>JAJGRX010001058.1:0-600000 GCA_025461125.1 Carex kokanica | reverse complement strand
ATTTTCAAAGTGGCTTAATAAATAGTAAAAAAATTCCAAAAAATGTAAAATTTGGTCTCCAAGCACATTTCAATATGGAGAACAACTTGAACGGTTTGATCAACATTTTGAATTTTGAAAATCCGAAAATGAGCGCAAAGCACAAGAGGTGCTTTAATTTGCAAAGCATGGTAGCATATCTCTCTCTCTATATATATAATAACATTCCTTTAATTATATTAAAAAATAAAAAGAAAGAAAGACATGACCAATCAATTATCAATCAAATCAAAAAATTCTTAAATAACATTTAAAAATGAAAAGAAATCATGACCAATGAGAAAGATGATACAATTTGCATCTCCATTCTTATATAAAGCACGTAGATGTCCTGATTCACCAACGGATTTGATTAAATTTAGAATTATATATGTAAAAAAATATTAAAAAATTACATAGAATCAGAATATTTGATGGAAGGCTGATACTCAATTCGAAATTTTATTTTTTAATCAAAGTTGTTGGCAGATCAGTACATCTGCGTGCTTTATATAAGATGGAGATGTATTTAATTGTGCATTAAAGAAGTTCAACAAATATATTTGAAAGATCAAGACAATAACCTCTGACTTATGAATGGATACTCTAAAAGGGATCTAATCTCAACTAAATAATATTTTTCAATTTTAACTGAATAGTATTAAAGGAACAAAATCTACACATTAATTGAAGAGAGAATGTGTTATTTAAGAAACAACTAAGTCGGAATATAATCATTCATCAAGCTAAAGAAATTAATAATATCAGCTCCCCCAACTACTGATGTTGCGAGCAAATAAATAAATATTTAACGCCTTCTAAACAGAGCATGCACAGACGCACGCGAGGCACTTGCGACTTCTATAACACGGTTTATATAATAATAAAAATCAAATTTTATTTTGAACTACCTCTCACTTCTGCATGTTACACCTAAACCTTCACTGTTTAATAAGTATATAGTTGTATAAAATATGACAAGATGCACGAATTTAAAGAAAAATTGGAGAGAAAAAAGAAAGCGCGTTACTGCATATTACAGCACAGTATAATACAGGGGAAATTGATTGTTGATACTGACTTATATAGTTTTACTTTGTAAGTTTATTTTAACCGGTTATTCGCAAATCATGATAAATGGTCTCCTGGAGAAAAAGATTAAGCTAAAGCGCGGGGTCAGACAAGGAGACCCCCTCTCACCGCTTTTGTTTATTTTGGCAATTGACTTTCTGGCCCAATACGTCCAGAAACTTGCAGACATACATGCATTGCAAATGCCCTTTCCAGATATGACACCATATTTACTCTATGCCGATGATACGCTATTTTTTGTGAAACCATAAATTCAGCAATTACAGGCATTGCAGATTATGCTCATGGTATTCGGAAAGGTATCCGGATTATCTGTCAACTTGACTAAGTCGGAGTTACTAATTTCTCAAGGAGCTCAAGAGGAACAGCAAGAATTAGCAAATGTACTTGGATGCAAACTAGGTAGCTTCCCTTTCACATACCTTGGTCTTCCACTATTCAACAAAAGATTGCCAAAATTAGCATTTCTATCTTTGATTCAAAAGATGAGTACGCGTCTTGCGGGCTAGCTAGGCCGCAAAGAACATTTCCATTGCAGGAAGTATAGTGTTAATCAACTCGATACTGACATCAATACCGACATATTACATGTCATGCCTTAAATTGCCTAAGTGGATAATCATCAAGATGGACAAGATAAGAAGGACATTTATATGGCATGGAGTTTCATCGGAATCAAAGAAAATGAGCTTAATAAATTGGAGTATAGTGTGCATGCCGAAAGAACATGGAGGGCTGGGAATCATGGACTTAGAAAATTTCAATCAGACACTTTTACTCAAGTGGGTTTGGCAATGGGGAAGGCCAGAAAAGACATTATGGAAACTACTCATGCAACATCGTGTAGCGCCGCAAACACTATTGCCAGACGTACCACTCTTCATGAAAGAAACAAAGACTTTTACGCAATTTTGTTGCATATCTTTCCAATACAAACTAGGTAATGGACGAAAAATCTCTTTGTGGCATCACAATTGTGGCAATGGCATACTAAGGCTTGAATTGCAAAACTTGTTTACACATGCTAGGGATTCTGACATCACCCTAGCAGAAGCTAAGCAAGCAAATGCAATACGAGACTTGTTCACACACAGGCTAACAGACATGGCATGCGAGGAGTTAGAAATTTTGCAGCGGAAATTGGCACAAGTCACTTTAAATCAGTTGGAGGAAGATGGAATTCAATGGCAATGGTCGAACACAGGGATATATACAGTCAAAAGTGCTAATCAAAGATTGAAAGATGGACCAAGAATACAATCATCAATCCACAGAATTTGAAAACTGCACGTACCACCACGAATGAAGGTATTTGGATGGTTGTTGATAAGAAATAGATTATTAACGGTAGATAATCTAAAAAAGAAAGGGCTCCAATTAGTCAACATATGCACTTTATGTATGACAAACCAAGAAACAGCAAGGCATCTATTCAATCATTGTCCTTTGTCAAGAGCCTTATACGAAGAGATGGCAATGATGATACCCGGAAAAATGGCAGTGGTGAATGCAAGCTCGTAAAAAATCAAGGCCTTAACAAGGGCAAGAGTCACAGTAGAACAGAAGTTGGCCTTATTGATGACACTTTTCATCCTATGGCGCGAGAGGTGTGCTCGAACATTTACAGTAGGAAGTAAAGGCATTGAAGAACTCAAGAACGAAGTATTCTAGCAGATGCAATTTTTTGAGGCAAGATCAAACAGGACATCAACATCAACACTGTAGAATAAATAAACATTTCCTTTTACTTACTGTTTTCTTTATCGCTTTTGTTTGTTTTCCTTTACTCATGTTTCTATATTTAATTTTTTTAAGCTCAACTGTTTTGAGCTTTCTTGTTTTTCCTATTATGCGTTACAAAACTTTTGTAATTGATAATTTTATCAATGAAAATACTGGCTAGACCCATATTTTTCTTCAAAAAAAAAAAACTTTGTAAGCTTAGCTATGTTTGGTTGTGGAGTAAGAGGCAGGGTAATTCTCTTACTCCATGTTTAAAGAATCAAACAAAGAGTAAATTAAAAGAAGTAAGATGGAATAAGAGGTGAGTTAATCCGGAATAAGTTACTCCACTCTTCTAAGTGGATTAACTTATTACACATTTATTTTACCTGTAGGGCCTATTATTATAGGCATGCTTCAATTTCCAACATCTTACTCTTTCATATGGATTAATTTAATTCATGACTTAAACTATCAAACGAGATGTAAAATATGAGAAATAAGATAGAGTAAGCAATTTAATTCTCATTAACTTTACTCCACAATCAAACATGACCACTGGAATGGGATTTATTTACCCTAATATTAACTTTACTCCATAACCAAACATAACCATAACCATCGGGATGGAATTTATTTACCGTAATATCCTTGGTAGTTGTCATACCTGCCACTTTTGCTCTTCAATAAAATACTTGCAAAGTTTAATCAATTATTTGATTTAATATGTTCAGACGAATGTTGGTAGGCGGGAGCACAGGTCTCATTGTCATATATAGAGAATTTCCACGCGCAACCTTTGGAATTTAGCTCATTAAAAAGTTAAGTAATTAACATTAGCTCTCAAACATGATCTCTAGTCATAAAGAAGAAATTAATATTAGCCATTTCAATATCAATGTTAGTTGTGGAAAATAACATCATACCAGCTTTTATTTTTATTTTTAAAAGGCGTATCCAATAGAATGGATCCACCGCATGGACTTCTCTTGTCTTGCTAATTACTTTAATTAGTATTAAATGGTAGGCGAAAGGAACAAAGAGCATCAAATTTCCAACCATGTGCCCCATTTGCACCACAAAATGACATAAAAGTATAAGAGCAAAGCTAGAGTGTGATGTGCTCACTAAGAGGGTTTGGTGAGTACAACTCCAAAAGTATATCGGATCGGCTTCAAACGGCGAATCCGAACTGTTGAAATTCATGTATTTTATGAGTGATGCATGTACATACAAAATTTGAAAAGTTTCGAATTTATTTGCTACAAGGTCAAGCGGTCAAAGAAATGATGAAAAATGAATATATAAAACAACTTATAAAATAACTTATAGAAGGTTCATTTCTTTGACCGCTTGACCTTGTAGCAAATGAATTCGAAACTTTCAAAATTTTGCATGTACATGCATCATTTATGAAGTATATAGATTTTAACGGTTTGGATTCGTCGTTTGAAACTGATCCGATATATTTTTGGAGTTGTGCTCACCAAACCTTCTTGGTGAGCACATCACACTCTAGCTTTGCTCAAAGTATAATACTTAGTATCTTGCCATCATAAAATAGCTAAATGTTAATAAGCTAGTTTTGAGACATATAATTAATTCATAAGGCTAGGTTAATTACTTAATTTATTAGGTAACGATTTAACAAAAAATTAAACAAATAAAGTAATTA
Organism: Carex kokanica; assembly: GCA_025461125.1. Taxonomy (NCBI): domain Eukaryota; kingdom Viridiplantae; phylum Streptophyta; class Magnoliopsida; order Poales; family Cyperaceae; genus Carex; species Carex kokanica. The sequence continues at coordinate 595,493 of JAJGRX010001058.1, read as the reverse complement.
TGAACTTAATTGACCTGATATAAATAAGTAGGCAGTGGGGAAAGGAGACATGGATTTTTTTCGTTTTTTCTAGAGCTTCTTTTTTACTAACTTTCATTCCAGAAGCTATGAGTAGGTGAAACCGTGAAAAGGAACAACTGATCCATGGATTAAACATGCTTGATTACTTGCTATGTTTTAGCGGTCTTGAATTTGATCACTTTTATGATTTATCTATTAGGATGGGTCCCATGTTTCAAAGCAAGTTTTTCTAACGTCGACGGCCATGCATATAATCCGTAGTTTATAAATTATAGAATATGAAAAACTCGTGCTAAAAGCTCCTTCATATTTAGCAAAATGTCGTCTTGTTTAAAACCCATTCATTGCACAGGGAGAAAATAAGACAAAACATATTTTTCTTGATCAGCGTATGAACATCCATCAAATCATGACAAGTGGACTAAGTAGAGAAAAAACTTGTCCTAGTAGACAGATTAAGTGATATTATTTATTTTCTTAGGATTTTGAGTTTGGTTGCCTGCTAATGATAAAATTGAGTGTGCGGTGAAATCTTGCTACTACAACTAATGGGTCAGTTATTAGCTAGATTTAGTAGCTAATTCATGAGATTGAGTGTGTGTGACTGAGGCGAATAAGGCACTTATAGGATTTTCTTAGAAGGTTTTAGATTGTTAAACATGGTAAAAGGTTGTAATTAATAGCTTGTAGCTTTGATATGATTCATATAGCTCTAAGGCTGCTAGACCGCCTCTTTTTAAAAAAAAATAATATAACCAGAAATTTAAAGAGCAATATTTAAAGAAAATCTATATCAGTAAAGTGTAGCATACAATTTTTTGTATCATACAAATAGTTAGGCAACCATGATTTTTTATTTCAATGGAACGCAGGAAGAAAATATTTTTTGAAAGAAGTTTCTGAGATAACCCGATTCAAATCGGACAGCTAAGAGGTGATATGAGAAAATTGCATCTGCACAACACAAGAGACAACAACAGCCATGGGAGTATTATTTTTTACCCAACTCGACATGTTAGAGCAGGATTTGGCTCTTTCCCAATGACGGGTCCTACGTATGTGAAAGCTGAAAACGCCTTCCTCCTCGTGTTTTCATGAATGCCTCAACGAAACGAGTCATCAGTGATCCACCTTCAACCTGGAAAAAGGTTGTGCTAGACGGTACGCTACAAGATTTGTGCAACAGAAACACCCTCAGAGATAAGATAGGTAATAGCCGTAGAGACCTGAGTTCGGATCTCTACAATAACTCAAATTTGGAGTTTGGATCTGGATCGTCCGATCTGCTTTGGAGTCTCGTGCATTCAATCTCGAATCAGATTGGTCCAGGTTTTGATCGGACAGTCCGAATCTGAACTCAAAACTATAGCTGCTTCGAAAGTGGCTGTTTAGATCCATTTTGGTCATGTACTGTTAAGTACCAACTCAAGGGGTTTTATATCCCATGATATTCCAGGGTTCTTATCTACAAATAACAACATAACAACCGGCCCAAAACAGAGCCAGACCAAAACGTGGCCTCAGGTGCTGCAGCGCTGCATATTCTGTTTGCACAGAATACAGTCTCCCTCAGGTGTCAGACGAAAACGTGGCCGGTTGCTATGGGTGCAGTGTAACCAATACCAAATAAAAACAAATCTCCCTCGCAGGCCGTCATTACACCAGCCCATTACCCTGAAAAAAACAAGAACTAGACTAAATCCCCCCAGCCATCCATTCTAGGACCACCACCAAACAAAAACAGCACCCCAGCTTAAACGTGCCCCAATCTCTCTTCCCTCCCTCTCCAAATAGAGCACGCACTTCTCATATACACTCAAACAAATAATAACCCAATCCACAAATCTATCTACTATCCAAAAATTCAATCGCATAAAAACAACCCAACCCATGGCGTCCAGCTCAAGAAAACCAGTTATGAAGGAGGATGAGGATCTCATACGGAAATTTGCAGCTATGCATACAAGTGAATCACATATTGGCCCAACCATCACCATCCCCCCAGCAGGCTGCAGTCAACACACTACTACAAAATTTCAAATCAACACTGGTCAAACAACACCGGAACCGGTGTTGTATGTATTTTAGCACCGGTGTTAAATGTTTGACATACAACACCGGTTTATTTGCCAAAACTGGTGCTAAACATTCAGCAACGGTTTATTATTAATAACCGTGTTGTATGTCAGACATTTAGCACTGGTTTTTCAAAATAACCGATGTTTTATATTTAGCACCGGTTTTGGAAAAAAAACCGGTCTTGTATGTCAAAAATTGGACTGTTCAGATTGTATTTATGCTTTAATTTGGACCGTCCGATTGTATTTCGGGCCAATCCAGCCTTTTCATGATACGCAAAGGGTCCCTTTAATATTTATACAGATTCTATTTAGACGGACCGGATACAAACAGAAATAATATGTTACAATCACCTAAGTCCGTCTAAACCCTCAGACAAAAAAATTTCCTACACCCCCTCAAAATTTCCCGCTAGACCCTTAGACAAAAAGTGTGCAAGGAATATTGGCACAGAGCAATGGAAGACTCAGCTATTCAATAAAGCGGTACTGCATTTCAAGTGCAGAGGGGCGGCATACAGTTTGGTTGTCTGCGAAAGGACGGGGTCAATCTCCCACTGGTAAGCACTGGATATCAATGTTTTGTAGATGGCTCATGGGACCAAATGGGGGAGGCTGGAGTGGGATTGGTACTGATACATGATGGTATCATGGTGCATTGGGAATCCAGATCGGTACAGGCCATCAGTGCTAGTCAAGCTGAGGCTATTGCCGTTCTTCAGGGATTGAGATCACTGGTTCAAGAAACTGACCTTGGGGGTACTGTCTACTCTGACTCCATGGATACTGTTAGATCACTTTCAGGTGGGCTGCCAAATATTACGGATTGGAGGTCTTTCACCCAAACATGGGATGCGTGGAGAATACAAAGAGGGAGCACAGGAGACATTGAGGTTGTACACTGTCCAAGAGAGCATGAATTTGTCAAAGTTGCCCACAATTTAGCAAATCGGGGTAGAATATGTAGATGGGATAGGCAGGGTACTCAGATTGAAGTAGTGCACTTGTAATAGGCCTACGGGCTGTCAATGAAGCAAAAAAAAAAGATAATAACAATAGAACATAACATATTCAGTAAGCGATTTGGCCCCTTTCTTTTATTATGTAATGCAAAATGTTCAGTGGTTGGTTCAATGAAATTATTGTAATTTTGATCAGTACCAGTTTGGGTCATTGTTGGCTTTCCGAGCAGCCAACCAAAAATCCAAATATTATATTGACGGTATATAATTCTCAACGATTACAATAGAGAAAAAAAAAAAATTAAAAGAGAGAGATAGTTGAAGACCAATCTGCAAATAGTTTATATAATTACATAAAGAATATTTGGAGGCCTATAGAAGCACAGAGATTTTTATTGTAGAAACCTCAAGAGTAAAATTGGAAATCGTAGCCACTTGCTTCAATGGAAACAGAGACGGGTTGGTTCGCCACGGCCTTTAGTAAAGCATTTTTATTGTTTCTTGGTACATCCTGGTACCCATCAGTCTTCACCACCTGAGATTTCTCCCGAGGAAAAAATAAAAGATTTCCTAATTAATTATGACATTTCATTTTTATGACAAGAGTTACCATTCTAATAAAGAGTTGTTTATATATAATCATGTATGAATTGTGCCTAACCAGGTCCTCAGTACTGAAATCACAACTGCATACTAAAATACATTGTACCAGTACCAAGAAGGTATTTATGTCTTTCTCCTAAAAATTAATCCTCAATAGCAATCAATATACTAAGCGCCATTTAAAGTGATGAAAGCCAATAAAACAATGTAAAAAGCTTGATCAACCAAGAACATGTGACTACACCTGTAACACTGACTGGTTTAATCTGAGTAGAAATATTATTTAAAAAAATAAAGAATTTGGTACATAGTTACATACTGGGAATTGTTGCATGACCATTGCTCAGCCAGATAAGGATAGTTCTCTGTGGTAATGCCACCATTCTTCTTGATATATTCAAATGAATAATCCATGAGACCTCCATTGCATCCATAGTTTTTACTGGTGTCCCAATTGACTAATTGTTGCTCTGAGAGAGAAATCAGCCCCTTGTTTTTTATTTGATTTATCCCCTCAACTGCTACCACTGTTGAGAAGGCCCAACAGCTGCCTGAATTTAACAAAAAACAATTAGGTATTTACGCATCCATACCTATATTTCGTTGTGTATAACAAAACACTTACGGTATGTGATTTTTGCAATTAGTTAAATTATCAGCTTGCATAAAGACAAAAGATTCAACAGCAAAGAGAAAAGATTGACCACTTATGAAAAGAAAGTAATGGATGTTCGCATAGTTGGTCACTAAGCTATACAATGCTAGTACAAAAGCAACCAATACAGAAAGAAAGTAATGGATGAATACATAGTTGTCCACTATTCATCAGTATTAGATAAAAAAAAAAAAAAACTATCCATCAGTATTTAGCTATTTGCAGAAGAAGAAAAAATCAAGATTTCTGAAATTCCAGATAGTATTCATTCAGATGGCAAACAGAATATACATTCGAAGTGGTTCTGTGTTGAGAATAGAAATAGTTAGAGGGCAAAATTGTAAATAGAAAAATAATAGGTACTGTTGCATAAATAGAAAGTTACCGTTGGTACCAATTTCTAGGTACCAATGGTACAATAAGACACATAGGCTATATATACTCAGAAAAGAAAAAATGTATATATACTGTTTTCATAACAGATTAATAAAAAACTCTTATATTCATAAAAATTCTCAATACTCAAATCTTTTCATTCTGCCAGTATCTTTTACTTGGCATATACAGAACTATACATTATAAAGATAAGAGATGAGAATAGAAAAATGTAGCTAATTGAACTAAGTAGAAACTTACATATTTCCAGCCGAGAAGTTGTGTCACTTACGTATGTGCCACCCTGTCAATAGATGACGGTCTTCACTCGGCCCCACAGTAATATTCACACTGGTCATTTAAATCAGTAAATTATAAGATAAAGTGAAAACTTGTTTTCAGGGGAAGGCAAGGACAAATGCAAAATTGAGGTGGCGAATAAAGACTTCTATTGATCAATACTCTGCCAGCCTGCCCAGCACTCTGTTAGTACCGGACCAGATGGGATGGTAAGCACTGCAACACAGTGTTGATGCAAATCTCTTTGTTCCAACAAAATCCCCCCCCCCCACCCCCCCCCCCCCCCCCCCCCCCCCTAAGTATTACTCAGAATGAATTGAATGGAGCATGTATCAGGTTAAGTGAATAGCAAATCGATTTCATCCCCTGGAAAGACCATCACTCCTGAAACCTCAAATTTGAGGGCATTAATGCAATATATGCAATTTAACAAATTTGACGCCAAATCCGTTACAAAAGAACGCTAACGCAAATAATTAAAAATATAATTTATCTTAAAAGAGAACTCACACACGGCTAATAAGGTAGGCGGGACCATATCTCCCACTGAAGCTCTTGGAGCGGATCGCATCATGCGAAGCAGAATCGACCTTGCAACACCGACACTTGAACACCTTCGGTCCGCGAAGCGATTGGGGGGGTTTGATGGAGATGCGGCTTTGACAGTGAAGTAAAAGGAGATGGAAGATTGGGACTGGGATTCAGGCGCGGATTCGTCGGAGGGAGGGAAAGCGAAAGGGGAAGAGGAAGCGGAGGAGGAGAGGAGGCGGAGAAGTGGGAAAGGCGATTTTTCGAACTGTAGAATCGCGACGGAGAGAGGGAGGCGAAGTGTAGAAATGTCGAGATAGGCTACAGACTACAGAGTCGAGGCTGAAACTGTAGGGCCGGTTCGGAAAATTTAACAGCTGGAACGCAATAGTCCCACAATAGACACGAAAAAGGAGGCTGGAAACCGGGCGGCTATAAAATAGACGTAACCCCCAATTTGAAAAATTAAAAAGGGTCGGTTGGCTATGTATGCCACATCCATCCTCGACAGATGGGTGCTGTATGGCTATCAAGACATATGGCTGACATAATTTGTGGGACATTATAGGGTTGGCTCGCTCGGCCGACCCTCCGTATCTAATTTATGTCCTAACATTTTTTAATGTACTCTGCAACATATTGACAACTTAATTGTTCGGGAAAGGTTCGGTGAGGTCAAAAATTCGTGATTTGAAAATAATTCGGGTATAATTCGCGAATCAAATTCGTGATTTGGAAATAATTCGGGTATAATTCGGAAATGATTCGGAATAATACGGATTAGAAATCTCAGTTTTACAAGGAAGCAAAAAAAAAAAAAAAATTGGGAAAAATTCGTGAAAAATTCGCAAATAATTCGTAAAATTCAGAAAAAGTTCATAAAATTCGCGAATTATTCGGGTATAATTCGGTCAAAGTTCGGTCAACCGAATAATTCAGCGTTCGGTTCGGCATCACCAAAAAAACGAATTATTCGGATATAATTCAGGTATTATACGCGAACATTGTCACTATGCTCTGCAATAGACCTTCTAATACATCATAAGATGGAACAAGGTCCTTGTTGAACTTTGGTATTTTTTAAATTGAATAAAATAAAATAATTTTTTTTTTTTTTGCATCTCTTCTAAAAAACAAATTACTCAAAAAAATAATTTTCTTTTTACAATAAATAGTAGAATTCTTCTTTTGAAAAAAATGACTCGTACCATCCTTTTCAGATCTTTTTTCATTTTGTTTATTCTCCCATTTAGAATTAAAAGATTTTAATTAAATATATATTAACACTAAAAACTATCTATGTCAAGTCCAAAAATATTCTTTTTTCTCTTTTTTTTTTTCCCTTTTTTGCATAGGCTCTACTTTCTGAGCTTTAAGTATGATGAATGAGATTGATTATTTTGTGTTGTTTACTTCAGTTCGCCATTTTCGTAATCTCCATTTCTATGGAGCAATTGTCGATAAAATTTCACTCTAAAATTTTCAAATTCGAAGTGAACTATATAACAATGCTTATTATTTGTTAAAAAAAATAACGTGAACGTGAAGTAAATTGAGAAACCTAAGAAAATGAACAAATCTTTTAGACTCATGTAGTAATTAGCAAAGAGCTTGTAGAAGTCAAAACTGGAAGCTTTATCAAGTTTTGGTGGAACGAACGAACTGTGATGGGTGTGATCCTCCAGTTCAATATATAGCAGTGTTGTAAATAACGGTATGCAGTCGTCGGACGGACAGAGTACCGTCAAGCGATTAATCGGTATGCGACCGATTAATCGGAATTATGCGGACAATTTAACGTTTTTATTAAATTTATGTATATATATATATATCATAATTTATTAAAAATAATTTATTTAACTCATTAAACTTATCAAATAAACTTAATTTAACCTAGTTTTATTATTACAACATGACATTACGCTTATTTCTTCTTAACACATAAGCATTTTACATGTGTAAGTAACACATTTATTTAATGAAAAAAATAAATTTGAGAATTAAGCTTTTTCAAATACTAACAACATATTATTTGAAAGAAATAAAACATTTCAACATAAAATCACTAAATTTAATTTATGATGACAACTCAATTTCATAAATGAACACGTTGTAATAATTGAAAAAATTACATCAGTAAGTAAGAAAAATATATGGTATATAAATAATAGAAGAATTAATCAATTTTAAAGTAAGTTTGAAGAAAAAATATATACAAAAAATATTAGATATATATCTAAGTACAAATAAAACTACAATACAGAATTTATAAATCTTATTATCACATGCTATCACAGAAAAAAAAAAATTTAAATAAATATTCACTTAAATAAACGGAAATAAACGGGAATAAACAGGAATAAACGGACGATTAAACGGTAAAACGGCCGATTAATCAGAAAAAAAGGCCGATTAATCGTTTTCATCCGCAAACATGCATCCGTTAAGTTTATTCGTAACGGTTTGGCCACCGTTAACGATTAAACAGCCGATTAATCGGCCGTTAAGACCGTTTTTTACAACACTGATATATAGATCTGTTTAATAACGAACGAACAGTGAAATATTATCAAGAGATATGATCTGTTCAATATATAGATCGAACGAACTGTGATGGGTGTGATCCTCCAGTTCCATCGTTTTTATGAGACTCGAGTGCGACTGTGCGGGTCCCATCACATCGGAGCTGTGTTTCTTGAGGCTGATCATTTGTGAGGTTTCAATATGCATTGAACAATTCTACCTATTTCGTCACCTCCCACTATTTTGTCAATTACCTGCTGTTAAAAATTCACTTCATGCAATGTTGAGAATTTCAACCAGAAAAAGGTAAAAGCCAGTACGTCGGATGAAAATCGCACAGAAATCTTCATGAAATCTAATGACGAGGATTAACCCTTGGAGGAGCCCACTTCCGTTTCTAAAAAAAATATCAATGAAAACAAATGTTGAAATCCAACGACAATGATTAATTCTTTGGAGAGAACCTCTGAAAAAATTATGTCGTACAACTATATATAAAATGAGTACAGTTCTAATACCTCGTGTCTTTTATACCTTATCATAATTTACATTTTATATCTTCGTCTTCAAAGTTTAAATTGTCAATCCGAACCGCTTGACATGATATTCATACTAAAATACGCTTGGGATAAAATTTTATATTTTTTAAAATTTCTTTAATATTTTTATAGGTACAAAATCACTGTTTCTGTATCATTCAAAAATAGTGTTTTTCTACCTATCTAAAAAAATAGTAAAAAATTTTCAAAAATTATAAAATTTGGTCTTCAAGCATATTTAATATGGATATCATGTTGAACGGTTTAGATCAACAATTCGTATTTTGAAAAAAACGACATAAAATATGAGCATGATGAGATATTAAAACCCATACGCATTCAAAACTTCAATAATTTATGTATGAACATTCATACACTATTTGAAAGCATACATTTAGATTTTTAAGTATAATTTATTATTTCTCATAATTAGAATGTTCCTACTCTTTTTTTGAATAAAAATATATTGGTCTAGACGAACAATTCCAGATAAAGGTCTTAAAACTCATATATGACGTGAAAATAAAACACATATATCATATTGCATAAAGCCCAACTGCCCAACACAAACGGTTTAAACAGGCTTTCCTGGGCTAGAAAAAGTTGCAAGTTATAATTTTAACCAAGGTTCTAAATAGCGTTTATAGCGTCGTAGCGGGAAGGCTAAAAAAAAGCTATAGCGAATAACGTCGCTATAGCGGAAGCTATTCCAAATAGCATTTTTTTTTTACATTTCGTATATTCAATATTTGTACTAAATATCAACATTATCTAAAGTCTCATAGAACAATAAATAACACCAAAGTAATTAAGAAATTATAATATTCATATTGAACCCGTACAAAGTCCAAATTGCGTTCAAAATATCCATAGTAATATCATAAACTATCGATTTTTCCTATTAAAAATATCTTAAGCATCATGATTCATGACATAATTATTTATTTTTCTATTCAAATTTTAATTTCGGTTTGGACTTTTTTTCTATTCAAATTTCAATTTCTATTCCCAATTTCAAATTGATTTATTTGTAGCAAGTAGCAACAAATTCAATTTCGGTTTGAGATTTTTTTATCTTTATTTAAAACCCATATAAATTGCTTTAAAAAAAATCCATATTGTATAGTGCAAATAACGGACCGCTATAGCGGCCGTAGCGCAAATAGCGCATTTTGATGTCATAGCATAGCGTTTGGGGTCCAAAAACGCTATAGCACCGCTATAGCGCGCTATTTAGAACACTGCTTTTAACCGTGCTACGAAGATGGGAAATTTTTATTCCTTGCTATCGTTAACAGCAAACCGCTACGTAGAGTGGAAAAATAGTAATTGTGTCGTACCGTACCGTACCGTGCAGTGACTAACATGCTGTAATTTTGGTTCTGTACTGAGTCATACTGTGATCGAATAAATATTTCACGTATTGTGATTACAATATTAAGAAATAGTTACGGCACACGAATAATTACGCTACGTGAGTCACACCATGACCAAATCATCATGTGACTAAACGTGCCGTAACCAGTCACATTTGTCATTTTTTATCACATTTGACTATTTTTTTCCGTAATTCAAATTTGCTTATTAAATAATTCATAAAAGTTTCTGAAATCAATATGAAATGATTGTCTAAAATATTACAATGAAGAATTAATGTTAAAAATAAACGTGTTGTTTTTCATGTTGTGCCCAACGCAATTTCCGTGATGTGCCATGTCTTTTTTACCAATAATTAGTCACAGTACATAACCAACACGTGTCATGCTTTTCTGTGATGGAGTCAGGCTCCAACGCCATTTTTTCCACTCTACCACCATGAAAATTAAAAGAGAGAGAAACTTCTCTTGCAGACATTGTTCTGCGTATTGATCTTGATTTCAAAATGTTTACACTTGTAACAAAAATTATTTATATCTAACCTCTAAAGAATTAATATCTAATAAACAAAATATTTATTATAGATTTCTAAATAAGCATAAAAAACTGAGGTGCAGAAAAAAGTGCACATAACAAAGGCAGTTTTTTTTTTTTTTTTTTTTTTTACTTCTAAGGCAGTTAACACTCCGTCAAAAAAAAAAAAAAAAAAAAAGCTGGTGTTTTCGGGCAAAAGAGAAGATCCAACTAACAATGCCATCCATAATCCATTACAAAGCGGAGAGTAAATAGGTTCTAAATATTGTACAATATAGAAACTCAACCATTTTTCAAGTACGAGATAAATGAGGAAAGAATGAACTGCAAAATTTTCATGTTCCCGAATAGCAACTTTTTAGAATAGAAAGCATTTGTTATAATAAGAACCAAAAAGTTGCTAAACACAGGACCACAAAATAATCTATAAACAAGAAGAAAAAAATCTAGAGATCCCCAAAATATTTATTTTATGGTCAGATGAAACAACGCCCTTTTTTTCCGACAAAGCAGCAACTTGTACACCAAAATATACAAAGAACAGATGAATTTAGATTTGAAGCAGTGTAATAGGATCTAATTGACAACGCCATTAGTTTTTATTTAATCTTTTTCTTTTTTCTCATCATCACTCTCCGGACCCTGTAACACAGAAAGGTAAAATTGATGAAACATTTGATACTCCAAAATGCATATAACATACTGTAGTTTTGGTCCAAGATATCTCAGCGCTATCTTCATCTGATACTATTTTGAACAGACTAAGATGATCCTTTGGTACAAAAGTATTTAGAAACAAACTAATTTGGTCCTTTTACCCAAATTTTTCTGATTAAACCAATTCCATTATCAAAATGCCCCTCTTCACCTAATCATTTTTTCTTAATAGAGCTGAAGTTACTCTATTTCAACAAGTCTCAATTAGGTAACTAACAGAAGAATATTTATTTGCCTATCCCGAAGGAAATACGTACCGAGGCGCAATCAATCTTGTCAAAATCATCGTCAAGATCATCATCTCCAGCAGCTTCATCTACATTTGCAACAATGTTACTAAGATAAAATGCAAGCTTATTACAGAAAAATAAAAATATAGTCACCTGCTCATCTATTAAATTATTTTTTGTTTAAATTATGCTTTTCAGCAGGTTTGCTTTAGTGTTTCTATCAATAAGATTATATAAATAAAGACTACAAACCATGGGCCTCATCCTCGAAATCGCCCAAGAGAAAGGTATCCAAATCGATCTCCTTGTTTGATGAGACAGAGCCCTTGCTTTCCAATTTTGTTTCACTGGTGGTTCCACCTTGAGGTGACATTGCAACTTCTTTTAACTTTTCTTCCTTTTTATGTTCCTCTTTAGCCTTCAACTCATCCATGTATCTCCTTTCATAACTGATTGAAAGGACAAAAAATAGCAAACATAATAAAAATTAATCGTGACCTACTAAGCGTAGGAAAATTTTCATTTCTGCCTATAACAAAATCAACCTCCCCAACCCTGAGAGGGCTGTGCATTTTAATATTTTGTAAGCCTTGAAATTTGCAAGAGTGCAGATAATTTTGTTGTGTTGGGGGCAACATATGAAAAGTCCCTTTTAAAGAATGGAGAATAGGAGAACCTACGGTGAGACATATGTATTCACAAGAAGGAAGTATATACGCCAGAACTTCCTCTCTTTCATGTATCGAGGACACAAATCATATCTGAATTTTGAAATTTCCTGAAAGATAACCAAAACAAAGCAAGATTTCAAAATGAAAATGCAATACATATTGCAAGATATAATCAACATTCACCAACCTAGATGATACCACTACACAATAAGTGAGCTTGTGAGTGTAGAACTAGATTAGTCCATATGATACCACATAGTTTCTGTTTATCCACTCTCTCTGGTGCAATATACTTGAAGTAATAAGCTCACAAGACAGAGAAATGGGAATAAAAAAAAAACTCAAAACTCTTTATACAAATGCAGTAATTATTCAGTTGGAATAACCAGTGTATAATCGTTCATTTGTTGGAACTAGAGAATGATGCTGAAGGGGAATAAAGTACCTTGACAGCAGAGAGAACAATAGTTGCATGTTTGGCTTGCCATTCGTTAAGGTCCTGCCTGACATTTGAAACCGTAGGCACTTCTGTAACTTCAGGTTCATCTACGCATATATTTTTAAACTTTAGAAAAAATTTGTGCATGGATCATCCATAATAAATTTTACAACCAGATTGCCACATCATCAAAATAGAGATCCATAGACAAGGTTGCTTGTCTGAATTGCATGTCCTCTTGTCTGTCATTTTTTTCAATTAGAGCTTAATGCAGATCTGATTTACTAGACTAGAAAATGTAAACTGCAATCTATTATTTATGAGCCTTTCTCATCTTTTTACATGCTTTTGTTTTAACCGACAATAGCTATCAATTGGAAACATGATATTTCCAATGAACTCTACTTTTAACTTGCTAAAGGACAATGGATTTAAGTTCAGTAAAGGAAACATTCAGTGATCAAGTTGAAACTATTCTAGTGATGGCAACATTTAAGTTCAGTAAATAGCAATACATCTAAGTTGAAAGATTAGCTCATTACATAAAACGATCTCGCTGAAGTTCTCAAAACATTCTAACCTTGTAAAGGAAAATCTCTGAAAGTATTTAGGGTCAACCCTCTGACAAATTCTCTGAGATCCTCTGTAACCCCAAAGACTTCCAGATCTGTCTCAGGCTCCGGAGCAATCGCCGCCGGCGGACCTGCCACCACCGCTGACAGCTGAGACGGGATCGCCGGCATAGCCGGGACCGGAATATCAGCAGCAAGCGTCTTGATCTGTCCTGCGAGCAAGTCCGCCTTCTTCGTCGCCTCCGCCGCAAGTTCCTTCGACTTCTTCGTTGCCTCCGCCGCGAGCTCCCTTGATTTCTTCGTCGCCTCAACGGCGAACTCCGACGAGAGGAGGCGCGAGGCTCCTTGCGTCAGCTCCTGAGAGCGCTTCGCGGCCTCCTTGGAGAACTCTTGAGATTTCTTCGTTGCTTCCTCTGCGAAGGAGCGAGCTCTCTGCCATAGATCCATGGCGTTCTTGTGCGTGATTCTGATCTTATTTTGCTAATCTGAAATGAAGGAAGCGGTTTACTTTCTTTTGCTGATGTGCCGGTGTGCCCCTGCTGTAAACAGTAATTAACTTGGATGTTAAGGCCAAAATGATTCCGTTTAACAAAATCTGAAGCCTCAAGCCTTAAGCCTCAAGCGGATCAATATCAAAACCGTAAGGGATCGGATCAGAACTTCCCATTAATTACTCCATTGATTCTTCAGACGGATCTAGTCAATAATTAAAGGGGGAATTTAATGTCTATCCTCGAAAGTTTAAATATTACATATTTATTTCTCAAAAATCAGTAATTACATATTTATCCTTAAAAATTGTAAAAACTCACGTATATGCCTAATCTAACTCTATAACATCCGAGATTTTTATTTTTACCCCAAAAAAAATATATTTTAATATAATTAACCAAATTTTTGAAAAAATTAAATTTATACCCAAACCGTAAATATTATTTACGGTTTGAACTTTTTTTTTTTTTTTTTTTTTTTTTAGAGAAAAATAGCTAAAATGCTGAAATGAAATATAACACAAAAAATCGAATTGTTTTTTAAAATATTTGTTAGAAAATACGTTACGAATAGAGCCGATTTTGTGCTAAAATACGGTAAATTACAATAATTATGTCAAAAGACATGACGTCTGTTTAAATACAAAGACCCTAAAAACTCTAAAATTATACAGAAAATATATATAAAAGATACATCAAAGACCCTAAAAACTCTAAAATTATAAAGAAAGGTCCAAAAGTCCATGAAGGAAGACTCGGATCGCGAATCTGAGCCCGCAAATGGGCGAAACGGATCATAGATTGGTTTCGGGTCCGACTTTGGGCTGTGGAGTTCCTGTCAAAATTTCAGCCCGATCCGACGGACGGATCAAAAGTTATGCTCATTTTCATGAAGCATGCGCAGGCCCATATTGCATCATTTCATACGTAATTTAGCGTAATTTACCGTATTTTAGCATAATTCTACATAATTATTGTAATTTCAGCAATTTAGTAAATTTCCCGTATTTTGGCATAATTATTGTAATTTACCGTATTTTAGCACAAAATCGGCTCTATTCGTAACGTATTTTCTAACAAATATTTTAAAAAACAATTCGATTTTTTTGTGTTATATTTCATTTCAGCATTTTAGCTATTTTTCTCTAAAAAAAAAAAAAAAAAAAAAAAAGTTCAAACCGTAAATAATATTTACGGTTTGAGTTCCGAATTCAAACCGTAAATAATATTTACGGTTTGGGTATAAATTTAATTTTTTTTAAAACTTGGTTATTTATATTAAAATATTTTTTTTTGGGGTAAAAATAAAAATCTCGGCTATAACATATCAAATACCTTTAAAAATAATTAAATAGTATTTTTTAAAACTTTAAAATTAATTTTATAATATTAATTAATAATATTTTGACCATTATGCTCCTTCGTTTTCGTCTTTTTAGTCCGCCTGAATTCTCTTCTCTCTAAGACATCAAACCTCTCGCCTCTCTCTCCAAATGAAGATAGAAAATTTAAAACAGCGAGGGGCGTCAGAAATTTATGAGAGGGGAGGCGACGAGGGAGGTTTGGCACCTCAAAGAGAATAGAACTCAGGCATACTAAAGAGACAGAATCGAAAGGCATAATGGTCAACATATTCTTAATTAATATTATTAAATAAATTTTAAAGTTTTAAAAAATATTATTTAATTATTTTTGGAGATATTTGATATGTTATAGAGTTAGATTTGACATATTGTGAGTTTGTACAATTTTTAAGGATAAATATGTAATTATTAATTTTAGAGGGATAATACGTAATAATAAAACTTTGAGGGATATACATGAAATTCCCCCATAATTCAATATCAAACCCGTGTGATCAGATCAGAATTTCCCATTAAATACTCTATTGAATCTTCAACTAGTAGGGGAAATCCGGAAATGACATCATGACATTGAGATATAAATCATAGTCAAATATTTGATTAAGCTAATTCGGTTTGCAGCATTACTAATCATCAAGTATACGTTATACTTATTGGTACCTAACCGCTAGAGAATGACAGCTGATTGAAGGGTTGAACGACGAACCGGATACTAGGGAAACTAACTGGGAATATTGGGCCGGGCCAGACTACTGTTCTTCAAGTTCCGAGAAATAGTTAATATTATGATAGTCTATCTTCTTTGAATGAGAAGGGGAGGTTATTTGGACACATAAGCCTGTGAGTGTCACAACACAACCGGGCTAAATGTTGGCCCGTAAATGTGTACATTTTGGACAGAAATAAGTAAAAAAAATTACAAACAGCTTAAACTCTTGATTTGATCTACTTTTAACCAACTTGCGGCAAGCTACAACATTGACAAACGATAATTTCAAATGTGAACCTTTCGATCAACTTGCAGCTCTGGATAAAGAGATTTAAAAAAATGAAATAAACAAATAATGGAATGGGCTATTTTGTACTAAAAAAGGATTTCAAAAATAAAGAGCGCCCATTTGATGCATTGTATTCTTTCCTTCTCTCAACTTCGAGCTAATATTAAAGTAGTTTATGAGATGTGGAAAGAATATACAACAGGTATGAGAAAAAAAAAAATCACAATATCTACGAATGAATACAATCCCTTAGTTTATTTACTCCAAGCTAAGATTAAATAATGCTTTTTAGATGTTTGGTTTAGACAAACGTGTCTCTTTCTTAGTATGAGACAATAATTGCAAGCTGCATAAAACATGGAAGGCTTTCTTTATTTTTATTTTATAGTATTTGATGCTGGATCCTTTTGTTTTTATTTGATAGTATTTGATGTTGGATATTCTGTTATTAAAAGAGAAAAGTGATGATATCAATTTTGATAGTAGTTGGATGTGATGTGAGATCATTTGTTATAAAGAGGGTGTAAGTTAGGTTGTTATCTCCTTCATTTGTTTATACATTATGACTAAATATTAAAATATATTTGGACCATCAACTTTGTCCCGAGACATCTTTATTCACGAGTGTATTTTGTCATACAAATTTAAATTGGTACATATTTAAATTATACACAATTCACACTTGAATTTACGCTTGTTAGAATAGAATAAAATTATATTTATAGCGCGATATAGTTAAGGTATAATTATATTTAAATTATACACAATTCACAATTCACACTTGAATTTACAGATAGGTACCAACTTGCTGGATCCATATTTTAAAGCTGCAGACATGCTAAATATGAAAAATTTCAAAAATAATAGTTATTTGGATTTTTTTTTTTTTAAAGATGATAAGTTTAAAATTTTGGAATTTGCATTGATTGATCTGTGTAAAATCCTCTATTGAAGTCTCATTGGCTTATAATGTGATATGGTGTTAAGTTTGTTTGTTTAAACTTCACAGTTATAACAATTTTAATCAGTTACACGGTGTATTTGCAAAAAGTTTTATTTGATATGTAGTAATTGTAGCAAAAAAAATATATATATATTGTACACAAAAACATCTACTGGCATGTTGCAATTCAAAAAAAACATATATATCGCTACGTCTTAAACATTTAAACAGCACTTTTGATACTTCCACATAAAGTATATACATCTACCCAATATAAAATTCTCAACGGCATGAATTGTAGAAATTCAGCTGAAAAATTATGGTTTGATTATGTAATTGACACTGTATTAAAGTCAGATGTCGGCATTTAAACTGTGTTTGATTATTTTGCTAGGGTTGACAAAACGCGCATGTACAGTCTGACTTCACACACAACATATAATAATTCCATGCATCTATTCTAAAATAAATGGGACGTACGTAATCATTGGGAAAATAGTTTAACAGAGTAGTTTTGTGGCTTCATGCAGCCCACGAACCCTATACTTGTTGATATAGTATTTGCGCTGCATGAAGCGAAAAGTTCTCTGTTAAATTTTTTTACCCGTAATCATTTTATTGATGTCATGTAGGGGCAACTTGTTATTGAGCCAAATCTAATCTCCACCGTAAAATTCAAATCAGACGGTCCAAAACTCGCTAAAATCCGAGTTCTCTAGTCATGTTGTCTCGGTTCAATTGTGGCGGGGGCCCACACAGATCCCACAGGCCACAGGCGACAGAGCCTTTATGTCACGATTGAAACATTGGAGAAAACAGTTGAATCCGGAAAAGGACGCATCGGTTTGTACAGTAGTAGTAGATCACTCCGATGGGTCAACTGAGTCTGATGCTTCCTTCGCTGAGAGGTCGCTCTGATCTAACCGTCCGATTCGAGATCGGATCATCTGTGGAAATAACTCTGGTGTAATTCGTGTAGTCTCTTGCTGCTATAGAGACCTCCCGGCGTATGGCGGTACCTACGTCGGACCCGCATTTTTTGGATGTCAATAGTGCGGCAATAGACTAGTCAGTTGCATATTAAATGAGGACAGTGTTTATAATTATAACCAGGAGTGGCGAAACCATACAAGTTACTCGGGACCTCGTCATAAAAAATTGCCAAGAAAAATAGATAACAATAGTAGAAAAGAGGAGCTATTAGTAACTGTAGAGTGTGGAATACAAGCACTAGAGAATTAAAGGGTTAATGGACAAATTGTTAGCATAGATCTGGAAATATTAATTAGACCTAGAATTTAATATAACTACAACAAAATAAGAATAAAGATGAAATTTGTGTGTCTGGCTTAGAGAACGAAACATGATGGTCCTAACAAAATAGTACATCAGTACATCACCTATCCATATTCTGTCACTATATTTTCCAGAAGAAGAATCCCAATTAGCGCTGAATTAGAGCCAACGCGTCAAATCCCAAATGCGTGCCTCCTAATTTCAAAGAAAAATCCTCGTTTTTTATCAAATTAAACAGCTTTGGTCCAAAAGACCGTTGAATAAGATTTTAAGACCATTTTTCAAGATAACATTAGGTTTGATGGGTTCTAAGACCGCCTGATTCACTTTAAGATCCGTGCACTGTATTTTAATATTTGTGTGTGTCCACTTTATTTGTCGTACGTACGGATTATAAAGCAGATCGGACGGTTTTGAAACTCATTCAACCCAAAATGTCATCGGACCTACTCTGCTCTTTCTTTTTTGCTTCGGGTTTATCACAATATGACATCTGACCTACTACACTATTCTTTTCACTTTGAGTTTATCACAATCACAACCATCTATCAAAGAACAAAGGGCTAGAATTCACCAGCTTCAGTTGTTTACGAAAGTGTGTCTATATATATTGAGAAAAAATACATTACTTGAAGGGGACCGAATCTCCTGCCCCCTTGTGGGCAGGAAAATCCTGCCTTCGTGTGAATTTGGCCGTCTTATTGGCTTTTTGATCCGCGCTATGATGAATCGCTTGATGGAACGGAAAAATTGAAACTCCTCCGTTAACTTTTTTTTCCTTCCCACCCTCTCGTCCTCTTCTTTCTCTCTAGCGTAAGCTTCATGGAGGAGCTGCAATTACAAGATAGAATTGATCAGACGCTCTTCACAATAGGGGTCTAATCAAGTTCACGGAGGTAGTACAGAGATCGTTGGTTAGAAATTAGAGCAATTGGTGATGAAACAGGACCATCGGGTAACTACTGGTATGAAGGAAGGAGCTGGTCAGAGAGAGAAAAGGGAAACTTGCGCTTAGAACCCTTACCTTTTCTTTTATTACAAAACAGAAAAGGCGGGTACACAGACGTTGGCAACTTTGTAAACTGGGAGACTCTGAGGCTCCAAGCCAATCAGAGAATTTTGGAAAGCATCAATTCCATTTCTCGTTTTGAAATGGGAGTGGTCGTTTACGATGAGACCCTATCTGTTTCAGCTTGTCGTACCATCTGCCAGTGCTAAGAGAATTAGGGTTAGGGTTTCTGAAATCGAGGTACGAGCTCAAAGGATGATGACAAAAGGAAATGCAAGGCAACAGCGAAGAGTTATCTTTCAACGCCATGAGAGTCGGAGGGAAAAGCAATGATAGTGTTACGTATCGAAAGTTTCAACAATAAAATAATTAGAATGTTTAAAAACATAATCGAAAATTCTATGGATAAACTAGGAATCAAAAATCTAAAATAATGTTCCCAGACAAGTATATCTAATTTGACATTTAAAACACGTCCCTAGTTCGCTAAAAGAATAGAAACTGCGTTGGAAACACGAAATTCTGACACTCAGCAGTTTCACTGCGTCCGCACTGGTGGTGAGTGCGGGTGGTCCATCCGCACTGGCACCTTGTTCCTTTAACTCGTTTTCTGAATTTCTGTGAGTGCGGGTGAACCACCCACACTGGATATCAGTGCGTCCGCACTCATGGGTCTCCTGTGATATGATTTTTCTTCAAAACGACTTCTAAGTAGTGAGTGCGGGTGGTTGACCCGCACTGGAGGAGAATGCGGACGCATTAGGCTCGGACTTTTCTTGACAAGTGAAATTTTGACGAAAAATGTGACTAAGTACTGAGTGCGTCCGCACCCAGATCCAGTGCGGGTGAAGGACCCACACTGGATGTATTGAGAATTGACGAAAATTCGACTAAGTATTGAGTGCGTCCGCACTCAGATCCAGTGCGGGTGAAGGACCCACACTGGATGTATTGAGAGTTGATGAAAATTGCCTAAGTACTCACTGCGTCCGCACTCAGATCCAGTGCGGGTGAACGACCCACACTGGATGCGTTGAGGGTTTATTTTATGAAATTTCTGTGTCTTTCTCTCTCACTCCCTCATTCCGCCCCTTCCCTGTTCTGGTGAGGTTCGCCCAACGAAAGAAAAGAAGAAAGAAAAAGGAGCTCCAAATCCTTCCAAGTCGCTCAAAAGTTTGAGAAATCGAAGTTGGAACCGAGAAAGTGGCCGTAGATCTCTTCTAACCCTCCTATTCGGTATTTCCTTCTCTTCCATTTCCTCTCCAAAATCTCAGATTTCCCGATGGTTTGGATTTTCGTTTTTAACCCGAGATTTGGGCTTAAATTGCTGGTAGTCTATCTCCTTCGACCTCCTTGCTGATTATTTGTCGATTCTTTTCTCGAATTCCTCTCAATTTTGGATTTCCTTTTTCTAGGGTTTTTGGGTACCAAATCAGAAATTTGAGAAAATGTCGGTGATTGATCAGGCCAGTCCGACTGAATAGATTCGTAATCGGTAAACCTCTCCCTCAACCTTGTCAATTAGCGATTAATTTGGATTTCGACCAAATTAGGGTTTAAGAATAAGTGCTTGGAACAAAGATTTAAATCAAGTATGTATGTTGGTATAGGTGTAGGCTCGGGTGAGCAAGAGTTTGCGGGACCTTTCGAGACGTCCGAACCATAAGTGCGAAATACGCTCTTCGTAATCAGGTGCGGGGTTCTTGGACTTGTTTGATGTTTCATTTTCAGGAATTAAATTATTGTTCGATTGTCATGTTGTATGTTGATTGCTGCATAATTTGAAATTGTTGATTCATATGCATAACTCAATTAATTTAGAACTGAATTGTTGTGAGATGGTTGGTTTGCATATTCGTATGGTTGTCAATTGATGTGTTCTATTTATTATTCCATTGTGAATGAATCTGCCAGGCTGACCCGTAGAGGTAGCTGGATAAGGTGACGGTGACCTATCCGTTGACCTGTTTCTGAATTTGCCAGGCTGACCCGTAGAGGTAGCTGGATAAGGTGACGGTGACCTATCCGTTGACCTGTTTCTGAATTTGCCAGGCTGACCCGTAGAGGTAGCTGGATAAGGTGACGGTGACCTATCCGTTGACCTGTTTCTGAATTTGCCAGGCTGACCCATAGAGGTAGCTGGATAAGGTGACGGTGACCTATCCGTTGACCTGTGTAATGAATTTGCCAGACTGACCTGTTTAGGTAGCTGGATAAGGTGACGGTGACCTATCCGTTGACCTGTAAAATGAATTTGCCAGACTTTGACATTATTTGAATGAAATTGCAAAGTAGAGCCAGATGGCTGACTTTGATTCCGTGTAGATGCATTTGTAAAGCCGAGCTGTATAGCTGACTTCGAACCAGACTTTAGTAAAGGGTTAAGCCAAAGCACTGCAGATGGGTGTCAGATAAAGGGTCCAGCTCGGTGGGACATCTGTAGGTGCCAGTAACCCTACAGATGAGGGTTTGACAAAGGGTCCAGCTCGATTGAACATCTGTTGGTGCTACCAGTCATAATGAGATAAGTTAGGCCAAATACGTGTTTTGTTTGGATTTCATCTTGGAAATTCCGTAAATTGTATTTCATTCGATTATTGTTGTCCAGCATGTGCATTAATTTATATATTGTGTTTGAACTGTTAATGTAATTTTGTATGGATTTCATTTTTGGATATGAATTCTGATTGCAAGTCCAATAACTTGATTGTGGCAAATTCGCACTGAGAATTTATTCTCACCCCCACCCTTCGGGTAATTTTTACAGGTTCAGGTGCGACTGGTTCTGGGGAGGCACGCGAGTAGTTGGCCCTTGGTAGAGTGCCCTCATATGACCTTAGATATAGATATATATATATTTTTGTTGTATAGTTCTAGGTTAAGCCTGATGGTTAGTATCCGGATGAGATACTTTTGTTGTATGATTACTCTGACCAGACTGTGTACTCTGATTTATGTTTATAAACTTGTTTTATGTCATGTGTTGCGTATTTTCTAAATGAATTATTAATTGCCTGGTAAGCATACACGGTGTTGTATGTTTACGGCGGGGGACTGTCGCGACCCTTGGCCGCGGGGTGTGACAGATAGTGAGAATGTTCTCCTCTCTTTGTTCTCCGACTGAGAAAAATGAGAGAAATGAAAGAAGGGAAATTATGAGTTAACGGAGAAAATTACTCATTTTTCCGTCTATATGCAATAATCAGATAGCACGAATTTTAATTCGATCTGACGGCCAAACTCACTTGTGGGCAGGATTTTCCTGCCCACAGGTGGGTAGAGGATTCGATTCCTACTTGAAGTAGCCATGTTAGCTTCAATTAAGTCAATTGATCTTATGGAATTTTCAAACGATGTTTTAAATTTATTAGAACCGTTTAACATGTTCTAAATATAAAAATGTATTTATTTACCAAATTTTACATTTTTTATAAAAATTACTAATTTTTAATATAGATAGAAAATTGTTGTTTTCAGACTTTCCAGAAATTTTTAAATCCAGTGATTTTCTACCTATTTTAAAAAAAATAGTAAAAACTTCTCAAAATATTAAAAATTTGATTTGTATTTACTTTTTTATATGTACAACATGTTAAATGATTCATATCGACTATTTAAATTTTAAAAATAAATATACGAGTCCACAATGCTGAACTTTGTGTAATACGCATATTACCATAGAATTTTTTTTACTTCCACTGTGCATATCACATCCACAATCAAAATTGATCCTCTGCAATGGTTAACTATAACAAATTTATTATGGATGTCCTTTTCTTTTTAGTTTTGGTAGGTAAAACATCGTTTAAATATTAACAAGGACACAAGGTTGACATACAAGGCAACAGTCCAAAACATCTCTTGTCAAAACCTGTATATTATGAGTAGGGTTCCACCACACCATCCGATTTGTGTCAAATATCGTGCAGATCGGAGCGTTGATCAGCTCAAAAAATCATTGTCTATCTAGACACACCTTGTAATGCACAATGTACATGCAAAATTAATTTAGTATAAAACAATTTCAAGCTTACAAAATATTTTGATGCCAAAATTTTGAATTAATTTAGTATGTAAGTCAAATTGTCCATTTTTAATTTTTTTGCCGGTTGAATACACTAAATGAAATTGAAAATTTTACAAATTAAGCCTGTACACACATCACGATCGGTTTTTAACAGTTTCATTTGTTTTTTGAAATCAATACGATAGATTTTAAAGTTAAAATCACCAAGAATTTTAGTGAGCTTTCATAATACATTAACTTCAATATATGCACACACTTGGTAACTAGTGATATGGAAAAACTTTTGGCTTCCTTATTTGATTTATTAAATTCACATGTGATTTTCCAAAAAAAAAAAGTTTCTGAATCTCCATTCCATTATTAAGCACGTTGGGTGTCCGATCCGCCAACGTCTACGATTGAAATATTAATTTTTGAATTTAATCTCAGTTCTCCAATCACATAATCTATCTTTTTTTGATTAAATGTATCTGTTTTATGTGTAGAAGTTTAAATTTAGCTACAAATATACTCGCCACACATACCGCCACACGATGCGTTACAATTAAAATTAAACATACTCTAAAATTTAGCGATATAATTTTTCGTTTCCTTATTTTTTTTTGTTTCCTTATTTCTCTCTCTCCAATTGAAATTTTTTATACGGCGGATCACAATGCAAATTAATTTTTTGTTCACTTCCTTATTTATCTACTTCCTTATTTCTATATGTATTACTGTAATAAATGTAGAATATATTCTAACTTTGTTTTTTATGAAAATTTGTCATTTTGTATGAGAATTTATTTTTGTTATCTTATCATATATTCCGTTGCAACGCACGGCTACCATACTAGTCACAATGTCACATTTAAAAAAGGTCCACAGGAAATAGTCACAATGTCACATTGTACAGTTCGTATGTAATCCAAAGTTGTCAAGGGATCATGCAGTGATGGAATTCAACTAGACAAAACCTATGGTTAGGGGACACATGGTTTTCAATCATTCATGACTTGAAGGAATTAGAGGAAATTAATCCCTGTTATCTATCTATCATGTCAATTTCAAGAAAGGTAAGTGCAATAAATTGGGTTGAAAACTTCTTGTATTATTTGTTTCGTTGTAACGATTTTGTCTTTGCATTGTGGGTAAGAAACCTCCAAACCACATCAAAATTATTCCGGATATATATGTGGGAATTGGATGTTGTTTAAAGAGTTTGAGACAAATTTTATTTGAAGTTGGACTCAAATTATTCGATTTGTATTGAGATTCATGTAAAAGATTTAGAATTTAATAAATTTGAATGGTTATGTGAATCTAAAATTCTAAATCATTCGTGTGAATTTTCACATGTATGTCCCTGCTTTTTCCAAATTGCATTTCTATGTCTTTTTTAGAGGACAACAAATTTATAAGACTGCTTGAAAAAAAATTATAAAGTAATTGTAAATAACTAAATATTAATGTGACAATTATAATTTTCATTGCAAGAATGTGAAGCCATTTACTATTAGCAATATATCTCTGTGTCTACAAAGATCAAATCAGTATAAAACATGAACTTGCAAAATACTATAACATAAAGATATAGCAAGGCAAAAGATGACATGAATTAATTGATAATGAATTACTAAAAGTATATACTTGAATTTTGTATTTATTTATTTATCCATTTCTACGATCATAGTGTAAACTAGAAATAAAGATTTGACTTTTGTATTTATTTAATTAATACAATATAGGTTTTAAATAGCGATTATCTCATCATAACTTTTAAAGTCCGAAAAAAGCTATAGCGCAGCTATTACACAACTAGAACTAGCTATTTAGAACTCTAATAAAAAAAAGAGGAGGGATCCAATTACACCTTTTTTGGTGACACATCATGACACCGTTTTTTATATAGGTCAATTTTGCGATTTCAAAATCCAAACAGCCGATCCGAACCGTTCAACATGATCACCATATTAAAATGTGCTTGGAGATCAAATTTTACATTTTTTTGAATTTTTTTACTATTTATTAAGATGGTTACAAAATTGTTGTTTTTCAATAGTCTGAAAACAACGATTTTTGTAACCATCTTAATAAATAGTAAAAAAATTCAAAAAAATGTAAAATTTGATCTCCAAGCACATTTTAATATATCCATCATGTTGAACGGTTTAAATTGACTATTTGGACTTTAAAAATGATAGGTGTCAAAGTGTGTCATCAAAAAAAGTGTAATTGGATCCCTCCTCTAAAAAAAATGGCATAGCTTCAGCTAACTATTTAGAACTATGCATGAGCCTGAAGAAAATATTTCCCCAATTGGGTACTCTATTGGTATCTTGGAGAGTATCTCACAGTATTATATACCGCACAAAATGCAAGATATTTGGTATCTGACCGTACAGGTAGGATATCGAGATTAGGTGTGTGTATATATACACACACAGCCTGAAAGCAAACAATAATACTTGTTTCGTGAACAAAGAATATCTACCAACCAAGGACATATCTACACACTCTAGACCTACCATCTATGATAACAACACTGTTCCATTAATTAAAGCCCCTCTTTTTAGTTGTAGGGGTTGGTACTAAATTTTTGGTGCTTGGCATATATGATGCCGGATCCCGTGTCCTATATTAGCATCTAGAATAAAGGCTCTTAATTTCACGCACTATGTCATGAATTTTTTTACTGATTAGAACTCAGCTGAATTGACATTCTTGAGATAATGTTGAATTTGTTCATGAAGAATTCGAAGTTTCGAACCGATACAAATTTTAAAGCAATATGCTCTCTATTAATCCGCTCTGTAAATTTTCAAATTAGTCCAAATTCTTATTATTAATTTGAATTTTGGACATATCCATCAATTAATTTTTAAAAAATGCTTTTATGTTCTCATTTTATATCATATAACTGAATATCAAAATGCTTGAATCAGTCAGATTACTAGAACTAAAATTAAGAAAATCAAATATGATTCCACAGAGCTAAACCTAGTGACACTTAGTAAAGAATACAGAAGTGTTCATTTCAAATGAGTAGCAACAAAGGACATTGAGAAAGAAGCGATGAGAGGTTGATGCTTATGGTGATCGAGGTAACATTTACCAATATTGAGGGGCAGCTGAGTGCTGAATTATATTGTTTTGTTAAGGAATGTGAAATAAACTAGGTATAATGTGGTTAGAGGTTGATAGTATGAGAGGTATACAAGTTAAAAACGTTACACATAGCTTAGTAGAAATTTTTACTGAATGAGCAAAGCATAAGTAGGATTTTGTATTTTTGGCATAGGAGTTAGGTGAAAAAGAGATGTCTAGTATCTATTATGAAGGGAGTATTTTTTTTTTTGTTGTAATTAAATGTTTTAGTCAATGAACAGTATTATTTGCCTTTCTAAAAAAAAAAAAACTGAATATCAAACTTCACATTGCTTCGGCTCATTTTTAAACCAATTTGTATCAATATATCACGAGTTTTAAAATATTTTCTAATATTCTATTTAATAAAGACGAATTTCTAGTTTAACATGCACTATTCTAGTTTTACGAACTTTTTCCGAATTTTACGAATTATTCGCGACTTTTTCTCGAATTTTTTCTAGAACTTTTTTTTTTTGTTGATTCCTTGTAGGACTAAGATCTCTGATCCGGATGATTTCAAATCATTTCCGAATTATACCCGAATTATTCTCAAATCACGAATTTTTGACCTCGCCGAATCGAACCCGAATAATTCATTTGTCAGTTGTCACTATGCTTTAAACTGAACCCTTACATAATAAGCTGCAGAGGTGTCATCACGGAATATCCCCAAGTACCTTAATATAAATTCCGAGGAAATCCCGGAAAATGCGGAGGCGGGGTGGGTTTGAGGAATGGTTATCATTTATATTGCTCGTCTCGTGTTGGCCATTCAAACGAACGAAGGAATTTTTTATTTAATATAAGACATAATATGAATGGTGATATGTATATTTTTTATGATAAGATGCAAGTTCAATTTTTGTAACCAATGATTAAAATGAAATTAATATCGAAGTTAATGGAGATCATATTTTGAGAAAAAAAAAAACTAAGAGGGCTTCAATAATTAATTATATTTAACTAATATAATTATACTTGTGGATTTTTTTTAAATATAAATAAACTTGTAATATTATAAGTTTCCATTTTGGTTTTATATTTATGAAAATAATACTAACATGCAACAACTCTTTATATGTACTATTAAGGAGTCTGGCTAGTATGACATCAGTGTCATTGCAGCCTATATAACACTACCTCCAAAGCCTATCGAATCGACTTCAAACGGTGAATCCAAACCGTTCAAACTGATCTATTTGAAGTCTATCCAATTAATTTTATAGTTGGTGTCATATGACACTGATGTCAAACTAGCCGGACTCCTTAACTCTTAAGGAGTATGGCTAGTATGACATCAGTGTCAATTCGGCCTATATAATACTACCTTCAAAACCTATCGAATCGACTTCAAACGGTGAATTCAAACCGTTCAAACTGATCTATTTCATTAGTTGTGCGCTTACATGCAAAATTTATAATTTTTTGAATTCATTTAGTATCAAGTCAAGCGGTCAAATATGTGAGTTTTTAAGTTAATTTTAATGTATTCATTTTTCAATATTTTTGACCGCTTGATTTAATACTAAAATAACTAGAAAATAAAAAAAAATTGCATGTAAACGCATCACTCATAAAGTAAATTGGTTTGAACGATTTGGATTAGTCGTTTGAAGTTTATCCAATCAATTTTATAGTTTGTGTCATATGATACCGATGCCATACTAGCCGGACTCACTATTATGTGAGGCTATAAAACTATGCATAATGCATAATGGTTTGTACTATGGACCAATATCTCCACTTTCAAAGTTCAAACAATATGTTCTCCATATATATATTTTTTAGATCAAATCTACATTTTTTAGAATTCGTTTACTATTTTATTATATATAGGTTAAAAATCACTTGATCTAAAAATTCTAAACCATTACTAAACTCGGTAGCCTCTACCAAGATTTTCAAAAAAAAAAAAAAAATTCTAAACCATTCAAAAGTATTGATTTCTTATTAAAAAACTAGTAAAATATTATATAAAATGTAAAGTTTAGTCCGCAAGTACATTTTCATATGAAGATCACATGATGCATCTCGACTATTTAAATTTTGAAAACAAAAATATTAATTTGTAGTATTGCCCAATTTACGGTATCTATATATAGCATAGTCTCACTCATATACCATGTCGTATACATAAAAAAATGAAGTCGGTGATATATTATGATTCCGTTGATGAAATAATTTGGGTCGTGCTCATCTCAATATCGTAATAAACATAGGAAACAGAACCTTAATTAAATTAACCTAACTAAGCGACTAATGTAGCTACAAATTTTATAATCTTGCCGTCCAAAGTGGGTTCGGAATAATTAATTGTTGAATTGGTGTCCAATGTGGGGTTCCGAAATAAATGAACCAATTATCGCTTCCTTCAAATAATTATTGGAGAATTGGTTTGTTGGTTCAAAAACCTTTGTTTTCTAGTGCACATTATCATGGACCCATGCCTATTGATAATAGTACAAAAGAGGAAATCTGATTGATTATTAATTTATTATCAAGGCCTTGTCAATGGATCCATATCCTGTGTCTTATTCCATTGTGTTATTATTCTGTTCCAACTAAATTTTTAGTTCAGATGTTGCATTGTTCATGTTTGCCTGAAACTTTAGGTGACCATCACCATTTGAATTATCTTTTTTAGTTTTTTTTTTTTTGGTTGTGTACAGTACTTTTCTGTTTTATAAGAATTTAAACACATAAAACAAAGACACAAGGCAACAAGATAAAAATGACACCTTTATTTTGTTTTCCTTTTTCTCAGTATTTTATATTATTGTAGATTCTTAACTAATTAAACAACACAGCTTTTGATCATTATAGATGGAACAAATATCTAACTTCTCTGTACCCACCCATAATTAGGGGTGTATAGTCTGGATTTTTATCCGGAGCGAGAAGTTTTCTTTATGGATACGATTAACGGGTTGTGAATTGTCGTGTACTAATCAATTTAGAGTGTAAAATGTCTAGAAGTAGGTAAAATTTTTTTCAAAAAAGTAAGAACTTAATTATACATAGACTTACTTCTTATTCAATGAGGCTCTGCCACTGTTCATCATGATCTATTTTTTTGAGCTAACAATAAAATATAGCGAAGGTACTATGTATTTAAACTTATTAGGATAACTGATAAATTTTAACTTCATAATTTAATGGGTCGATCTCAAACGATAAATCTAAAATGTTAAAATCAATATATGTTATGAATAATATATGTTTTAAATTAAAATTTTCAATTTTTTTAGTACAAAGTCGAGTTGTAAAAAGTAAGAGTTATAAGTTATTTTAATACATTTTTTCGTTAGTTTTTGACCGCTTATTGATAAAACTAAAAATTAGTATATATAGGATAACAAACGCATCGCTAGTTTGTAAAGTGAATCAATTTCAACTGTTTGAATTTATCGTTTGAAATTAATTTAACAAATAGTTTAGTTAAGTTACCTAACATGTTAGTAAGATTAGGTTCATATCAGCATCAATTATTAAAATTTAAAAGACAACTGTAATAGTATTTTTTTTGTTTTTATAGTAGGTCAAGCTTAGTTAATATATCCGGCGCTATATGAACTCTTTCAAGTTTTAAAGCTTTTAAAACACATTGATTTCTGGCTTTGAATTTTTTTCTCTTCAGTATATATATTTTTGATATGTCTAAGCTGCAATATAATTATTATAAAAAAAATTTCTTTTTGTGTTCTTAATCATTGGACACAGTTATAATATCTCCAAAAATAATTATCTATACCTTCAATTTCTGAATGCAAACTTCTTCTGCATAAAAGATTATCTTATTTTAATATTTTTTCTTCAATAGCTATTTTTTTTTCTAGAGAAGGAAACAACTCTAGTAATAAAATAAATGGTTCATATTAATTAACCGAAACTTAAATTTGCCTTATTATCTGAAAAACAAGGCATAGAGAATTTTTTCCCGCATAAAGAATCTTTTAAGCAATTTCAAGAAGAGGTCTTGATAAATAAATACGCTATGTTGTGGCCAGATTATTTTCCTTTTTACATTTCATCGGCTACTTCACAAATAAATAAATAAATACCGCTTTAGATAGTTCAGGAATAAAAAAATAATAATAGACATGACATCTACTAACATCATGCACGTCAAATATATATAAAAAAAATGCACTTTATGGTCGTCAAAGAGCCCAACTCATGCCTCAAAATAAAAATATACATGACATCAACTAACATTATCTTGAATATCAAAAAAAAGAAAAAAGAGTAGCATTATCTTGTGCAATAAAATAATACTCAGATAATTGATTGAAGCTCTTGGGCATGACACAAAACATAGCTTTGCTTTACACATTTAATTGACAGAGAAAGCCTCAAGTACTGCTATCTTCTTTGAAGATTTTCAAATTTTGTTTTTGTGTATACTTTCTAAAGTCGGGGCCACGACTTAATTTAAGTGGTACCATTAAGACCGTGAATATACCGACAGTTACGAAAAAAGAAAAAAAATAACAAAGTCAGATAACATAAGGAATATTAATTAGATAAAAAAAGTATGGATGTCATGGAGCTGCCTCATGCCTGGAAATAATGTAAATTTCAGATGTAAATATGAGTTTAAATCATTAATTGAGTTTGCTAGTTTAATCTGAAAAACTGTCAAATTAGATTTAATGAACAAATAATAAAAACATGCGGTTGATTTTCTTCTAACTCTATGGAGCTAAATTTAGAACTACGTTAGTATATATTGTTGAATAAGACATTGTATTTGTATTTGTTGAATAAGACATTGAATTCTTCTACCATCTCAAAGGCCTCCGGCAAGGTGATCCCCTTTCACCCATGTTATTTAACATAGTGGTGGATGTTCTTCAGCGCATGGTGCAGTCAGCAAATGCTATTCTGGCACATCCGATAACCGGCAGAGTACAGCAAGCCATATGCGCGCTGCAATACGCAGACGACACAGCAATGATTATCAAGGCCGATGTAGAGGTGCTGGCTACGGTCAAGCTACTAATTCGCCTATTTTCTAAAATTTCGGGTCTACAAATCAATTATGACAAGAGTTTGTTCGTGCCAGTAAATGTCAATGAGATCGAAATGGTGAGACTTGTACTGGGATGTAAACAGTCTAACTTCCCGATTACCTATTTGGGAATGCCTCTAAGTCTGAAATCACCTACTAGAGAGCAATTGATTCCACTATTGCAGAACATTGAAGCCAGATTAGAAGGGTGGCAAAGTCGAATGTTATCAAGGGCAGGTAGATTGATGTTAGTCAACTCGGTTCTATCATCCATCCCGGTATACTTCATGGGGTGCTTTTTACTGCCAAAATGGGCAATTTTGAGAATTGATAAGGTCAGAAGACGTTTCCTGTGGGGTAAATCCGAAGGAGGTGCGCTGGGAGTCCCCTTACTCAACTGGAACGCAATTGTTGCTCCAAGACAGTGGGGTGGCCTTGGAATACCGAACCTCCACTTACGCAATATAGCCCTGCTGCTCAGATGGTGGTGGCGACTCTTCTCAGACACGGACTGTTTGTGGACAACAATGGTGACTCAACTAAAGGGAAAGGGTGATGTGCTGGGGGGGCCCAAATTATGGATAAAGCATGGCTCGTTCTTTTGGAAAAAATTACAAAACATTAAGGGACTCTTCATTTGGAGTACTACATGGGAGATAGGGGATGGTCGGGGAATTGCATTCTGGCATGATGGATGGGCGGGACGTCCGTTACATGAATCCTTAGATCACCCGCATAAACCTCCTAGGCCAAACATCTCTCTCAGAGATGCCTTACCACTGTTACAGGATATTGCGCCCCAGTTGCAGTATTATAGTGTGCTACCATTGACGGAAAACTCTGACTTGCTACGATGGAGATGGAACAACTCAGGGACATACTCGGCCAGTTCAGTGTACCAAACAATGATAGGGGGTGGTCGGATAAAGTGGAAATATGCAAAAATTTGGAAATGTAAAGCACCTCCAAACGCCAAGGTCTTTGCTTTCCTGATGCTTCGTGAGAAACTACTGACTCATGCTGTCATGATACGAAGAGGATTTCAATGTGAAGCAAACTGTATAATCTGTGTAGATGGAAAGGAGGAAACCCTGGTACACTTACTTTTTCAATGTACTTATGCTAGGCGGGTCTGGAATGCAATCACAGTGGTCTTAGGATACTCGATCATGTCTCCTATGCAAACGGTACAGAGCACCTGGGATGAATCGCACGGGCTGGCACGACAGAATGGCCTCAAAGCTGAAACATGGTTCTCTAAGTTCATTTGTGCATGCTGGCACATTTGGAAGCACAGAAATGGTAAAATTTTCCGGAATGAATCGGTACACTCAAAAGTACTGGCGAGACGCATCGTTGAAGAAGGAACCTTATGGGAGAGCCTTGCTCTGTAGTGTAGGGGTGGAATTTGTCGTTAATTCTATAACATCCAACATAAACAATCAGGTTTAAGGTAGTTTAAGGTAGTTTACATGCGGATGCAGTGGTATGTGGAGACCACGAGATGTAAGTGCCCTGTTGTAACCTTTTTACAATTATAACAACACCTTGGCTGTACCAGCTAAGTTTTCAAAAAGATATTGATGACTTTAGTCATATATACTAAAAAAAAAGCTCCATTGGCCAAACAATTATGTTCTAAACTATTTATTTTCAGATTTTGAGATCTGTAGATCTAAAACTTTAAAGAACAATTGTATCATATAGTTCATTACCAAGCTCTTGATCTCATGCAAAATATACTTAAAATATAAAAAAAATGAAATGTACATCTTTGATTAGTCAAGTAGATCACAATTATTAGTTGGAACTTATTTTTTGATATCATACATTAGCTTTATTCAAACTTACATCTAAAAAAAAAAAAAAGTATTATTCAAACTTTTATATACACTTTTGTAGACTAATGAAAACCAAGCCTCTTATATGATATATAATATTGATATAAGACGGATTGGATTAATTAAGAGATGCCAAATCCTCAAATGATGTTATTAAATAGAATCTTAAAATATAAATAAAAAAACAACTACTAAACTTCTGCTTGACGTAATACTTTCTAGAAAAAAATTTAAATTAAAGGGAGGCATAAAAAATAAATTGATATTCAGAACAATACTATAATATTAAAATACTACCAATTATCACTCAGCCAATTTGGTATCTTTTTCACCCGCATGAAATGGCCTCTTTAATTTAATTTAGACATGACCATTAATTAATACATGCATGTATTTGGATTATTCACGGCTACGTTGGGCACCATATAGTCAATGATAAATTGATAATAAACAACAAAAAAAGAAGTGGCACGAGCGAGAGAAGATGGAATAGTTTTTGTCGTGACCAAAATGGAAATATAGCAAACTTGTGGTTGACATTAATGGGTTTGCACTTATTCCAAAAACAAAAGACACGGACAATATTCAACCAATAAGATAATATAGAATAAACATCAACAACTTTTTATAGGTAGTGATGGATTTGTCTACGCCTCTTGGTCAAGAAAGGTTCTGTGCTTGAAAATAAATATCGCTCCAATTAATATATACACAGAGGTTGGCTAATGTTAAAACATTTATTCCTAGGTCATGGTATAACCAATTAGTTTTTTAATTTTTAAAGTCCAAACGGTGGATCCAAACCGTTAGATGTGATTTCTATATTAAAATGTGCTTGGAGACCAAATTTTATATTTTTTGAAATTCTTTTACTATTTATTAAGTCATTTTTAAAATCGCTGATTATAATAAACAGTGAGAAATTTTATAGATCATTGAAAACAACGACTTTAAAACTCGCTTAATAAATAGTAAAAAAATTCCAAAAAATATAAAATTTAGTCTCCAAGTACATTTTATTATAGATTGAATGTTGAACCGTTTGGATTAACCATTTGGATTTTGAAAATGTAAAAAACCAAAGCATTTGTTCCACGGCTCCGGAACAAACGTTTTGATATTAGTCAACCTCTATATATATATACCTCTCTCTCTCTATATATATATATATAGAGAGTGAGAGAGAGAGAGAGAGAGAGAGAGAGAGAGGTTGGCTAAGATACAAACATTTGTTCATAGCCTCTGGAACAAACGTTTTGGTTTTCTGATTTTCAAAGTCCAAACAATCAATCCAAACCGTCAGATATTCAATCTATATTAAAATGTGCTTGGAGACCAAATTTTATATTTTTTGGAATTTTTTTACTATTTATTAAGATGGTTTGAAAATCGCTGATTTTATTAAACTTTTGCACCATTGAAAAACAGCGACCTTCAAACCATCTTAATAAATAGTAAAAAAATTCCAAAAAATGTAAAATTTGGTCTCCAAGCACATTTTAATATAGATTAAATATCTGACGGTTTGGATTGACTGTTTGAATTTTAAAAATTGAAAAATCGAAACGTTTGTTCCGGAGGCTAGAAACAAACGTTTGTATCTTAGGCTAATTAAGGTACTCCATAAACAGATTCTCTTGTTCTTTATATCTTTATCACCATTTTCTAAGTTCAAACAGTCGAGTCAAACCGCTCTACATAATCTCCGTATTGAAATATGCTTTGATCAAAATTTATATTTATTGGAATTTATTTACTATTTTCTTAAGAATTTTTAAAATCACTATTTTTCTCAAAAAATTCTAGACAATTACAAAACAACAGTTTTAAAATTTTAAAATGAAAACTTTAAATTTTCCATCGTAGAATAATAGTTTTAAAAATAGGACCGTTTGTGTACTTGAAAAAAAAAATAGAAAAGATGATATTTTTTCAGAAGAATAAATTTATTTGATAATTATGACAATAATCATAATATAAAATAAAAAAATGAATTGGCAATATACATTATTTATTGCCATAACAAATTGTATATTTAAATTTAGGTACAACTTGAAAACTAATATCATCAAGCACTTAAAAATATAAAAATCAAATGATTTTGATACACAGTTTAGCTAATTGCATCAGCGGTCTATCTAAAGCGGTTTTTATTTAAAAAAAAAGGTGATCTAAATCATAATAAATACATTTCTGACTTCAATTTTATATTTAAACACTTTTATATCATTCGTCAAAGTATCCCTTTCAATATAAAAATACACGGAAGTCTAGTGATCTAATGTAACTAGTAGGGTCGTTTTCTTGCCAGTGAACAGTGACAAGGCTACGTGGCGCAACCTCCTCCGTGCAACATGCCACCAGCCAATGCATTAGGCCTTAGAGGCCGAGACCCAGCACAATACAATTAGCCCATAGGCCCACTAGCGCTTTTCCATCTCTGACCGTCCACGTGTCTCCATCCCACTCGAATTACTGCCGACCCCCATCCCTCTTATGAACTTTCTGAGGTGCTGGTGGTGTAGTCAAATATGTAGCCAACTTGCAACTAGAAATTATAGGAAAATTTGATGCGTAAATAAATAGTTTGATTACAGTAGGAATTGGAACCAGTGGAGGGATACATTATATGAAAATTTTCTAGATAAAGATAAATAAAGTTATTTGATATAAATATTTTTTCTACATGAATTGCTACACGGAAATTAACACATCTTTCCAGAGTGAAATATGTTGTCCAAATTCTTAGCCTCCACTCATGGTATCTTTTTTTCATTCCCCACTCTGATATTCCACTCCTGCAAATTAATTTTGATTATAATAATATAATAATATGTGACAAAATAGGGTTTTGAAGCTCAAGTTATGCTACTATATGTTTCCAAACGTTTATACAATCCTACAAAGCATGCGTATCAGGCATAATCTCAGTTCAAGAGTACGTATTTGATGCTATTTGAAAATTACTCTAATTGAAATTAATTTAATACAGGTGAAATGGATTGGAGACTGAACTAGAAAATCTTGATAGTGGAAAATGAAATTTAAAATGCATAATATGTGACAGCTGGAATTTGAATTCAAGTCTTCACATTCACAAAATAAGCATTAACTACTAGATTATACGTAAATATTTAATATTTTATGAAAAAATGGACCAGTAAAAAAATTCAATTAAATTTTAATATACATAATTATAATTAAAATTTTGAAAATGATAGGGTAGCTGACTTTTAGATCCGTTCCTAATTGGCAGCGAAACTTCTTTTTGCACTGAAACAGTTTTTCCAGACAAAATAAATAGGAGCTTCTATTTGCTTAGCAATTGTGATCAATCTGATTTTATTAATTAATTAACTGAAACAGAAAGAATGACCGAATTTTGAAGAGCCATTTATTTTGTTGCGGAAATATTTGAGTTGCTTAACTCTAATTATTTCCAAGGACATATTAGTCAAACTAGTTTCTCTTGAGGGGCAATGCAGTAAATTCCCACCAAAGTGATCATAAGATATTTGTCATTGTGAGATATGGCTTATGTGAAGCACAAACACCTCTGTTTCAGCTAGGACCTCCCTCCATTGCACAGCACAGCGCCACAGCCTCATCACCTCCTTCCAAAGAATCAAATGTGAAGTAGCACCATCAGAAAGTACAACACAGATCCTTCTAGCAGCTTCTAGATGCAGGAGCTCCACTCCCTTGCTGGCCTAGCCGGCGCCTTCAGGCGGCCAAGAGGCTATCCTATTGCATTAGCACCTCAGGCACCTGTCAAGTGCCCTCGGTGCGAGTCGACGAACACTAAATTCTGCTACTACAACAATTATAACCTATCTCAGCCGCGCCACTTCTGTAAGTCATGCCGCCGCTACTGGACTCGCGGCGGCTTGCTACGCAACGTACCCGTAGGTGGCGGTACCCGCAAAACCAAATCCAAGTCCAAGTCCAAATCCAAACCATCTGCAAAATCACCGCCGAGTCATGATGCCTCCTCTACATCATCTTCAGTTGAGCATAACCCTAATCCTAGCCTCGACTCCAATCCTGCTCTGTTGATCAACCCGACTGCACCTCTTACTTCGACCGAAGAAATTTTATCAGAGACGGATGCAAGCCAGATTCCCATGCCGGATCCTACTGTCGGATTCGGCTTCTTGGATCCAGGGCAGCAGATGGTGATTACTGATAATTTGCCACCTATGCACGGAAATTTGTGCAATGAAGAGGGACTTAATGGATCCGGGTTGTTGTTTGATGTAACTGGACCCGTCGATCCAACCGTACAGCAATACTGGAACAACTGCGGCTGGGGCGATGCGGATCCATCATGCTTATATCTACCTTGATAATTAATACCTTCTTAATTTACAGTTAATTGAGTATTTTGTTTTGTTTTCTTTAATTTTCTTTGCTTTTTGTTTGTTATATATGTATGACTGACTGATCCTGTATTAATCACCTGCTTTTGGTTCTGTTCCCAAATATTTACATGGGAAAGGATTAAGAAACAAGAAAAATGAGATGGTTTGGGTGTATAAATCTCAATTTAATCTAAGTTTTCAATATGCCATTTTATTTTGTTGATGCATCATTAAATGCATTGCTAAACAGTGATTAATCTCGGAAGGGAGACAGAATTATGGTACAAGTGTTTGGTGGATGCCGTACCGTCCCATGAGCAGTAGGTAACTGTTATTTATTTGGATATATATTTTTCTTTACTGTACTAACTGCTCAGGAGAACGGTGGGTGCAGAAAATAAATGCCAAAGCACGCCTGGTCAGTTTGTTTGTTTGAACATTGTTTTGGTTTTGACAACATTCTGTTGGGCTGGTATGGATTTTGTTGGTACCAGAACAGTATCTTCTTTTCTGAACCACCATGTGTTCTTTTTATCTTTTTTTTTTTTTTCTGAAAAAAATACTTATTTTATGCATTGTACATTTGTACTACTATTTTTTTTAGTTACCATTAAAAAATATATATATACAGGCTACAAAGTTGTATCTTTTTGAAAATTTTCATTTCTATCCGGTATGCAGATATTATTTGCGCATTCCACAGAAGTAGTGGTACATAGGTATTATCTGCACAACCATTTTGGTAGAATTTGGTACAGTTTGGGGGTGCGCAAATAATACATGTGTGCCACCCTGAAGAGTGCATAAATAATAGCTGCGCTCCGGTAAAGAATGTAATTTGAAAAAAAAAAAATATCAACTCTGTATATTCTTTTTTTTACAAAATGGTAACTAAAAAAATTCGGTTAACTCCAATTAACTTTTTTGCATTTTTGCATTTTTTTTTCTTATTTTTGTTATTGCATCTCCATATATACCTTTTTTTTATAAAAAAATAGTAAGAATGCATTTTCTCCATACCGACTAATTTCTAAAGATTTTTACGGCAAAGATCCTTATCAGGTAGATCTCATTTGACCTGGATTGATTTTCGACAATCTTCGCACACTAGCAGCCACCGCTATGGCGCTATTCAGTCAGAAACCGTTCGATTGCGATTGATTTGGCCAGAGTGGAAAACTCTTGTCAGGCTTACACTCAGTCATTCAGATCCGAACTGATTTATACCTTGTGATTGAGATCAGACCATCCCTGGCAGCATGGTTCTTTTGCTTTTCTATAATTGCATTTCTCTGCTGGTGCATTTCGCACATAACTACGCTCTTCTTTTACTTTTTTTATAGCCTGTAAAAAATATTTAAATTTACCAAAGAACTCACTACTTTTCCTTGATAATTTTAATGATAATCAAACATATATTTAACGGATCGTCTGTTTTTGTTGCCACATCCCATTCCAGTTCTTGCCAATCGGAATAAATTCGTTTTTCATTTGGAGATGATTTCAGTCTTATTGGATTGAACATTTGAGCATTAGCTTAAATTGGTTCGGCCCAAAAGTATTTTTGAGTTGTAATTTGCAATTTTGGGCCCCTGTACAACTTAATAGAAACATTAAGTTAGATAAAAGATCACAAAAATAGGGGCTTAATTCCTCTTGCGAGTTCAGAGGTGAAGTGTTAGTTGGACTATTGCATGCAAGTCTCCCAGTTTTACCTGCCGTTGGCAACTGAACAAATAAAAAGTAAAAAGATGTTTATCAGTTTCAAAAAATTTACTAACCAAATCCCTGAAAGTTCCTCTTGAATTAAGAAATTTTAACCACACTCATAACCACTTTCATTTCGGTTGGGCCTTTATTCCCAAATTTCAAAATTCAAACATCTAATCTATTTTTCACATACTTAATGTGGCATGTGTGCACGTCTTATTTGTGTTTATGTGCGCACGCTCGAATGTGTCTCAAGCTATTAGATGAAGAGCTTATCAACTGTTCAATTTAATCACAGGAAGCTTAATTAACCTAAAGTTTGTAATTCCTAAAATTCCTAAGTGGGGTTTGTTACGAGGTTCCCAAATACTCAATTCAAGTTGGTATTGAAATCATTGATACAATCTACAAGTAAAATCAGCACTCCGAACCAATTTAATTAAGGATCAGAAAAGCTCATAGAAAAGGATCAGAAAAACTCGTAGAAAAAGGAAAAGAAAAGAAAAGAAAAGGAGAGACATCTGATCCACGTTCACATTCTTTTTGATACACAAGCATTGGAAACTGAAGGAGCTTAAACAACTGGAATTAATCTCTTTTGGAGTGCCCGAATTCAGCTGTTCGTGTTTCCCATAAATAAATAAAAAAACTATGAATTTACAAAATGATAATCACAACAGAAGTCACCAGAAAAGTTGCTAAGGCTCTTACTTACATGACACAATTCAAGTCTCAATTTAAACAAACTTATAATCCTAGCCTGCCATTAATTAGACAGATGAGAGCAAAACTTTTTTTTCTGCACTGGGACAGGGGCAGTGTTGGGGTTTATCGGATTTGGGGGGGGGAGGGGTGGAGAGTTTGTTTGCGAAGTGATATTTAAATTCAGTTGCAGCAGAAGAGTGCCGAACAACCTCTACATTTAGAACGCCTCTTACCGGTATTTTCCATTTTCACAGGGCTGCTGGTCCATTCCCTAGGTAGCCTGCGCCCCAAAAATAAAATTGAATTTAGTACCACACCTGTTAATTTGTTAGACAGAAAGAGAGAAAAAAAAAAACTGAATCTAGAGTAATACTCACACAGGAAATGCAAAGGAGCGGTTACTGGTGCTTGTACTATCAGAGCGGTTCGAAATGCAGTCAGAATTTGGTATCGGGGAAGTAGGTGTAGATGGTATAGAGGCAGCAGTTGGGCCAGAAAGGCGTGAACTGTTTGTAGGTGAAGCCACTTCGTTCTGTCCTTTTTCCTTGCTAGGGCTCACAGGCTTTCCTCCTGTGCTCGTATCGGTACCAAAACCAATATCTGTACCAGCACCGACCTCACCAGGGTTTTTGCTTTCGCTGTTGCTGTCATTATCAGCTGATTTTATGTCCTTTGGGAAAGTATTTAGGTTGTTGGATGGCTTGTCAATAGCATTGTCAACTGTGGTTAAATCGGTTTGGTTGGCTGTTGCAGTTTCATTTGTTAGAGTTGTTTCGGTGGGTATTTGGACAGCTGCATCCTGAAATTTGTATAAACTAATAAGTTGTTACTCTGTGTATGTTACTAAAATGGCAAAAAATGGGGGCAGTTCCAAGCACTATATAGCTCACATAGTACATACCAGTACTAAACTGAAAGGAACTAGGTATGCTGGCTATTGCACCTAATCTTGTTCAGAGCCAATCATAATAAAACCGTAATATACCAGTACATAACCAAAACATTGTGTGCAACTGCTGCTTTGGAATAGTGGCTGGCATAGGTAAAGCACAAACCTCTTGGTACTGGTACAAGCCGGTTTACTGCAAATAAGCATTCCCAGCTTGGGACAATGGCATTAAAAATGGATAAACCACAACATGGCATACTCAAACTCACAAAACTCCGGCTAAATATCTCAATTTAGCTCAGTAAGCCATTCAGCCTAAATTTCAGAAATTACATGAGAATGTAAGACTTCGCTTGTACTTACTTGTATAGATGGCACAGGTACCCCTACTTTTGCAATAACTCCCAACATTTCAGGAAATAACAATACCAAATCCTAGAGAAACAGTATGAACATGACGCAAAGCACATACCTCGTTCATCGGTTTATGAGGAATCCCAACAGAATCACTATCAACCCCCAATTTCTTTATTTTGATGGGCCCACTTACATCATTCTCGGATGCAATGGGCCCAGTAAGATTTTTCAGCGCAGGCTCCCTAGCAAGCTCCATGGCTAGCACACCACCCACAACAGAATGATCAAAATTCAGGGACATATTCCTTTCCATTAGAGGCTGTGTGCTCTCATCTACGCAGATATCTTTCACTGCCTTAGTGAACGCCTTCTCTGATGAGACCTCCTCTTTTACAATGATGCCGCCTTTGTTCGAGTAGATCGAGAATTGCTGCTGGGATCCTCGGATGGAGCGGTCTTTCTCCATTGGAGGGTTTTATATATGCGCCTGAATGGCTGAGATTTGTTAGAATTATGCCCTGATCATCACTTTCTGGAAAGAAATAATTTCTCAGATTGTGGTATCGACCTATAAATGACAGGAAAATAAAATGGATGAATTTCATTTAATAGTAGCCTAAAAAGGAAAGAAAAAGTTGATTTTCTTGTGAAACAGATGCACTTAAGATTATGAGTAAGCATATCACATTTTTTCTGAACAACACAAAATATCTAGATCACCCATGAATCATGACAAAATATCAATTTTATTTAAACATACTTCTTTTTCTGTAAATATATTAATAAAATCTGCATAATGGATGATAGGAGATCAACTTTCTCACAGGTGATCAATAACTAAAAGAAAAGAATCAACATTACCCATGATAACATGGTCATATGAATGAATTATAAATTTCTTTGGGTTTAGGTAAAAAGCAAGAACCACAAGAATCTACTTAGCCCGCTTTAGGAAGATCAATTTAGTTAATGCAATCTTTTTCTTCAAAAAGAACATTGAACTAATAAATTAAAAATGTAGCCTAACTTCGGAAAAGGTAACTTCAATTATAGCCAAAAAATTCTGGTTAGGTTGTTGGTACGGTCTTAAATATTTGGAGCCCAGATAGAATTTACAATAGCATCACAATAACAAAAGTAGCTTGATCTCTCCACTTGTTTAAAACAACCATCTAATTCCTTAGTAAAAGTTTCATAAAATTTACATGTGATCAGTGCCCCTTTCCTATTACAAATAAAAAAATTCAAATTCAAGACGAATGTAGCAACGAAGGAGCCGAATGACATAACTACAGATGATAAAATGCACGCAATTCGATCAAAGTCGTATCAAGTCTTTTTAGCCTCAACAAGGTTAGGGACATAGAAAAACCCCCTTCAATAAAAAGAAAAGAAAACAAAGATCAAATCATCTAGATAAAAAGAGGGAAGATAAGATACCTCGGATCCACTAATAGAGAAGGAAGCGCAGAGAGAGGGAGGTCATACGTCTTGTCAGGAGAGAGAAAGTGAGAGAAAAGAGAAAGGAGAAAAGGAAGAGGAGAAAGAAACTATTTGGGGTTTGGAATAAAGTAATTAGAGACGAGGTATGTCATGTGTCTGTTGCTTTCATTCGCAAGCAAAGTCAAACAAAAGGCGATGTAATTCGTCAGGATAAACAACAGAGAGATGAGTACAAGAGAATATTTCTCCCGTTAGACGGTGGGAGTGAGAAGAGAGCCGAGGAGCGAGGAGATCGTGAGTTATTTTTTCTCTGTAACGATAATTACAAGATTTATCTGTAGCGGGTTACTTTACCAAAATAATTGAGTTACTTTATTCGCTACATGAATGTTACACAAAACAATAATACGGAAGACGTAAAATTCATGCCGGCCGTTTCACACGCGACAGCACACTACAACGAATTCGCATCCTCTGAGATATCCCAAAATTTGAGTGTTTTTTTGGAAAATCTCAACCGTTCAAATACGTTCTGCACAAATCTTAAAGCTTAATAATACTACCCCCTGTGCTATCCCCGAATAGGCACCGTACACGTGGGTCAAGCAAAAGTTAAGATATCTCAGATGATACGCACTCACACTACAACACTACTGTATGGGATATAACTACAAGGTCAAATCCTGTCAATTTTTAAATAAACTGGAGATTACTGCTCAACATTTTACAAAAATAGTCATGGGGAGAACTTAGTACTTGAATTTATTATTCTAATAATTAAGTCGCAGAAAGTTAATGAATTCTTGTTTTCTATGTAGAGACAAAAGTTGGATTTTTACAAGATACAGTTAGAAGAAAATGGTCATTATCTTAAAATAAAATAGCAAAAAGTTCACTTAAAAAATGAAACAAAGCCTTTTCTTTATTTTCTTGTGGGTCCGGAAGGATCATTGATGGGCTTCACATTAGAAC
Organism: Carex kokanica; assembly: GCA_025461125.1. Classification (NCBI taxonomy): domain Eukaryota; kingdom Viridiplantae; phylum Streptophyta; class Magnoliopsida; order Poales; family Cyperaceae; genus Carex; species Carex kokanica. The sequence goes on along the minus strand of JAJGRX010001058.1, from coordinate 551,823 downwards.
ATTCTCTATGTTATTGGTTTATTGATTTGAATATATAGTATAATTTTAAATATAGGTGTTCACCTACTCATTTAAAATAATAATAATATAGAATAACATTTTATTGTTCATCATAATTAGAGAAGAGCCATAAAATTATCATGTAAAAGAGGAGCATATTTGGATAAACTTTAATCTGGATGATTTACAAAGGGGAAAAAAATGAATATTAGAAAAGGACAAGTTTCTTGATATTAATTTAAAGGTGTTTATTTCTTTTTGTTTAAGCTAAACAATTCACAAACATTATATGTGATTCTCGTATTGATTCATAGACATTTTCTATAATTCCCTTATAGATTTTTTTAATAATTCAGATACTAACAAAATTTAGCAAAAATATTTTGTCCCAGTCAAATATGCAGCTGCATGCCTGCATGGGATACTAAAACAGTAAATGAATCAACGGAGATATCCATTGATCAAGAAAAAGGAGGTGATATGAAGGGAAAAAAAAGGAAGGATTGCAAGGCAGGGATGGGTACTGAGGTCATTAATTCGTTGCTGAAAAGAGAAGGCTAATTCAATTCCGGAAGCTGCCCGGTTCACCGAATAAGTTAAAAAAAAAAAAAATTTAAAAATTGACCTCGTATTACGGATTACGGTTAAGAGGCTGCTAGTGGTAGATCCTAGAAATGTCGTACGCTAAATATTTAATTACTTTTTTTTTTCTAACATTTTTTTCAAAATAATACCGTCAGCCAGCAAAGAAAAATAATCCAACCTACAATAAAAAATAAAAATAAAAGGTTGGTAATTAGATATTAGCCTGCAGTCATGTCGCTCTGCAATTTGGCGCACGTTTGCAAGTGTTTACAATATCTTAATATTTTAGATTGTTATATATTTACGCCTCATATGTTGTGAGTTGCGTATAATATGAGGAAGATTTCAATACCTTCCGTCTTTCATATCTTATAACTTATATTTGTATTTTTAAAGTTTAAAATGTCAATTCAAATTGTTCAAGATGATATTCATAGTATAATATGTTTGGGATGAAATTTTATAATTTTTGAAATTTTTTACTATTTTATAAGATAGGTACAAAATTACTATTTATGTACAGTTAAAAAACAGTGATTTTCTACCTACTTAGAAAAATAGTAAAAAATTTCATCACAAGAATATTTTACTATAGATATTAATATATTATGTTGAGCAATTTGGATCGACATTTTGGACTTTGAAAATAAAAATATAAATTATGAAGTATGATAAAGTATAAAAGTCATAAGGTATTGGAACCCTTCTCATAATATATATGTGAGGCGAATTGTATGAAGAAAACATTAATTACCGGTGTGCTTTACGGTTTCACAATATTAATTACGCCTGCCTCAGGGCTTGTTCGGCGCGGTTACTGTACGCGCGGGAAAAAAAAATTTAATCACAGTAACAGACAGTTCAAATTGACCCCTATCCCAAGCCCGTTCCCAATCCAAGTTGTAGGCCGAATAGGCCCTCAAGAAGACAGCAAAATCATATAATATTCCATTAACTAAATACTGACAATCGGACCCACCCTTTCATGTGTTATGTTTATCCCTTTTGAGTCCTGACACACGCGACACAGGAACATTCATTAAAAAAAAAAAAAAAAAGACGCCGAATTTCAGCGCCAATTAGGGCTATAAATTCTGGTGTAAGGCGCTTCTTGAAATTCTTACAGAATTTTACAGAAAAATCCTCTAAAATTCCTACAATATTCCAACTTTACTGTGTTGGATTGATCATAATATTAATATTCATAGCATTTATAGGACGAAAGGTCATAATTAATTCCGGGGCAAAAATATTGAAGTATTGAAAATTGGTAAAAACCCTGATTATAAGTAATAAGTGCTTTGTATTTTAGATTCCTCACTATTGTGATTTTTTTTAAATTCTTATTGTTAAGTGTTGTGGCATAATATATTTAATTTTTGACTTGTAACAACTATGTTTGGTTTCTACTTACATTTAATGAAATTATATTGCTTACTCTTTCTGTATTACATCTCGTTTAGCAGTTTGGCTTAAATTAATCTATCTGAAAGAGGAGAATTGTTTATTTATAACATTGAGTCTAGAAAGCAAAATAAATGGGGTAAATTAATCCGTCTGAAAAGGTGAAGTTAACCCATCGTAATTCCTCTCACTTCTCATGTTTTATACCTCTTATGTTCTATACATTGCACTTTGAGCATTAAAAATTCCTTTTTATATTTTTTATTACAAAATTGTAAAGTTTGTCATTTTTTATTGTTTGAGAATTAAGTGTGAAGGCGTAAAAAATTATTCTCTCTTACTTAATCAAACATAACCTCAGTTGATTAAGCATAATGACTTAATCTTTACTTTCATGCTGAAACAACTTCTCAATTACACACTTGATTCAATTTTTTTTTTTAATAAAAGTGGTATAATCCACTGATTTCCATACAAATGAAAACCAGTCATACAATGTAAACGGATACTAGTACTAGCATACTGGTACCATCATACAAAACAAAATAGAAGATAAATATAGATATTCTAGCAAAATACCTATGAACTACAAAATAATCATCTAGTTCAACAACCAAAAGACCTAAACATCAACTAAAAACAAAATAAGCATAAAGACCCCTGAAACTTCACAAAATCCAATCTTCTGAAACCTGTACTTCTAAAAGGTCTTCAAAAGCATCTTGTCACCCTGATTCAGTAAAATTCATCCCTTGCCCAAGCATAAGGGTTGTAGTCAGTCCATCCACCATTAAAGGCATATGAGAACCTCCTTCTAACAGGACCTTAGTATCAAAAGGAAGCATAAACTGTAAGTTAGAATTTGCATCATACCTCTGATGTTGACACCAAAATTGAGCTATAGCAACAATATGTACTAAACTCTGAACAAATATGAAAGAGCCCCCTTTGAGTATAACCCTATTTCTTTCAAGCCAAATATTTCAAAGAACAACACCTCTTATAATTTCAACTATATTAGAATCTTTCATAGGAATGACTCTATCTAAATTCCACAGATCATGAATGGAAATACAATCAAAAGAAAACATATTATAATCAACAATCCATCTTCAAATTTCTTGTGCAGCAATTTACACTTAACAAACAAATGATCTACTGTCTCGGGTTCAGAACAAAATACACAACATGTATCTCCCTGCCACCCTCTCTTAAGTAAGGTTATATCTAGGTAACACCCTATTATTCTTAACTAACCACAAATTTTTTTTTTATTTTGAGAGGCATTTTAGCATTCTAAATTGATTTAAACTCAAAATTAGAAATACTCCCATAGTCCAACCAAGAGTATAAAGAATGCACTGAGAATGTATTCTTAGTAGATCATCTCCATACAATACTATCTACGGAATCAAAAGGTCGAAAAAAAAAATTGAAATTCAGTAAGTAAATTTCTCCATTCTTGAAGATAAACACCTGTTAACTGTCTAGTAAATTCTAAATTGAAACCATAATTGGGGCAAACACTTGAGAAACCAAGATATTCTGATTGTAAGTAATGAGAAACAAATTATGATAGATGGTACTTAGTGAACATTGATCAGCCCACCTATCTAACCAAAATCTGACTGACTGACCATTACCAACTTGCCAATAAGTACACTTGAGTCAAACTGATTATAGTAAAAATTGTAAAAATTACATAGCAGCCCGGAACACTTTTGTTTGAAGTTTTACTTCAAAACCAAAATATAACTGTTCATTTCTTATAACAGGGGGCAAAATTGCCATCCATACAATTCCATTAATTCCATTGCATTTTTCATAATGATCCATACTAAAGGTAAAATATTATAAGGATTGGGTCTGTAATGCATTTAATCATGTAATTATTTTATTTGCAATTAATTATTTGCTATTAATTATTTGCTATCGACAAATATTTTCATTATTTCAATTTTTATATACTGATGCCGGAAGTTTGGGCCTTGAAACATAGAGAAAACAACTGATATGCTGTCTTGAAATTTGCTTTATTTTGGACATTATGTTTGGTACGTAGTTGTTTTGTGTCATTAATTGTTATGATTGTATTAATAAGAACGTTGAGGTCTGATTGGTAATGTTAATCCAGTACATCATGCATGTTCTTATAAATATTTATATTCATTTGATTGGATGTTTGTACTATGTTTATAGAAGTTAGAGAATGGCTAATATCAAAACGTTTGTTCCTATGCTCAGGAACAAACGATTCCGTTCTCCCATTTCCAAAGTTCAAACAACAAATCCAAACCGTTAGATGTTCAATCTATATTAAAATGTGCTTGGAGACCAAATTTTATATTTTTTGGAATTTTTTTACTATTTATTAAGCTAGTTTGAAAATCGTTGTTTTATGAAATTTCTGCAGCATTGAAAAACAGCGGTTTTCAAACCAGCTTAATAAATAGTAAAAAAATTCCAAAAAATGTAAAATTTGGTCTCCAAGCACATTTTAATATAGATTGAACATCTAACGTGTTTGAATTTGTTGTTTGAACTTTGGAAATGGGAGAACGGAATCGTTTGTTCTTGAGCCCAGGAACAAACGTTTTGATATTAGCCATTCTCTATATATGTTGTTATAATGAATATTTATTAGTCAATACTATTTTTTACTAAAAATTAGAAATGAAAGTGTCTTCTGTGTTGACTTGATATATCCTAAATAAAAAAAAACAGAAGGAAGAATGCAAGGAGCCTTTCATCTTGGGAAAATATTTCTTTTACACTATATATTACAATAGTATAATATTATCATTGCCAATGCAACGTGTGGGTACTAACTACCATAGTCACAAGATTCGCGAATTATTTGCGAATAATTTGTTTTTTCGGTGATGACGAACTGAACACCGAATTATTTGGTTGACCGAATTTTGACCAAATTATTCCCGAATAATTCGTGAATTTTACTAATTATTTGCAAATTTTTCACCAGAACATTTTTTGTTTTGTTTTTTTGCTTCTTTGTAGGACTTAGATATCTGATCCGGATAATTCCGAATCATTCTTGAATTATACCCGAATTATTTCCGAATCACAAATTTTTGACCTCGCCAAACCGAACCCAAATAATTCTTTTGTCACTATGCTAACTACTAACAAAGACAATGATGGGATTTGTTGACAATTATAATAAACAACTTTTAAATATAAATGTCAATATTTGGAATGTAATTTGCTATAGAGGAGGGATCCACTTACATCATTTTTTGCTAACACTGGATTGCACCCTACATTTTCAAAGTTTTTAAAGTCCAAAAAGTCGATCCAAACCGTTCAACATAATGGATATATTAAAATATACTTGCAGAAATTTTTTTTACATTTTTTTGAATTTTTTTACTATTTATTAATTATTTTACGAAATTGTTGTTTTCAGACCATTGATTTTTTGTACCCATCTTAATAAATAATAAACAAATTCATAAAATATAAAATTTGATCTGCAAGCACATTTTAATATATTCATCATGTTGAACGGTTTGGATTGACTGTTTGAACTTTGAATATGTAAAGTGTAATCCGTTGTCATAAAAAAAGAGTGTAAGTAGATTCCTCCTCTTTGCTGTATCATGTTTAGAAAAACGATAAAGTTCAATGCAATGATTTTATCATTACACAAATGATTTTAAAATTGCAATAGTTAAATTAATCTTTACTCATCTTCAGAAATTATCAACAATAATAGTATTAACGGATATATACAATTTCAATTTTCGTAAGATGAATCTGAAAAGAAACATATGTTGGAGTTGAAGAAGTCCTTATTTAAAAAATAATTGTATTATGCATATTGGATATACAAACAATCTATATAAATTTGACTAATAATTTATTTACAAACTTAATTACTTTATTATTTTGAAATCTTAATCTTGATTTTAAAAAACATATTTTTAGAATTGTCGGAATCTAACATAATTAATTGTTGAATCGGGTAAAGATTCGCACAATGCTAAATTCCCCACGGTGCAACGAATCCACTTTGCTTTATAAAAAATCGCTGAAATGGATCCCGGGCAATGAACATCATTGGTCAAAATTATAAACAGAACGGTTTAAGAATAAACCCCATCTATAACAGAACGGTCAAATTATATTTTGCAAATATTCTCCTAAAATTAACTTATTAACGCCGTCATAACTCAATTTTACCACTGCCATTATGAACATGTATATATATCAAGATGTGACACATTCATCAATTTGCATTGAACGCAAATACTGGTGTCATGTCCGACATCAATGCGAACACTACAAAAAAGGTCGGTACACGGTACACCTCCAAAAATATATCCGTACTACACCGTTTATTCTAGCACCTTGTTTGTTTGTTTGGATGGAGAGTAGAGGAAGAGAAGGAAAGTCAAGAATAGAAGAGAATGGATTGGAATATAAAAGAAGATTAACATATTTAATTTTTTTGTGTTTGAATGATTAATGAGAAAAAATAAATTTAATTTTCATTTCTATTTCATTTCTTGTTTGATTGATTAAATTTTATAAGGTTAATGATATATTCAATGGCTGTTGTAGATTTGTGACAAATAAATTTGGATGAGAATTATATAGGTAAAATATAGAATTAGGTATTTGTATTATTTTTTTAAAAATATTTGCAACAAAATTTCTTTCTATCCATTACACCTCAAATTTGAAAAAAAATGGATTCTATTAATTATAATCATGAAATGTTAAATATTTCACCTCTTGTACCCTTTACTTCCAACATAATTTTGTCAACCAAACACGATTGGAGAGAATTTTATTTTATTTTTTCTTTCCATTCCCTCCCTTCCTCTACTCTCCATCCAAACAAGGTGTAAACGAATTTAGATGATAAAGTACACTGTACACGGTGGTTAATGATTATGTACCTAATATTCTCAATCAGATATTGAGATTGTCTCTATCACAGGTACTTCTAAGAATACTAATAATTCCAATATGGATTGTTCCTTCGTCGTGCAAAGGCATTGGTCACAAGTCTAGCTGGCGGTTGTCTTCGACGATTTCCAGTCTTTTATAATTTAAAATTCCCAGTTGACAATTTTTTGGGCTGTTAATGTAACAATAATTGGAAACTGACAGCAAAGCAGGAATGGCGCCAGATAACATGGAGCGGTTATTTGCTGGGTTTCTTTTGATAAGTGTTTAATTGCAAAGAAATGCAATGGTGCACTGAATAGTAAAATTATTAATTCGTTTGTCCGTTTACACTTTACAGCGACAGAGTCCTAAGCTTACGAGGTATTGAGATGTTTTATTCCAGTCGTAGCAAATTAGTATATCTTTTTCTTTATTCTTTTTCCGATAAAAATACATTGTTGCTGTTACTTTTTAATTAGGCACAACAAATCCACAATATTCATAGAAAAGATTAATTATGCAGAAAAGAAAGATTAATTATAGGATAAGACCACAATATTTCTAAACTGGCCACATGTGACACCGCAGCAGGATAAGACCATCTTTATTGATAGGGAATTACCAGATGGTCCATTCAGATCTCAACATAGGTTGATTTAGTAAATCTGATATTTACCATATTCAAAAGTAAAATGATCCGAACTAGGGTTGCTAACGAGCCGAGTTAGCTCTAGTTCAGGATAGCTCGAATTCAACTCGGAAAAATAGTCAGTCAAGTTGACTCGAGTTGAGAATCCGAACCGAGCTGGCTCGCTGACTCGAATTCAACTCGCGAGTAACTCGAATTCAACTAGTGACTCATGAATTAACTCGTGATCAGTGATTCCAATTACCTACTAGCAGTCTAGCACTTTGAATTTTAGGGTGTTGAATTGTTGTTATGTAATAAACTATTTCCAAAAATGTTCATTTGTTCAAAAAGCAATTGCCCTAGCAGAAATTCTTGTAAATATTCACGTATGTCAAAGTTATTTTTGCTTACTGGTAAGAAAGGGCATCCCTTGAAACACTGTTCATTTGTTCAAAAAGTCGAGATATGGGATGCAGGTACTGAACTCAACCGAGTCCGATTGAAATGAGCAAGCTGAGTCCAATTAGTTAAACGAGTTACTCAACTCGAGTCAGAATAACTCGAGTTTTTAGCTAACGAGTTGTTAGCGAATTCGTTACCGAGCTGAGTTTGAGCGGTTTACAAGCCACGAACTTTTTGTACAACCCTAATCCTAACTAATTCGATTTTGAATTATTATATTTGGTTCAATTGAGAGTTTTTTATTTTATTTCAGTCTCTCTATAAATTGTTTAACATTATTTTGTTCCAACACTCAATTGAACCAAATTCAATGTACAAATTAAATACATTTTTATAGTTTGTAAGTTGTTTTGAATGGAGGATGTTACATGTATCATTAGTAATTGAAGAATGCACATTAAAAGGATGAAATTTATCGACAATGACTTAATTTCACAATTTTAATAATGCTGTTTTAAATCAAGTGATCCTTTTTTTTTTTTATAAAATAATCGAACAAATTTTATAGGCATGTTTTTTTCCTAGTTGTGTACTAATTTTTAGAAATTGAACATCATTTGGTAATCCATCAAATGGCATTAAACATGGATTAGTTGCAAATTTAAATCAGCAAATGAGAACTAATTAGAAAATAGAATAAAAAGAAATACAGTTGTTATAGAAATAATACAAACTAACTTAAACCATCTTTATTTCTAAAATAAATTAATTAATAAAAAAATGTCATGTTTGATTAGAAATTTTAATTGAAAGTATAGAATTAACAGTTATAACAAATTCTTAAATATAAAGAAAAAAAGGTTAATTATAAAAAGATCGACTATGTCAAAAATTGAAAAAATAAGTTAGAATAAAAAATTATGTTCCCATAAATTCTGACTACCGATCCGATGAGCAAATCCAAACGTTTCCCGCGGGCCGCGGCTGTGGATCCAGATGAGCTGCGCCTTGGAATTTTAGTCACAAATAAAAATGCTGTTTAAACTGGGAGAAAAAAATTCAAGACCCGTTTAAAATTTGGGTTCTGGCCTTATGCCTAGAATAATTTCACATCCCTAAAGCCCAAAAAGAAATGGAACCGGCCTACTGCTGTCCGTCCAATTGCTATTTCATAGTTAACATCTGCACATTGCTAAAATATATTAAGCGTCCGATCTATAATAGACGGTTCAACTTCAACAGATATATTATTTCAGGAGCCGATTTTCATCCGAACCTTTCACCAAATGTAATCCAGACAGTTCGATCAATATCGGACGGCTGATAGTACCTATGAAAGGAGGGCCCCGCAACACACTCACTCTATCAGTAATCAGTACACTCTCGCAAGAGTATCGCCGACAAAACTAAAGCAAAAGGAAAAGAGAAGAAAGGAAAGAGTGAATAAAAGGAGAGAAAGCAAAAGAGTGGCATTGGGACGACACTAGGGGAAACTCTCCGTCTCCCAAAACCTCTCCTCTCCTTGGCCCCACCAAATGCTCCATAGATCGCCGGACCTGGCGCCGCCTCCACAGACTCCGCTTCCCTCCGCTGGAGGTGATGGATCGAACGTCGATCGGCAACTATACAAAAACCTAGTCGAGATGCTTCCTCTAGTCGAGTCTCTCGTGGTCTCTCCCTCTTTTCGCTCTCTCTAGTTGATAGTTTTATTCGTAATTCCATCTTTCTTTTTGTGTAATTTGTTTATTGCTTATTGCCATTAGGATCGAAGAGTGAATTCGGCATATTCAAGGCGGGCGTCAATGGTGTATACACCTGCCCCACCTAAATCAAAGAAGGTAATGCATTGAAAGGACTTAAGCTCGGTATTGAGGCTTTTTTGTTTGTTTGATTGAGAATTGGTATTGAGATAATTTAAGTGCTTACGATTTGAAGAAGCAAGATGTACACTTAATTTTACTTTGGTGCCTTTACCTCTGTAGGAGGTATCTGTTTATCTGCTGAATTGTACTGACCGAATCCAACCATGTCTATTTTAATCCTGTTGTTGAATGAAGGGGGATATCCTGTATACCCCTAAAAATTCGTGAAATTACGTATTCGCCCTCTAAAATTGATAATATCATATTTACCCTTCTAATATCTAAATTAAAAAACTCACAAAGTTACCTAATTTATGGACTTCTTTATTAGAACTCATTTAAATTTATAAAAAATACCCATTTACCCTTGTTAAAAAAAATGATAGAATGTTTAAGAGAAATATTCAGTCTTCTAATTGGTCAAATGCCACCGTGTATGCATCACAAGCAGAGAATGAATTATATGTCTTCGGAAACCAACCATTTAGAAGAATAAATATTTTTTTTACACAAACTACATATTTTTATTTTTTAATAAGAGGGAATTTCACATATACCCCTCAAAAACTTCAAATTTACGTATTTCCCCCTCTAAACTTTGAAATTACGTATTCCCCCCTCTAAACTTCAAAAACTCGCAAATTTATCTATTTTATTGTTTTTTATATTAAAACTCATTCTAAATTTATAAAATACCCATTTTACCCTTTATTAAAAGCATAAAAAGTCCATCGAACTCAAATTTGAATATGAAGAGTTCCTCTACCGTTCGATCCACGCGCATTGCATTAAGATCTGTGCGTGTAGCTTCAATATATGTGCGCGTTTGCTTTAAGATTCGTGCTGATCTAGCGCGCACTGATTTTAAAGCAATTTCGATTCGCGCATCGCATTAAGATCTGTGCACGTCGTTTCAATATCCGTGTGTGTTCGCTTCAAGATTCGTGTTAATCTAGCGTGCACGGGTCTTAAAGCAGTTCGGAAAGTAGATGAACCCTTCAGATTCAAATTTGAGTATGATGGCCGTTTTATGCTTTTAATAAAGGGTAAAATGGGTATTTTATAAACTAAGAATGAGTTTTAATATAAAAGACAATAAAATGGGTAAATTTGTGAGTTTTTGAAGTTTAGAGGGGGTACGTAATTTCAAACTTTGGAGGGGGAAATACGTAATTTTGAAGTTTTTGAGGGGTATACCTGAAATTGCCCCTTTTAATAAAGGGTAAAATGGGTACTTTATAAATTTAAAATGAGCTTTAATAGAAGAGTGAATAAATTGGGTAACTTTGTGAGTTTTTGAAATTTAGAAGGGTAAATATGATATTATGAATTTTAGAGGGGGATATATGTAATTTCGAGATTTTTGAGGGTTATACATGGAAGCTCCCCAAAAAAAGAATTATCACATAAACATGTTAGTATTCAGTGACTATGAGCAGCATTTCTGCACTGTACAGTTCTATCATAGTGATAAAATATCCTTTATCAAGGACAAAATGTTCATTGTCAACTTGCCATCCTCAAAATTTTTGCATTATCCTTAACTTTCATATAATTGAGATTTTATGTAATCTTATTAATATGGGTCTGCATCTCACTTAATATACTTCTATCTTTCAATAATATGGAGAATGCATTTGGCAATACTAATAATTATTTTCTTCATTAACATTCTGAATTGTACAGCCTTCCTCTCTTAAAAGATATTAGCTTGTCTGATTGAATACAGGCAGACTCAAAAGGCGGAAAGGCACCACCAAGTGATTCTTCAAAAAAGCAAAGAGATCTCACAGAGAGCACCCAAAAGGTTGAGCCAGATTCAACTTTGGATGATAATGAAAATGTGAAGAAGTTCAGGGAGGAGATTGTAAAGTTACGTGAGCAGATAGATAATTTACAGCAAATTATTCTTGAAAAGGATGAGGCTTTGAGAATAGCGCAGAATACAGTTGATGAAATGAGCTCCATTTATGTGACATTAAACGAATTGCGGCACCGAGTTGGTGAGAAGGAGGCCCTGATCCAATCCACAAGTTCCCAACTAAACAACACAAAGGTAAGGTATTCTTTGTGAAATCCTGATATTTAAATGAGCTGTGCTAAACCACTTGAATCTTTATTTTGCCCCAACCTCCACTTTTTTCCACTCAGCCAAGGAGATATGATAATCATCATGTACTTCGAGAAATGTTTGAAGTAGATATAATAATTATCAACTATATTAAGAAATACTTTCCAGGTTTTGATGTAGGACGCTTTTGTTGGGAACATCACCAAACTAAAACAGGTTGTAAAAAATAATTTTGAACTAATGGCAAGAAGTTCATGAGATTTGGTAATAGTTTGAATTGATTGTGCATTATGCCTTGATCAGTTCTATATAACTAGAGAAGCTACTTTGTGAGAAAAAAATAGTTCTATGACCAGCATAACTTTCATATGTAACCCTTTTAAATTGAAAAATTGCCCGTCTTTGCGAAAAAATGAGAAGATTCCAAATGCTTTGTTGACAGGAGACATATTGTGGGGATCATTTGGCAAACTCATGATGGTCAAATGTCTCTTTATGTGTCTTCTGTTTATTTTATTGTTGTGAATCTACTTATTTTGGCTAGGGTTGTGTGGAAAGGAGTGTTTTCCTTTTTATTGATTCTCAAAAGCTCTTGCAAGCTTTCTCTGATTGACATGCCCTCTTCATTTTAGATGTTACTGGCAGAGAAACAGGCAACTCTGGAGAAATTAGGATGGGAAGTCAGTGCTTCTAATAGCAAAATAGAAGAACTTGAAGAGTCTATGGGCTCAATGGAATTTGAGATCAGTTCTTTTATGAAATTATTCGAGAAACTTTGTGAAGACTCTTTGGCTGGGAATGAAGATTTTGCCATCCCTTCTCTTCGGGTTGATCCTGTTCTAACTGGGGTAAATTATATCTTCCTTTGTCGAATTTTCGTGATTTTCTGTCAGCGCATAATTTTTTTTTAAACTTGGCATGCGTAGAAAGCTTTTGCAGATCACATCCCAGTTTTGCTATACGTGAATGTGACACAGCAACCTTTATAAAATTTGTGGTTCTTTGCAGAAGAAATATATATACAAAAACACTAGAGTGTGATCATTTCTGGGATTTTCCATCCTTGCGGTAGTTTTCAAAAGAAATATATATACAAAAACCCTAGAGTGTGATTGTTTTTGGAATTTCCATCCTTCACAGAGTTTAGGGTGTTGGTGGTTGGTTTTGATGATTATTACAAATGTTGCTCCTTTAAAAAATTCCAAGGTTCTAAATAGTGAGTATCTTGTCATTGCGGAAAGGCTAAAGAATACAGCTATAGTGCCGAAAACGGTTGATAGCGCAATAACTTCTAAGGTCCGGAAATTCTTAAAAAAAGAATTCATATGTTCAGTGCAAATGATGAACTGTTGGATGTGGATCAATAGGCTATGTCTAATCTGCATTAGATCCTTAAATAAGTGGAGAATTTGCATACAAAGCATGTATCTGTGCTAAATAAATTATATGTTTCTGTGGCATACCAGATGGGGAATGAAGATGAGACGAACACTGACAGGATGGATCAGGAAATGGAAGCATATGCAGCAGCTCTGGCTGTGGCAAGAGATAACCCGAGTGATGAATTTCTTGTTGCAGCTGCTGAGGCGAGAACAAAGTTCCATGCTCTTGTATGCTGAGTTTGTGACTTTGTGTAAATCTTGTGTTAGTGTGCTGAATATGATGTTTGTATTTCAATTTATGTATCTAAGTGTTGTTTTATTAGGATTTGTGCCTTGGCTTTAGTTGATTGTTAGTCATGTAGATGGAGTAATTGTTAAAGAAAATAACTCGTCTTTTTATTAATGGTTTTGGTTTGGCATAGCTGTTTAAATTAAAAGCAAGTAAAATAAACTTTTAGGGGTACTCTGATCAAATGAAGGCTTTATTTTTAGCTCAACCTGTTCCTTAATTGGTGTCATCCCAGGCTTAGCCCAAATTGTCACTTTGAAATGCCAACTCATCTTTCCAAGAATAGAACAAAGATCACCCCAAAATAGGCTTCTACTATCTCACCGTTGCTGTACAACAAACAAACCAACAAATTTAATCAAATTTTCAAATCTTTACCTAACAAAGGCAACAATAGCACCGTTCTAAGCGCACCACCACCAGCTCCTCCAGCCATATCTCCTTGCCCTCTCCTATATACCCACTCTCCAATTCCCCCTTCCAACTCACCCCACCAAAAGACATCAAATCTATATTTATCTTGTTGAACTACATCCCTTTGGTCTCACCACCTTCCTTTCATATAATCAAACATGGCCCGCATGGTTGCATTTGCTGTTCTCTTTCTTGCCGTTCTTGCCGTGATTGGCGAAGCCCAATCTCCATCAGCAGCTCCTCAGGCAGCACCTACCACCCCTGCCCCAGCAGCACCTGTCGAGGAATCCCCTGCACCAGCCTCATCTGGCACCGCTACTGCCCCATCACCAGGTTCATCATCTGCTGAGGCTCCAGCAGTTGCTTCTGAGGGTCCCACTTCTGAGGGCCCCTCCTCATCTTCTGATGGACCAGCTGCCAGTGGACCGGCTAGCGACAGCCCTGTTGAGTCTGAGTCTGTGTCTGATGCTCCCTCACCTGGCCCATCCAGTGACAAGGTTGCTGACTCTGGTGCTGCTACCATTGGTAGCGGCATTGCTCTTGCCTCTGCCGTGGTGGCAGTTCTTGCTGCAGCTACCTTTTAGATGTTGAAGGGAAGGTTATAACACAATTTTTTGTGATTGATTGAATTTTTTGCTTTTATTTAAAAAAATGTTTAATTGTGAGCTTGATTCTTTGTGGAAAGCATGAAATTGTAACGATGGATGGGGTCATTTATTTTTTCTAATTGATGATTTAAAGTTGATAATTGGATTAATGGTGCTGCTCAGTTTACTTTATTCTCCATTTGAACATATTTGTGAGAGAAAATCTTGGAACTCTTTTGTGCTATTACGAGCTCTGCACAAGTCTTTACGATGACAAAGTTTCTGAAATTATTATATAACCACATTGAACGAGAATGACAACAACTGAAAAATGAACTAGTTATTTCTTTGTTTTCTTTTCTTAAAAGAGTGACCCGACAATGAACCCAATTTTTGTTTCATTAAATATAAGACTTCATCTAATAACCAGATCATTGTGGCTTGATTAAGAAAAAAGAAAGAAAAAGCAGAGACCTTTTGATAGAAGTACACAATATACTCTACAGACATATGTTGCCTATCAGTGGTTTTGTGGTTGAGATACGGCCCATTCGGGTGTAAAAGTTTGTTTCGTTAATTAAATCAGTGGCCTTGAGATCACTTATCCTTACTCCTTATAAAACCACATTGAATTTTAGAGAAATGAGGAGGCTATCTTCCCAAATATGATCTCAGCCTCACATTCAATCAATCTCAACCATTAATTACTGTTTGATTTTATACCTACTGTTTCTATGTAGTCTTACGTGTAGAAGCATAAAATTAACTATAAATCTACCCATTTCAATGCGAAGCACAATTTTAGCTATTAGTACTGGCACATATTTTTTTAGTTGTTTTTCTCTATTCCTGTGCGCAGAAAACGCTCTCCTTCCCGACGTTCGCGTGCACCTTTTTCTCTTCTTTTCACACACTCTTTCTCACGCTCTTCTCCATCTTCATTTATTCTCACGCTCTTCCTCGAGAAGAAGGAACCGACTCTGGTGTCGACGCGTCTCCTCTAAGAGCACCACCCCTCGCCCTGCTCCTCTCGAAAAAATTCACCCATCGCTATCTCCTTCAAGAAAACACTAACCCTAGCTCGATCGACGCGCGGCCTGACGACGACGACGCTGCCACTGCTATCGTACGAGTACGAAGCGTTGGAGCCAGTGATCAGTGGCGAGATCATGAGACTCCACCACCTGAAGCACCATCGGACGTACGTGACCAACTACAACACGGCGCTTGAGCTTCTCGATTCAGCCATGGAGAAGGGAGATGCGTCAGCTGTCGTAGGTCTCCAATCGGCCATCAAGTTCAACGGCGGAGGTTTACTACAGCTCACTCTTTTTTTTTCCTTGTTAAAATTGTTTAATGATATCATTTTATTTTGAGCTTTAATGAGGAATAAATTTAATTCCTGTGTTTTTTTTACTGTTAGTTAGCAAGGGAAACCATTGCATTTGTACAAAATGTTTTGGTTACTCATTTCTTTGACACTTGAACATGCAATTTTTCTGCTTTATCATTCAACGTACATGTGCAACATATTCTCCATTTAATAGTTAATCTTAAGCTCAATTAGATTTTCAGCTAACTCAATTTTATTGCTCATGTAGACAGGAAAGTTCAACAAATTTTACTAAATCAATTTGCATTTGTATTTATGACTAAAAAGGCGTTAAGAAATTTATCCTACTCGATGAAATATGAAAAAGTATATTTTAGTAGCTTGATGGAACCACTTATTCATACATAGATTTTTTTTATATTTGATGAGTTTTCATAAATCTCAGGCTGGCTCTGATGCATGGATTCAGCCTAGGTCTAATCTCAGGCTGACTTTGTATGCACTTTATCAGTTAAGTTTTCTATTTGTTTTAATGTGCAGCTAAATAGAGTTCAGTGATCCAATTAGGCATGGTGCTTTGATTTTTAATTGAAACTATATTTAACAAAACAGTGACTCAGTGAGTATCATTGACCAATTGAAAAAGTCAGGCCATGTTTTTGGGATCGTAGCAGTATGTTGCTGATATAGTATAGTAAGGTACCATAATACATATTTAGGTCTTAAAAATAAAAATAAAGGATGTTTAGTTTCAAATTTCTCCAAGTCATGGTTGCTCCTAATTGCAAGATCTAACAACTTGAGCATGCTATCAGGATTAATATTAATTGAGTTGACAAGAGCATCAATACATGTACTCGAACAATTATGCGGAAGGCAGCAACTCTTCAAGATATGGAAAAAGGTACCACTTTTAGTTGGTTTAATGTGTTCTTTTTTATTTGCTCCTATTTTTTTCAAGGCTGCCATTTTTAAATTAATGGATAGGTTTAAGATTTTATGCAAGAAAGCTAATAAAGCTTTGGGCACTTGGTTCAAATGATCACATGATCCGGCTTTCACTTTTCTGAGCTCATGTTAGACTTTTATATGAGCTCCAAAATAAGAAAGTCAGTTGTGTGATCATTTTCAGGTTCATCTCCAATAAAAAAAACATGACCCTATTATTTGTTCATTTCTTATGAACTCTAATGGATTTTCGTTTGATATTTGAACTGTATTTTTTATTTCATTTTCGACATATATCTCCACTTGAATTTCCTGCACTGCAATTTTTGAAATCTGTTTTTTTTTTCTAATTTGTTTCCCCCTCCTTTTTTTGAAAAATATTAAATTGTGACAAACAGATGGAGAAAATAGCTCAAAAAATTGTTTCAATCAGTTGGTCCATTCAAAGAGTTAGTTCTTCTTTTCGTAATACTTGCTTGTAGTGTAGTTTAATTTTTTATTTTCCTTCTTTATCTCTGGATTTTATATGCTTCGAAGCCTAAGAAAAGCTGCCATTATTTTCAAGCTGGTGAAAACCCATGGATGCCGACGATTGCAAACCTTATACTGATGTTTTCTTTATCAAAATATCTCAGGTATGCAGTGCAAGGTGATTACAATTGTACTTTAAGGATAATTTGACAGTCGATTACAATGAGAGGTACTTTCATGGGAAACCACAGAACAACTTCCACAGAGCAGTGAACATTCAAGATGTTGTTGTCTATCCAAGGTAATGCTTTAATTTTTAATACAAGATCTCTGCATTGCTTTGTGAACTCATATCGAAATGGAATACTGTTGACTGTGTGTTAAAACATTTGTGTAGTCTTTTTGAGTGTTTATGTACTTGATCTTGAAACAATCTAGAATGCCATATATAGATCTAAACTGTTAAGAGCACCTCAAGTTGTGCTTCATCTGGTATTTTCCAGGTTAATAATGATAAGCTTTTAATGAGAGAACCTTCATATTGTGCGTGATATTAAATTTCTTTAAAAAATTATTATTTTTTCTCTAGATTTTCTCAAGGTTCAGGTGACAGTGATGAAATATTTCTAGCTTAACAGATTTTGTTTTTACTAAACTATGTTGCTATTGTGACAATGAATTATGGTATACAGGTTAGTGCTTCTGATTGGATCCAAACGTTAAGTCGGGTATTTCGGTACCAGTTCCAAGGGTTCTTCAACCAATATTAAGTTGGGTATCACGGTACCAGTACCAACATTAAGTCGGGTATCACAGTAGCAATACCAAGGGGTTTTTTACCAGCCAATATTGCACCGGTACCACTTTTACTATTGTTTTTTTTATTTCTTTGGGGGAATTTCAAGTATACCCCTCAAAAATTTCAAAATTAGGTTAATTGATTTCGTTCTTGTTCTTGATGTGTGGCTGAGCTTTGTGAACTCTATTGGCTTGTGAATTTGAGATGTTAACATGAACCATTGTATTCCTTGAATTTCTGATTTTCCTTTCTTGCCATTTATGGCCTTGACTTGAAGAACATAATTTTGTTCTTGGTACCATTTGACTTGTGCGGTGATTGTATGATGTTTTTGATATTTGTTGGGGGGGGGTTTAAGTTGTTGATTAAATTCAATTTATCAAGAAGAAACTAGAAAATCATAGCAACCATTATAATAGGGGTTAGTGATGCTATGTTATGGTCGTTCTCCAAAGTCAAATGCTACAATTAATATGTAACACCTTATGTTATTTTGTAAGAATATATTACTGTTGTAGCTAAGCACCTTAGAGAAAGGATTATGTTAGGGGTTTAATATGCTTTGGATGATGTTTCGTGTTGAGATTTTGAATGTTGTTTTCTTTTGAAATTATGTATGTGCCTTTTTTTAATGGTAATTTGAGTGGCTAATATCAAAACGTTTGCATCAAGGCCCTCGTGCAACCAAGTCGTTTTCGGATTTTCAAAGTCCAAACGGTCGATCCAAACCGTTAGATGTTCAATCTATACTAAAATTTGCTTGGAGACCAAATTTTACATTTTTTGGAATTTTTTTACTATTTATTAAGCCACTTTGAAAATTGCTGATCACATGGTCTAGAATTTGGTTGCACTGTTTTTACTGTTCACCCGGATCAGCAATTTTCAAAGTGGCTTAATAAATAATAAAAAAAATTCAAAAAATATAAAAGTTGGTTTCCAAGCAGATTTTAATATAAATTGAACATCTAACGGTTTGGATCGACTGTTTGGACTTTGAAAATTCGAAAACGACTTGGTTGCACGAGGGCCTTGGTGCAAACGTTTTGATATTAGCCACTCTCTTGTTATGGATGTATGAGAACAATGTTTTGACATATATTATTATTGTCATTTAGAATTAGAATAAGTTTTATGTATTTTATATCATTTGTGATTGGAAGCGCATGGGTATTTCTGACAAGAAGAAGAGAATAAGTCTTGATGTAATTTTAAAAATGTGTAATCATCTTGGCATATCTTTAGGAGCAAATACTAAGGTTCTTGTTTGCTCTTATTATTGAATTATTGACTAATACATTATTATGCAATCAATGCTTAAATTAATCACATTTAAAAAAAAAATGATCAAAATAAATTTTCAATCCCCACGGCAACGCGTGGGCGGCTTGACTAGTATTTATAAACGAGTGAATAAATAAACCGTTGGTTGATGGGAACAAAAGTTTGTAATGTTTTTGTTTTAGCCTTGATTAAATAAAAAATAAAAGGAAAATTCTTGCAATAAATTAAAGGAAAAAAAAGATAGAAATTCTCTTTCAACCATTCACTTTATTATCATAAAAGAACAATCCCTAATTAATATAGGGAGTTTTTTTTTAGGATCCTTAATATAAGAGAATTAAGGATAGCAAACTATCGCTTAATGAGGTGCGAGATTTTACGTGGCATAAATTGTAGGTATACTGAGTGAGGAGTGAGGACTGAGGAGCCATGCAGATATATTTCCAATTGGGTTTCAAACAGCCTCAATGTGCTTTAAAAAAGGCCTTAATATAGGCCCAAATAATCTGTCATCACTCATCAGATCCTTAGTTCATGGTCCATCTGTCGTTGAATCCCAACTCAACACTATTATAGTCCGAATTCATATCACATAACAAGCTAGTGCAGTTGAATTCGGATCCTCTCCGGTACCGTAAAAGGAAATCTTTTAGAATTAGTGGATCCGAACTGTTCTTTTGTGTTTGGATGCGACAAGAATAGAGCTAAGTTTGAGTTAGCTCCACTATTTTTAACCTTGAGTGATCCAAACAACAATTAGAAATTAGGTTAGCTCAAGAATAGCTCTATTCTACTAATCCATATAAATGGTGGATTAGCAAAAATAGAGCTAGTGGGGTTAGTGATATTAATAAAAAAATAGTTTTCATTTCTCTCAATTAGAGTTAGTTTAAATATTAAATTAGTATATAAAATATTTTATTTGATTAGTATTAAATAAATATAATATTATATTAGATTAGTGTTAAATAAAATATTAGTTTAAATATTAAATTTAATATAATATTAATTAAAATATTAGATTACTATTAAATAAATATAATATCAAATTAAATTAATATTAAAGAAAATGTTAGATTAAATATAATAAATATTAATTTAAAATTTTAATATAATATAATATTAGTTTAAATGTTAAGTGTTAAATGTAATATAATATTAGTTTAAATATTACATTAGTAAATATAATATCAGATTTGATTAGATTAGTATTAAATAAAATATTATATTAAATATAATATAATATTAGTTTAAATATTAAATGTAATATAATATTACTTTAAATATTAGATTAGTATTAAATAAACTATTATATTAAATATAATATAATATTTATTTAATAAATGTAATATAGTATTAATTTAAATATTAAATGTAATATAATATACTTTAAATATTATATGTATTAAATAAAATATTAGTTTAAATATTAAATGTAATATAATATTAGTTTAAATATTAAATGTAATATAATATTAGTTTAAATATTAAATGTAATATAATATTTTAGTTTAAATATTATATTAGTATTAAATAAAAATAATATTAGATTAGATTTGATTATTATTAAATAAAATATTGGATTAGTAGTGAAAAAATATTAGTTTAAATGTAATATAATATTAATTTAAATATTAAATGTAATATAATATTACTTTAAATATTATATGTATTAAATAAATATTAGTTAAATATAATATAATATTAGTTTAAATGTTAAATGTAATATAATATTTTAGTTTAAATATTATATTAGTATTACATAAAACATTAGATTAGTATTAAATAAATATAATATTAGATTAGATTCTATTAGTATTAAATAAAATATTAGATTAGTATTGAAAAATATTAGTTTAAATGTAATATAATATTAGTTTAAATATTAAATGTAAAAATATTAGATTAGTTTAATCAATATTTTATTCATTCCCTCCATCGCTATTCCAAATATACAATCCAAACGACATTTTTACTAACCGGAATAGTCCAAAGTTAGCACTATTCTCAAACGACTCGGGTTAGCACTATTCTCAACCACTAACCCAAAAATCGCTATTCTTGCACAATCCTTGCACGATCCAAACGTACCAATTTTTCCGAATAGGCACTGGATGGGAGTAAATCTAGACCATTCTTTTAGTAATTGTAAAAAAAAAAATTATGCTATCGGGGAGAATAGGGATTCAGTGTAGCTTGGGTCCAATGTTCATCATCAGAACTGTCCAATGCGCTTTAAATTCCGTACCAGTGTTGTAAAAAGCAGTCTTAACGGCCGATTAAATGCCCGTTTAATCGTTAACAACGGCCAAACCGTTACGAATACACTAATCGGAGGTATGTTTGCGGATTTTTCTGATTAATCGGTCGATTATTCTCGATTTTCCTTTTCTTCCCGTTTAATCGTCCATTTTTTTCTGTTTATTGTCATTTATTTTTGTTTGTTCTAGTGAATATTTATTTACATTGCTTTTTTTTTTCTATTACTGTGTGTGATAATAAGTTTCATAAATCATGTATTATAGTTTTATTTGTGCTTGGATATACATTTAATATTTTTTATATATGTTTATTCTTCTTGCTTACTTTGAAATTGATTAATTCTTTTATTATTTATATAAATATTTTTTTTACTTACTGATGTAATTTTTTCAATTAGTACGACATGTTCATATGGAATTAAGTTGTTATCATAAACTAAATTTAGTGATTTTATGTTGGAATGTTTGATTTCTTTTAAATAATATGTTATTAGTATTTGAAAAAGGTTAATTCTCAAATTTATTTTTGCATTAAATAAATATGTTATTTACACATATGAAGCGGGTATATGTTGTTAAGAATAATTTTTTTTATAATAATAGAATTAACTTAAATTAAGTTTATTTGATAAGTTTAATGAGTTAAATAAATCAGTTTTTAATAAATTATAAATATATATACATAATTTTAATGAAAACGAATAATCGCTCAAATAATTCCGATCAATCGGTCACATACCGATTAATCGCTTGGTAGTACTCCGTCCGTCCGAAGAACGCATACCATTATTTACAACACTAATCCATACACAAACTTTAAAATGAAACGTCCACGAATCTTAAAGCAAATTGGACAAGTCTGTTACCAATCAGACCTAGATTTGTTTTCTGATCCAAACTGCACTACATGTAAGGTTACTCAAATTTTGAGTTTGGCACAAATATTAAACGGAATTGTGCATTTCATTTCGGTACAAATTTGTCAGGATTTTGATCACATAGTCCGGATCTAAACTCAAAATTTGTGTTACCTCATAAAATCCGTACTCCCTCCAAACAAGAATCCGAGTAATTGAAAATATATTAACTTGACCATTTCGAACCTCATAAGAAGTAGTTTTAAGATTGAGAGCCTGATATTTGAAGCTGTAAATCATTTATGAAAAAGGACAATATTTTATTTGTCGGTCCAATAACCGAATTCAAACATGCAATGATTATATTTAACTGTCTTTAATAATATATTCAATCATATTTAATTTATATAAATTTTTTCACACGATCAATCAATAGAGTTAACATCATACGTATAGTTTATTATATTAAAAACTTTTATCACGAGAAATATATATAGTTTATCATGAAACCCAACCCTTACAAGCAAAACAACTGAAATCCAATGCTCCGTTTATATTTAGGAGTGTTTATCGTGTGCAGTTTAATCGGTTTTAAATCGAATTGAGAATTCAGATTAAATGATTCGTTATTTCTGGTTAAACGAACTGGTTGGGTTCATCTTCTAAAACAAGTTTAATTGTTTGATTCAGTTTGGTTAAATTTTTTTAAAACTAATTAAACTGGACTAACAAAAAAAAAAATAATTCTTTTGAGTCTATAAAAAAATAATTATAAATGTTTTCTTTCCCGACATTTTTATTTATATCCATAGTTAAATACAAATTAATAAAAATACCCAGACCTGCTGGTTTTTATTAAAAATGCCTAAACCGGCCATTAAATGGTTGATTCTTGATTTAATTTATTTTTTTAGAGACAAATAGCTAAAATGCCGAAATATAGCACTAAAAAATCGATTTTTTTTTAAATATTTGTTAAATTACTTTTTTGAGCATATTTATACTAAAATACTCTAAATTACTTGAAATTATGTTAATTTATGCTGAATTACACTAAATTACGCTAAATTACAATAATTATGTAAAACTATGCTAAAATACGGTAAATTAAGTATGAATAGGGCCGTTTTTGTGTCATCTTTTATAAATCATAAAAAATAGTAAACAAAATCCAAAAATAATAAAAATTGGTATTCTACAAGTTCATTACATAACTAATTTACTGAGCTACGTAGATTGAACAATAAAAATGAAAATCTTAATTGGAAACTTCAACTGAAGTTTTGAGGCTCTTCCCTTTATTTTTTGGCAATTCTGAATTTTGAAAAACAGCATAGCAATCATTAATGCATGCGTATTTTCGCAAGCTTTTCGAAAAGTGGTCATTTGCTGAAATCGGATACTCGAGCGCCGTTTTATGACCGTTTGAAGTTTCGTCGTCATTTTTCGCCTTCTCAGTGAAGATATCATCCCTATTCATACGTAATTTAGCGTAATTTACTGTATTTTAGCATAATTTTACATAATTATTGTAATTCAGCGTAAATTAACATAATTTGAAGTAATTTAGCGTATTTTAGTATAAATATGCTAATTATATATATAAAAAAAAAGAGTAATCGAACAAATAATTTAAAAAACAATTCAATTTTTTAGTGTTATATTTCAGCATTTTAGCTATTTGTCCCTTAAAAAAAAAAATTAAATCAAGGACCGGTTATTTAATGGCCGGTTTCCTATTTAAATAGGAACTAGCCATTAAATAACCGGTTTGGACATTTTTAATAAAAACCTGCGGGTCTGGACATTTTTATTAATTTGTAATTAACTTTGGATATAAATAAAAATGTTGGGTTTTTTTCTCTTTAAGTATGAAAATCATGAAATCCTAATTCATTCCATTGTATTGAAATAAATAATTTTTTTGAGTCTACAAATAAAATACAACTATTTTATTTTTTGATTATTCTTCTTATTTTGATTCATATGAACAAGCCAAATAAAAGTTATTTCAATTTATTTGGTTGATAAATTTATTTCGATCAGTTCGATTATAATTTAAAAAACCAAATAAAACTTTAATTTATAATACGAATTTAATCTAACCGAAGCAATGAACAGTATTCATCGAGAAATCTTAGCCTTCTAATGGTTCCGTAGTGCCGCTCTATTTTGAGCTCACTTTTCCACATTTAATTACATCGACCGTCGATTCCATCCAACGCCCATGCCAGATTAAATGCCCTCCTGGCCTTGGCTGGCCCACATTATCAGCTTCTAAAACAGAGTCACTGTTTCTTTTTTTTCTTTTTATTTCTGTTCTCTTTTTTTGGCTCATGCCTCATAGTATCACACTATCACTTCTATTCTGTCGGTGCCGTTTCTTACTCTGTCGTCTTCTTCTCTAGTGCTCGTTACTAGTACACGTGGAAAACCGCCTAACAATCCGCCTAGTTTGCGGTACTCTCGTGGGTCCCGTCGGATTCGAACCATTATTTAACCCAGTTTACTGCGTACTTTCCTTTGGGATTGCCATGATGATTTGACACAGTAGGATCTCTGATCAACGGCTGTGAACAGTTTGAAGAAAAGGGACGAGAACTTCCCTCAGAAGACTGGCTTTCAGTTTCTGAGCAGACCACGCCAGGGCCACGTGCACCGACAATTCCAATTCTCGTTTCGTTCTCAATTAAATATGTGTTCTGTTGATCTGCAGAGGGAAAAACGTGCCGTGCCGTGACTAACACGCCGTGACTTTGGTCACGTGCCGTGCCGTGCCGTGACCAAGTAAATTTTTCACGTGCCGTGCCGTGAAAAAAATTACGAGGGGTGGTCACGGCACGCGAGTCACGCTGTGACTCGCGTGCCGTGACTAATTCGTGCCGTGACTAAACGTGCCGTGACCAAACGCGCGTTAGTCAAATTTGATCGCATTTAACGTTTTTAAAAAAAAATGAAACGATTCTTTAAAATTCAAATGTTTTAATTGAAATTTAAATGTAAATATTTTAATTAAAATAAAATTATACTTTATAGGAAGGTATGTTAGTGTATTGCTTCGCTACTGCCGTGACTGGCGTGTCTTCCGTTCCGTGACTCGCGTGTCTCGTGCCGTGCCGTTCCGTGTTTCCGTGCCGTGACCAAGACAATTTCCGTGCCGTGCCGTGCCGTGTCTTCTTTGCCAACAATTGGTCACGGCACGCGAATGGTCACGGCACGGGACACGCGAGTCACGGCACGTGACCGACACGCGTGCCGTGCCGTTCCGTGCCGTTACCGTGCCGTTCCGTGCCGTTCCGTGCCGTTACCGTGCCGTTCCGTGACGGATCCGGCTCCGGCGTGCCATTTTTTCCCACTCTAGTGCATATATAGATGCGTGTGCCGAGTCTTTACAAAATGGTACTTTTCTTTCCGAGGCGCATTTATATATTAGACTACTAAATTTCCTGCTTAGTTATAAAAAATAATCTAATAGTCAGTAAATAATATAATTCGGCCCTTTTATTTAATTTATTTGTCTGAGCAAATTTAAATGATTTGAATTGATTTGTTTTTAATACTTTATTTAATCAAATTAGGTAGTACTTGAAATTTAGAAGTTTTGTGACATTATCGAATCGTACGATAATAATAGATATTATGTCTACAATTATATTAAATATAAAAAAAGTCTACAATCCACATGGCAGTTATAAATAAAAAAATGTTTCGTTCATCTATCAATTTGTGTGAGGATCTATTAACAACGAATTAGTTTGACAATCTTGACAACCATAGAAGATAATTTATATCTTAAAAATTGGACAAGAAAAATATAATTTTATTCTATACATATCACATATATGATAAATTATAAAAAAAAAAATGCAATTTTAATTGTTCATCAAATGACATGATATTTATAATGATCCATTTTTAACAGAAACGATATTAATTGCATGACAATTGATACAAAAATTATTTATTTTTAAATAACCTATCTGTAATTTTTATTTTTATTTTAAATTAGTTTTACATGATTTACGAAAATAATGTTAAGATAAGCTATTGTCAAATAATCCCCATCCGCGGTTGAAAATACACTCACTGTAGGAACGACCACAAATTAATTAAAGCAGTGAACCTGATTTGGAGGATGCCGTTTTAAAGCTGCTGAACCGTAGGCCGTGGAAGTAGGGCTGCCTACAGTTCCAAATTAAATAAAAAAACTACTCCAGTTTATTACAACTGGATAAATCTACACAACTAACTGAAAATGGGGTCCACTTAACAGAATTAATAACAGTGGCAATAAATGTAAATAGAACATAAAATCAAGGGCTCTAAATTTCAACGCCAGAACAAGCATTCCAACGGACCGACTTCTATACTTCACACTTCGCAGAATCACTCCCCTGCTCCGCCATTTGCGCATTGCACTTCCCAACTCTCTCTCTCTCTGGGCTGCGCAAAAATGGGGCTACTCTCCATCACTTTCCTCTTTCTCTTGGCCTCATGCACTCCGTTGTGCCAAGGGTTCAATGTAACGAAGGTCCTTCTCAAGTACCCGGAGTTCTCCACCTTCAACCACTACCTGAGCGTCACGCACCTCGCCGACGAGATCAACCGCCGGCTCACTATAACGGTGCTGGCCGTGAGCAATGGAGGCATGGCACCCTTGCTATCGCGAGGCCTCTCGTTGCCGACGATGCGCCACGTGCTCTCGCTCCATTGTTTAGTTGACTACTATGGGGCCCGCAAGCTTCACCAGCTCCCCACCGAATCTACTCAAGCCTCCTCCTTCTTTCAGGTACACCGTTTCTTTTATTATTTACTCTTTCGATGTATTTTGTTAATTTATTTCCAGAGGAGCCTAGATGTAGAAGCGGGGCAGGGTTTAAAGGTTTTTAGTCATTTGAATCCTTTTAATTATCCCTGCACTCAGGCCTTGATCAATTCTTGAATTTGAGTATAAGAGAAATTATTCGTATTATCTCTTTATTTTTCTTTTGTTAAACTGAAAGGGTGTATAGTCAAATATATAAGTTGATAATCACTTGTCTACTGCTCTCCTGTCTGATTTGGCAGTTAAAATTAGACGGATGTTTTGCTGTTTTAATTTTATGGAATTGCACCTACATTATAGCATTAACAAAAAACATATATCTCAGAATATTTTTTTATGAAATTCTCTAAAATTTCGGTCTACATCTGGAATTTTAAGTCTGATAGTCTCAATGGAATGCTAACTAAACAACCTGCAATTAACATTCATTTTAAAAAAACAATTATTAATTCCCTTTTTGAATCAGGCATCTGGCGATGCCCCAGGAACCTCAGGTTTCGTCAATATATCAATGCACAAAGCTGGCGTTGTGACATTCACTCCATCTGACTCCGATCCGGACACGTTCACCCCTGCCACCTTTGTCAAGTCCATCTTTGAGCAACCCTACAACATCTCTGTCATACAAATTAGCTCTATTCTCAACTCCCCTGTAGCCGAAGCACCTGCTGAGGCCCCAGCAGCAGTAAACCTCACTGAACTCATGTCTGCCAAAGGATGCAAAACCTTTGCCGATCTGCTGCTCTCAACTGGAGATGCTGCCACAACTTTTCAAAATGATATCGAGGGAGGCTTGACAGTGTTCTGCCCCCTTGACCAGGCGATGGATGCGTTTCTTCTGAAATTCAAGAACCTGACTGACAGTGGAAAGCTCAACCTGCTATTGTACCATGCAATCCCGGTGTATTACTCTGTGCAGATGCTTCGGTCAAACAACGGTGTCATGAACACCCTGGCAACAGAGAAGAAGAATTATAAGCTCACTGTTCAGAACGACGGCGAGGTGGTGCAGATAAAGACACCTGCTGGGGTTGTTGCTAAGATTGTGGGGACCATAAAGGATGAGGATCCATTGGCTCTTTATACAATTGATAAGGTGCTTGAGCCGATGGAATTATTTAAGAAGAATGTTTCATCACCGGCCCCGGCTCCAGCACCTGTTGTGGCTGAGGCACCTAAGAAGGCTGGGAAGGGAAAGAAGAATGTGCCTGAACCAGCACCGGGGCCCGACCAAGATGCAGCTGATCAGAAGGCAGCCGATGAGAATCGTGCAGGAATGATGGGAGCCGGGTCCTTGGCAGGTGCAGTGACTGCTGTGATGGCAATACTGGTAAATTTTATGTTTTGATTTTGGAGAGATTATTGGCTGTATCTGGAGAAATGGAGTATAGACATATAAATTTGGCGGATCTAATATAAAAGAAACCTATGATTTCTATTTGAAATTTGGGGTTTAATTTTGGTTAATTTTCAGTTTGTGGGTTTTGATGCAAAAGCTTGGTGGTGTACTTGGTTTATTTAATATTTTTTTCCTTTTCTCATTTTATTAATTTCTGTCCTGCATAGGGAAGTTTGTTATTCATAATTCTTTTGGTTGTTTTTCTTGGTTTTTTATTTTTATTAACATCATGGCATTTGAGGGGTGTTCATGTGTTGAATATGTTGTGAATTTTATTATTTTTACATGTAATTTAGACTTTTGAAAGTTATTTTTGCATCACAGATCACAGATTAGTTGGCCTTAATTTATTCCATCTTCACTGTTACGACAAAAAAAATTTGGAATATCATAGTTTATATCCTCTGGTTGAAAAAGTTTGACTACAGTTGCAGATTTTGAACGCTTATACCAGATCAATAAGCTCCGAAATCTAGGAAAAAAAAAACGAATAATAAACAGTGAAAAAGTCAATCTAAAATGGTGTGCCTTTATTTAATTTGATATCCATCCATTTTTAATTATGTCATTAATGCTCCAGTTGCTGAATAAGTGTGTGCATCACATGGTCAAAACCCAGAAGAATGCATATTGTAAATTTTAAATTTAACTAGTACATTTATGAATTGGATTGGCAGAGTATGCATCACATTGTTTTCCCCTTCTGGATGCAATTGATCATAATTAATTGTAAACTTTTATTGCACTATTGTCTATTCTTTTAATTCTGTCCATTTGAAAGGATAATTTTGTCCGTTGGAAACGGTCAACTTTAGTGAAAATTATCAGCCGACAAAAAGCAACAATAGTTAAAAGAAAAATGGCTACAAATTGAACTTGATCTATAGAATTTTAAATGTTACAGCACAAGTCACATTCTGTGCTTACAATTTTTTTTTTTTTTTTTTTTATAAATATTGGTTATCCGCCTTCTTTTCAATTCGGTACCACTAGATATACTAACACATAACAATCTTACAATGATTTAATTAGCCCAACACAAAACGTAACTAAATATTTACCCACATCAAATCAGCCAACTAAACAAAAGAATTATACTATGAAATATTTTTTGAGAGGTCAGCACAAAGACATCACTTGATCAAGACTTTGTCCAAACCCTTTTCATGCCTTGCCCAAGAGCAAAATTAATACCTCCCCTTATTCAGCCTTCTCTACCTGCACGGATAAGCTACCAACGTCAAAAGATAGCATGCACAAGCTGTAATTGAAGAAAGCATGCCTCTAGATCTAACTCCAATGTTTTGCCAAACTAATGAAAGCACCGTATCTCAAGAAAAAAGAAAAAAAAAAAAAAACTAACGATAGTAAATGTACCTTCCAAGCATTCTCACACTTTTACAAGAACACCTTTAAATAAATAACATACTTCTTGCAAATTGTTCTAAATTAAAACTCAAAACTGACATATTATTCCTTTAACCAAAAAGAAAAGAATTTGTATATTGCCCTTTTCTTCAAGGTTTCAACTTCTATTACTCTTCCAGTACAATCTATTTTTACCTCACAATTAAATTCTTTGTGGTTAATACTCAAAACTGACATATTAATCCACTAGAAGTACAGTTTCTAATTCCTAGAAACTTCCAAAGAACTATTATTGAATCCAGCACCTGGGTCCAGATTGATTAAAGATCAGAAGCACATGAGAAAGAGATGGATAACCATCCTTTGTTTATTCCTGAAAAAACATCTCTTTGATTTATGGTGGCAGAGGAGCATGCTTCTGGCTTTTGCTGATGCAATTCAAAGGCAATAGCCAGATCTGTTTGTCTTTGACGCAAATCCAGAATCGCACCTCTTAGTTTGCTTCCTTGGTAGGTCTTGAATAGCTACTTTTTACTTTTCCAATCTTTTGGCCTATTTACGCTTACCTTACTGCAGATAGAACTTGCAAAAAAAGGATGCAACACTATAAAGGCAAGCTGTCGTAGCATTTTAAAATGAAGTCTGGATTGTTTGAGACATGTTGGAAAGGATTTGGTTCCTCACAAATCGTATGGTTCCATTTGATAATTTCAGGCATTTCAATTTTGTACTAACTGAATTGAGTGGATGATGTTCAATTTTATTAACAGAAAATCAGAACTTTCAAATTCAATTTAGATTGTACAATATAAAATTGAACATAATAAATCTAGTTGATAGTTGATACCTCCTGGCTGTCTGTTTAAAGAGTATTTCCGACTGTACAAATTTCTATGTAGATGTTTCAGTAATCAGTATTAAATCACAGAAGGGGCAGCAATTGGAAAATCGGATGAATGTAAAATTGAAAATAAAACAATAAATGGGGCTTGT
Organism: Carex kokanica; assembly: GCA_025461125.1. Taxonomy (NCBI): domain Eukaryota; kingdom Viridiplantae; phylum Streptophyta; class Magnoliopsida; order Poales; family Cyperaceae; genus Carex; species Carex kokanica. The sequence goes on along the minus strand of JAJGRX010001058.1, from coordinate 520,741 downwards.
ATTATGGCCTAGTGTTCTCATTAAAATCTTTTAGGCTAGCAGTGATGATGGGTTCTAATGGGCTGATCAATGGTTGATGGGCCAAACTAGAACTAGCCTCCACATTGACGGAACTTAGACCAACATTTATTGAAAGGACTGTACTAGAATTCTAGAAACTATTAAAATAAACATAAATGAGATATTATATAACTTATTGTGGAAATACTGAAATTTAATATCCGAAAATCAAAAGATAAGCATAGATAATATATAACTTATTCTGGAAGACACTGAAATGGTACATGCTGAATAAAATTAAAGGAGATTGTTTTATGCTAATGTAGTATTTTACAGAGCTGCGGTGGGATGACCCTAGAGAGGGAAAAACGTGCCGTGTCGTGTCGTGTCGTGCCGTGCCGTGCCGTGACTAACACGCCGTGACTTTGGTCATGTGCCGTGCTGTGCCGTGACAAAAATTACGAGGGGTGGTCACGGCACGCGAATGGTCACGGCACGCGAGTCACGTCGTGACTCGCGTGCCGTGACTAAGTCGTGCCGTGACTAATTCGTGCCGTGACCAAACGCGCGTTAGTCAAGTTTGATCGCATTTAACGTTTAAAAAAAAATAAAACGATTCTTTAAAATTCAAATGTTTTAAATTGAAATTTAAATGTAAATATTTTAATTAAAATAAAATTATACCTTATAGGAAGGTATGTTAGTGCATTGCTTCGCTACTGCCGTGACTGCCGTGACTGGCGCGTCTTCCGTTCCGTGACTCGCGTGTCCCGTGCGGTGCCGTTTTCGTGTTCCGTGCCGTACCGTGCCGTGACCAAGACAATTTCCGTGCCGTGCCGTGCCGTGTCTTCTTTGCCAACAATTGGTCACGGCACGCGACACGCGAGTCACGGCACGTGACCGACACGCGTGTCGTGCCGTTACCGTGCCGATCCGTGACGGAGCCGGCTCCGGCGTGCCATTTTTCCCACTCTAGATGACCCCATGGAATTTGTTATTTCCCAAATCCAAAAACTCGAGATTGGATAGTAAAGAGATAGTTGAGGATAGTAAAGAGATAGTTGAAGGGATGTTGCCATGCAAACGGTTGTTGCTGAGATCTAACCGAGTGACATAGAGCAAAGAGGAGAAGTCCAAGTTCTCCAGGGTGCCGTTGATGGTGGCATTGGGTAGCTCGAGTCGGACGACATAGTTGATGGTGTTGCACGTGACTCCGGTCCAGTTGCACACGCTAGAAGAGTTAGCAACAGACCAGGAGCTGATGGAGTTGGTATGTATCAAGCTATCCTTCCATTTCAACAGTGCTTGAGCTTCGGTCTCTGCTTCTGCTTGTATAAATACTAGGTTAAAGAGGAAAAGGAGTATACAGAAAGGTTTCATGCTTTTTGAAAGGGTGATGTGCATCTATATTGAGTAAATTTTTTGAAAGGGTGATGCTATTATATGTAAATCCAAGTTGTGTACCGATCTATATATCCCATTACATATCTACGGGAGTTAATGGGATCTCTCTATATATATCTAGTGGAAAGAGTGAGGCTACGGTACTATGCATAGCACGGATTGGTCCATGCTACGGCTCAATATTTGAGTTTTCAAAATCCTAACGGTCGATCCGAACCGTTCAACATGATTATAAAATGAATATGTACTTGCAAACCAAATTTTACATTTTTTTTCGAATTTTTTTACTATTTTTTTAGATAGGTAGAAAATCACTTGATCTGAAAATTCTGGACCATCCAAAAACAGTGATTTTCTACCTATCTAAAAAAATAGTAAAAAAATTCGAAAAAAATGTAAAATTTGGTTTGAAAGTACATATTCATTTTATAATCATGTTGAACGGTTCGGATCGACCGTTAGGATTTTGAAAACTCAGATATTGAGCCGTAGCACGAACCAATCCGTGCTATGCATAGTACCGTAGCCTCACTCCTAGTGGAAATATTGAGTTGGGTTACGGTGTATTGCAATGTATAGTCTTTTTTATACATTGAACTATAAACTGTTGGATTTGAAGTTCAAACAGATGATTTAAAGGGCTCAACATGTTCTCCATGTTAAAATGTGCTTGGAGATCAAATATTATATTTTTTGGAAATGTTTTACTATTTTTTTATAATTTTTGAAATTGTTGTTTTTTTAGAAATTTTTGAACCATAGAAAAACAGTGATTTTCAAAAATTCTAAAAAAATGTAAAATTTGATCTTCAAGTGCATTTTAATATGGATATCAAATTGAACGGTTTGGATTGGTTTTTTGAAAATCAAAACCAACAATTTCTAGTCCAATGTATAAAATGGACTATACATTGCAATGCACTATAGCTCAACTTTGGAAATATTTATAATTAACTTAATTCAATTGTTTATATTTACACGGTGCCTTAATTTTGTTAATAACTCAAGTCATAGTTATACGGACTGGAAGAGACTTTTGTGTTTCAAGGGTATTTCCTGTTTTTACTCTTTACTACTATTTAGACCAACAGGAAAATGACACCAGTCCGAAATGTAGAATGGTATTTCCGACTGGCTGTCTGTTTCAAGGGTATTTCCGACTGTACAAATTGCTATGTAGATGTTTCAGTAATCAGTATTAACTATTAAATCACAGAGTGGCAGGAATTGTAAAATCGGATGAATGTAAAATTGAAAATAAAACAATAGTTCTAATGAGCATGTAGATGTTTACATTACGGCCTAGTGTTCTAATGAGCATTTTTAGGCCAGCAGTGATGATGGGCTCTAATGGGCTGATCAATGGTCGATGGGCCTAACTAGAACTAGCCTCCGCATTGACGGAACCTAGACCAACATTTTTTTAAAGGAGTGGGCTGCAAATGCAAACGGATTAGATATTATCTGTCCAAATCTGGATCCGTAACTGAAAATTAGACACGGATATCCGACAAATTCCATAATAATTGAATCTGCCGGTATCCGAGCTTCATTTTCTCTATCACCATTGTTATGTTCAGGAGTATCATGTGTATCTGGAACTCGGGGGCATTTTCTTCGAGAAAAAACGAGGATCATGCCCACATTTCATTCATGATTTAAGTTACATAGATTGTGTAACTACATAAGAAAAAACAACAATTGGCTCAAAACAATTAAACCGAGTTAAAGAAAATTAAGAAAGAAGAAAAAAAAATTAAAGAAGCGAGAAGAATGTTCAAAAGAGGTTATTTTCTATTTTTCTTGGAGAGGATGCTGCCATCGATGATCGCATACTTAATTTTTTTTGGCACGCAGCATCCATCGAGGGGTGCACCTTTTGGACATCTCACACGGCAGTACACGAGAAAAAAAGAAAAAAAAGAAAGGCATTCATCGAAAGCAACTAAATTACCTTTTGAGCATCTCAATTCTCACAATGGCAGTCAATAGTCAATAGAGAAAAGAAGAGCTACTTCCACACTACGGTATTTAGTTGACCTTTTGGGTTATCTCACACCCCCGCTCCAGAGTTTCAATCATCCTTTCTTTTTTATAAATTTCTCTTATTTTGTTTGAAATTAGAAACCATGTCTTGTGTGTGTTAATTTATTAAAAAAACTAAACATTTAGTGTAGAGACTATCAAGTGTACGTAAGATAATCTATTAATACTTTTAATTATATCAATTTAGTTATTTAAATTCTATTTGTGGCATCCGAAAATTATAAATAAACTTAAAGAGTTATAGAGAAATTAATGGATTTAGATTAAAATGGTAAGACACTAAGTTACAAAACTGAATAAATATTCATCTAGGATAACATCTTCTCAATTATTAGAAAATAAATAAATATTAATTATAACTAAGGTATTATGTTGAAGCCATAATCCTAAACTCATCATCTCATTGGTTTTCTTTTGCATTTTGAAATTCTAACTTGCATTTAATAATGCATGCTGCATTTAGGATTAAATGATTCACCGTGTGTATTTACATATTTTAGCCTGCATTGTTAGGATTAAATGTGTGCTTATAGAATTCACTATAAATTGATTTAGATTTAGATTATTGACAATCGGTGAGTCAGTAGTACACAACAAAGTCATGCGTTAATTAGCAACTGAATTGTATTTAGGGAGGTCATTTTAATCTCTGCCCATACATCACTATGTAAAAAAAAAATGAAACTCTTTAAGTTAGTACTTGCAAAATTATTTATACCATTCACAAATCACAAATCACAGGGCATGAAGGCAGGCAATGTCCGTCAAGCAACCTCTTATTTTTTTTTTCTGAAATATTCAGGCTGCGAAATCGTGAGCAGGACTTGAATTCTCGACTTTTAAATAGCCACAATCTTAAAATCTTTTTTCCTAGCTAACTGTACTACCACCCCATCTCAGCCGTCAAGCAACCTCTTCATCTCTCGAACCTCATTTTTCTCTTACCATGTTCCGGCTTTGACTACTACGTACCCCTTTTTTTTTTTTTTTTTTCAAATTCTAACTAAATTAAATTTAAAGAGTAAGATTAAAATACTCAGATGGTTTGTGCTCCAAATTAAATTATAAACTAACTTAAATTATTCATTCTTTTCATATTTAAATTTTGTTAATATATTTGCACTTAAAGTTAATATAACTCAATTATCCGGCAATTATTCGTTACGTGTATCTGTATTCAAATTTGTATTTGTAGATTAGCCGCTCCGTATCAGGAATCCGTATCCATATCCGTTTAAGGCGAATTTAGTTTAAAATTTTGGCATCTGCTTACTATTTGGTATTCGTATTCCCTCATTGAAAAGCGAATACAAATTTAGTATCAGCATTATCCGCTCTAAATTTGCTCTGCTATCACCCTAATCCCATACAGTGGAAAATTTCAAAAATTGAAAAGCTCCACAATTTGAACAATATAATTCTACAACTATACAATTCGTTCAACAATGTTAACTTCCACACTAATTAATCAACTTCCTCTCTCAGGAAAGCGGGGTTCATGGCATTCTCGTTTGGATCTTTAAACCACCGCCAACAATAATCTTGGATAGATATATTCATTTCAATGTAGTGTAATTTCTCCCCTGAGCCTCCTCCCTCTTCCATCAAACCCAATAACACCCAAAAGAATCCCAAATTAGATCCATACGTTGATAAGAAAACAAATTGAACAAGAACAAGCTAGAAAGAGAGAAAGCAAAAGTGATGATGGATCACTCAATTGAGATTAATGAGATGACAAGGTCAATGAACTCAACAGTAGAAAACCGGAAGAACTCTGTCAATAGGGAACCATGGGCAGAGAAGTTGACAACTCGATTAGAAGACGAGTGTAAGAGTTGGACCCCTCCCAATCCAGTGCCTAATGCGATGCCACAACAAAATGCTTCAATCTTCAAGCTCAGATATAACCAAGATGACGAAGAATTGTACAAAGTTTGTGCTGTTGGGATCGGTCCGTACAACCATCACAAAAGTGGGTTGTTATTTTCAGATACTGAGAAAAGGGATACTGTCATGCTGTCAGCCAGAGTGTATCGAATCGACTTCAAGACGTTTTTCAGTGAGATATCTCCGAAGATAAATGAAGTTCGAGCCTGCTATGCTGAGGGTTCCTTTGAGTTGGATGATGAAGCACTTTCTGAGATGCTGTTCTTTGATGGTTGTTTCATAATCTGTGCAATAATGGTACTCTCACGAGGGCTTCTGTTTTCAACATGGAACAAGCGGATGGACCGCGAGGAAGAGCCACTCATAAATGCATGTAAAAGTCTTGTTAGAAAGTTAAATCAGAAAGCACGAGAAGTTATGGCTGACTTGCTCATGCTAGAGAACCAAATTCCTTTCTTTGTGATGCATATTTTGTGGGAACATTGCTTCCTAGACATAACCTTCGATGGTGTTTTATTTAAGGATGTTGCTCTGGCTTGCTTTGATGATCTCTATCCAAGGCGGAGTAGATCTAGAGTGACGAGTCAATTCTCAGATTTTCTCCACCTTCTGGATCTCTTCCACTGGTCACGCAGCCCAATCGATAGGTTTAGAGAAATAGCGACTTACTCGCAACCTGGCCTATATATTTCTACAGTGACGGAGCTTCAAGCTTCCTCAGTAATTTTCAAAAAGAGTGCATCAGACTGCTTCCTTGATATTATTTTCAGTGAGAGATTCTTCAGAACAAAAGGAGTGATCTTTCCCTGAAATAAACCTCTATGCATACAGCCGCCGTATTTTTCAAAACCTCATTGCTTTTGAGCAAGCCTACGGGTTGCGGGGTTACGGCTTCACTGCCTACGTGGAGTGCATGGCACAACTGGTACAAACTGAGAAAGATGTGAGCCTACTGAGGAGCTCTGGGATCATTGCAAGCACACCCGTAACAGACATGGAGGTCGTTGATTTTTTCAGAACACTACGTGCTGGAGTCCAGGTAGAGGAGATGCCGCCGGATCTTTACGAGTTATATGAGCAAGTGAAGGATCACGTTGAGCACCGGCCACGTTTTCCCAACAAATGGATCACTATTTCGATGTTCAGTGTATGTATCTTTGCACTATCATTTCTGCAAGCGTTATACTCGATGATCGGTTATTATGCTCCAACAAATGGTCATTAGGTTGTCTTCTATTTGTTTTTGGAAAAAAATAAACACAGCAGCTCGTTTCATTAACATGAAACCAGTTTCTTTAGGGCTGTTGTCTAGTGTAATGTATTTCCTGTTTTTTTTTTTCCAAGTATTATCAGTTTTTGCCTTCTATTGTGTTTACATTTTACAATGTTTCTTGTTACGCTACTGTGTTCTTAAACTGATCAAGTTTGTTGATGAATTTAATTCCAAATTTATTAGATTTTGATTTCAAACAACAATTTTAGATTGTTGAAATTGATCTCATTCACTATTGATTTGTTCACGTATAAAATTTGAAAATTTTCAATTTCATTTTTAATATGTATTCGATCGGTCAAAAAAATAATAAAAAGTAAATATAATAAAATAACTTATAACCCTTTTTCATTCCTACTTAACCCTATATCAAAAAATAAAAAGAGGTTCAATGCTGGAACGGATCTAGGTCGTTTTATATAGGTACCCATCAAATAATAACAAATATTTATTTGTAATCTAGTTAAAACTCTACTTTGTAATTGAGAATATGAGTTCAAATTTCACAGCGCATTATGAGTTAAATTATAACAGCCCATGTGATTGGCGAAGATTCGCCATTAATGAAGTGCCAAATCTTCCTATCGATGTGAACTTTTGGGGGAAATCAACATGTTATCCTAAAGTAGCTTTTAAGTTTTATCCATGTGTGACAAGTGACAACCCTTCCACAGTTCCACTTGATCTTTACCATTAGATAATTAAGGCCTCCATATCATTATTTGTGCTTTACATCTCTACAGCAGTGCAGCCATCCATGACGGTTTTGTCTTCATGTACTCCGTCTTAAGCAATAAACAGACATGTTATATGCAAATGCTTGACATTGACATTCGAGGTATATTTAGTTACAAAATAAGAATAACTAGAATAATTAACTTAAAAAACTATTATTTGTCTTATTAGAATAATCAAATTTTAAAATTCTTAAGAATAACCTATTCTAATAAGACAAAAAGTTTAAATTCTCTATTCTAACTATTCTAACCCAACCAAACACCGAATAGGCTATTCCGAATGACCTAATTTCAAAAATAACTTATTCTCAATCTAACCAAACAAGATGACAAGTAGTTCTAGTTGACCGCATCACCGCAACTCCGCAAAGAACAACTCAAAAATAAATTGTTTTCGGGAACTTGAAAAAGATAACTGGACCGACTTGTTCTATAGGGCCCGTTCAACAAGAGTAGAATAGAGGAATAGAGTGGAAAAGAAGTTCTATTCCTGTCGAATAAGAGAAGAAGTGAGTGGAATTGGAGAATTAAAAATAGTGGAATTGGGTTTGAACTTTTGCAATCAAACTCCTATTTTTTACATTTGGATCCCTCATTTATTTCTCCATGAGCCAATTTCTTATTCCATAGAAAAGGTGGAATAGAGAAATTATTATTTTCAAGAGATAAATTTGACTCATTTATCTATACTCTTCCACTCTTCCACTATTTCACTCTTCCTCTGTCAACCAAACATGATCAGAATAGTGAAAAATTAAAATCTATTTCAAATTTCATTTTTATTTTTTCTCTATTTTAATAGTTTGCCGGACAGGGCCGAGAAAGTAAGCCCATATAGAATCGACTCGGGCCTAGGTTTTCAATCCCATGGTATTCTTTCATGCGTGGCAGCACCTGGGAATTCTACAAAGACCTCTCCTAGTTGCGCGATAACTCAGTACTCATTAGTTTAAGTCTGAGGTTGCGACGGAGAAAAGCGAGAGCGGTGGCGATCTCCTGCTGCTACGGCGGATCTGGAGGATTACCCTGTCTCATGTCCCTCTATTTCTCTCTGCTTGCGCCGATGATTACTTAACAAGGGTTGGAAACCCTTTCTCTGTAACGCTGAGGCTGTGACGAGATCTGATCTCCGAGCCAATGATGTGCTGTGATTTTGTATACATACTCAGAACGCTCTCCTTTTGAATTTCCCCGAGACATAAGATAGATACTACTGTCGAACTAGTTACGGTCTTTTTGAGATTTGTCCTCGGACACCTAATACAACTCGCTACATTGCTTGAGTGCGAATGTGATTATAAAGGCCATAATTTTGGCCCAATCTTTAACATTTGCTAAGATTTTGGTTAAAAGTTAATGAGAAAGTGGAATGTATCTTGATTTCTTGTTCGTATCTTCTATTATGATTGTTGCTGCTGTTCTCTTTTTATTTTATTTTTAATGTGAACCTGCTGTTTCCAAACAAATGATTATTTTGAATAATTGCTTGCCCTTAACCGTTCATTACAATTTTTTTGATAATGCATAGTTCAGAATTACTGAAGAACAATTGCTTAAAGACTACTGTGCAATGCTTTGTTCCATTAAAGAGAACAAAAAAATGATAGCAATTGGAATAGGAGTGGGTTGGGAACCATGGGTCTCTTATTTGCTCTAGTTGCAATTGAAATAGGATACCGATGGCAATCATTAATTGTTTTGTCTCTCTGCCTCTTACTAAAAAAGAAGAGAAAAAACAATGAAGGGCTTGTGGTTGCCAAAAAAGGGACACCTTTGTAGAGATTACTTCATTTGAGGTATAGTTGACAAATTAAGACTGAAATTTTGGGACATGTCCAGTCACACTTGTGAACGGGTACAATACTTTAAAGATAACGCTATGTATGTGATTGTTATATTTGGATCACAGAGATTAGTATTAATTAGATAGTGCTTTAGAGCTTTCTCAGGATGCTAGTACCATTTTCCTATCCATGTTGTCTCGGCTTTTACTTTGATTTTGGTGATGTTCCCTTAAATAATCAAGCCATAGTTACAAAAATGGCAATATATTGTATATTGAATCTGCTTAATTGTTTAATTGAGTTTAAAATGTATACTGAATTGATTACAACTGGTCATATCCTTGGACCAGTACCACTAAACTGATGCATACTGGTTAGCCTTTCTCAAGTTATTTTAGAAAAAAAAAAGAAGAATATTTTTTATTCTGATTTAGGAATAGAATATTTTTAATCTCTAGGAAAAAATGAGAAGGGTTACGATATTCATTTATAGATGCATTTGTAGAGTGTTGCTATCTTCATTTATTTGGGATGAGTGATTGAAATTTGCATGCCCTTAATTTCCCCCGAAATTTATCATTTTTTATCATTTTGTTAAATAAATCCCAAACTGTTACCGTAATTTCTCTTTGCTTAATGTTTTGGTGGTTTCAATTGACACCTTTACGCACATCTGAAATCCCTATAGGCATGGGGAAAGGTGGAGGTGGAAACTTCAAATGACTGGATTATCCTCCTGTATTCCAGAGATGTGCAATGTACTTTGTACTATAGGGGCCAAATCCAGCCTTTTCTAGTTTGTCATGGAAGAACCTTTGCAATAGTTCCTTGTGCATTAGAGAGCATGCTGCATGAATATGGATACGAATACAAATTGTACTATATGGATGGGTGGATAAAGAAGTTTCCACCTAATTAGGACTTATTTTCTTTACCTCCAATGCTATTACTTTGAGCATTTTAGGGTTCACGGTTCACCACAACATCTCTAAGTTTCTGTTACCTGATTACAGTATTACATGATACTATAGATTGTTTATTTGTTAGTATTCAGAAGATGCTAAATAACGAGTGCTGGGTTGTCTGATTGAATGTTACTCTTACTTGAGTCTCAATATTGCCAGAGATTGATTCTAAAAGAAAGAAAATAGCTTGAGGTTGAGACTCCAGAACTCAATTAATCTGAAGATTTTGTTTGCTATTACAGCAATTCTGGTTCAGCTTAATTGATTTTCTCCAACAATGTGATACCATTTTATTACTCTAAAACTCCATATGGTACCTCTTGTTTGAATCTAGCAGGGAGGTTTTCCTATGGTACCAATGATGTAAATTCTTTATAGATGTTACATGAATTCCTTTAGTTCCACCCAAGGAAATAAAAAGAATATATAATTAACTAATATAGTAAAGTAATGCTTTGGTTAATTTTGTGTGAAGATTGACTTTCTCTGCCCCCTGTTGCCTGTGACTTTTGTGGTATTGATTGTAAGGGTGGCTGCTTGGCATATTCTTGTAAGATGTGCTTGTTAAGTTGTTATGTTTCTGATACAGGTGAATTTCTTATTTTCTGAGAGTTTTTACTATTCAATGATGTACATTTTATAGACAGGGAGGACTGAATTGTAGTTTTGGGTCACTACTGAGGCTGCTTTGATATATTCTGCTAGTTCCAGCTGGCCATCTCTTAGGTTATTTCTGGCAAATTTGCCAGTATCTTAGGTGATTTCTGAATTGTGTTTGTATGTTTTTAAGTTCATATTGGCTTTCTTTGGTCCAATGATAGTTGTTGTTGCTTTTTGGTGTTATATGGTGGACTGTTTTACATTTTTCATTGCAGAAGATTTAGAAGATTTTATTGCATTTTTTGCCGTAAAACAGGCTATTGGATTCAGATACCTGAAGGCAGCTGACGGAGCTGTCCCCAGTTATTTTGTTGTTTTCATTAGGCGATTAGAGGATTTAACTGTATTTTTTTATGCCATGAATTGATTGAGGATTTGAGGGTGAATATAGCAAAGTGCAAAGGGGAAAATAATATTTCTTATTTTAGTTTAGTTTGTAAAGTCAACGGCTAACGCAACTGTCACAGTATGAAAAATGGCCAAGTAAATGCTTTTCTTTTTGATAAAGTTGTGAAAACAACCCTATTATCCAATAATAGCGGTAAGACGGCATCAAATTTTACGCAGCAGATGTACATTGGCAATTTCTCTTCGTGTCTTCTTTTCAGATAAAAATTTTCAAGGCTATTTCCAGATCCGTAATGGAATGTCATTGCAATTGTCCTGCAATTCTGTGTGCCGTTGCCATAGTTGCATTAACTTAGCCACGTGCGGTCCCACAACCATGGCATGAAACATGTTATCATAAGATCTTTTGTACAAGCATATATTTAATTTCGTTAAAAATAATGGCAAGTTGTCAAGAGAAATGTCATTGTTTCTGTCCGTCCTATGGCCGAAATTAAAAGATTCATTTAAAAAAAAAAAAAAGTATTACAGTGTATAATGAACTGTTTGATTTTGATAAGACGGTTTATATTGACGACACATTTGCATTTTTTTTTAACTTTATAGCAATTTGCATCGAATCAAAAGATCACAGAAATTAATTGATATTTTTTTATTTGAGTTTTTCAGAACCATAGCTAATACAATATTTTATTGGGAAAATTTGTAGTGTACCCATACAAACTTTTGAAATAGCCAACAGTTAAATAAAGATATATAGTTTCCTCACAAACTTCATTTAATCATCATCCAAAGTCCAGAGAATTCATATTAAAATATTTATGTTTAGATCCGAACCGTTGGATCCGAATCCCTGGGTCCGGATCTAAACAGAAATATTCTGTTACCTCATGGATATGGACTCGGGTCCAGACCCACCCCGAACATTTCCGACCGTTACAAGCGATCGCATTTAAAATGGTCCACACCTGATGCGACTAAATTCCGACCGTTGCAAGCGCTAAACTCCGAGTCAGACTTTTGGCTCCTTTCCCTTTTCCTAGATTTTAAAAAATGCAAAGCATATCTCTCCAGGTAATTCCCCCTTTTCATTTCACCACATGCTGACTTCCTGTCCCCTTTCTTCCCGTTGTTCAAATCAAAATTTACAAGAGACCAAATGATACCCAATATCGCTTCTCTTTCTCAAACTCATGGCATCCTCTCTACTCTTCCTTCTTCTCCTATCCCTCTTTACCCCAACCTTAGCCAAAAATGTCAGTTTTGATTCGGCATCCTTCTCTTTCTCTAACCTGACCTTGTTGGGTGATTCCTACCTCAGAAATGGCACGATTGGTTTGACAAAAGAGACTGGCGTTCCTTCCTCCAGTGCCGGGTCAGTTATTCTCAACGTACCAATCCAATTCTTTGATCCGTTAACCAACACCTCAGCTTCCTTCTCCACGAAATTCTCTTTCTCTATCACTAACCAAAACCCTGGGTCCTTTGGAGATGGCCTCACCTTCTTCATTTCCCCCAGTAATAGCTCTCTTGGTGCAACCGGTGGCTTTCTTGGTGTATTCAACTCAAATAATTCAACTGATAACGGGACACTAATTGCGATTGAGTTTGATACCCTGTTGAATGAAGAGTTCAATGATACAACTGATAACCATGTGGGATTAGACATTGGTGCCCCCCTGTCAATAAAAGCAGTAGATCTTGGGTCATATGGGATTGATCTGAAAAGCGGCAATTCGACAACAGCTTGGATAGATTACAGCAATAAGGATAACCAACTCGGTATTTGGTTGGCTTACACAAATGTAAAGCCTGACAAACCCATTTTTTCAATTAATATCGACCTCTCGAAAAACTTTGCCGATTTCATGTATGTGGGGTTTTCGGCCTCCACTGAAGGAAGCACAGAATTGCATATGATCAGAGATTGGACCTTTCAAACTTTTGGGTTCCCTTCTATAAACCTTTCCTCTAGTGCTACTCCAAATTCAACCAATGGTTCACTTGGCACTATCCCAAATATCACCATTAATAGCAGTAATGTTACCTCTCGCAAGAGGCTTACTTTGGCACTGGGCATATTAGGCCCTTTAGCTCTTTGTTTGGGATTTGTTCTATTCATGTGGGTCACAATAAAAAAGGTAATAGAGTTTACCACAAAGAAAGAGGGTTTTGCATCTGAGGCATTAAAGGGGCCTCGAAAGTTCACTTACAAGGAACTGAGTGTTGCTACAAGGGGATTTCACATGACTCGAATAATTGGGAAAGGAGCATTTGGCACAGTTTTTAAAGCAGTCATGCCTGGTACAGGGTATACTTATGCTGTTAAAAGAGCCAAACAAGAGCACCAATGTAAGAGCGAGTTTGTTTCGGAGCTCTCTATCATTGCCTGTCTCAGGCACAAAAATTTAGTCCAACTAGAAGGATGGTGCGAGGAGAAAGGGGAATTGTTACTGGTATACGAGTTCATGCCTCATGGGAGTCTTGACAAGGTATTGTACCGAGAACCAAACCAAGATCCCGGCTCAGTATTTAACTGGCCTCAACGGTGCAACGTGGCCATCGGGCTGGCATCAGCGCTTTCTTATCTACACCAAGAATGTGAACAGAGAGTAATACATCGAGACATAAAAACCAGCAATATATTATTAGATGTTAACTTCAACCCAAGGCTGGGGGATTTCGGTCTTGCACGGCTCATGGACCACAACAAGAGCCCGGTCTCAACACTAACAGCCGGCACCATGGGTTACCTCGCGCCAGAGTACTTACAATGTGGCAAAGCAACCGATCAAACTGATGTTTTTAGCTACGGCGTGGTAGTGTTGGAGGTTTGTTGCGGGAGGAGACCCATCGATAAAGAAGAGGGCTCGAAAAAAACAGTCAATTTGGTGGATTGGGTTTGGAAATTGTACAGTGAGGATAGGCTGATTGAGGCAGCCGATAGCAGATTGCATGGTGAGTTTGACAAAGTGGCGATGGTGAGGTTGTTGTTAGTCGGGTTGAGTTGTGCAAACCCGAATTGTGCTGAGAGGCCGAACATGAGGAAGGTTTTCCAGATACTGAGTGGTGAGGCTGAGCCGATCCCGGTGCCTAAAAAGAAGCCGCTGCTTGTTTTTTGCTCAAGTGCTTCGATTAGCATGAGGGAGATTGTTTCAGATGGGGAGGACACGCCACCAGGTTTAAAGACACTGACGCAGATTAAGATAGATTAATTATAGTTGGTTTTCGTGATACGGGAGTAAGTGAAATAACATTGCTGGAGCAATGGGTGTGTGACTTTAATTTTTTTTTTTTTCCTTATCCTTTACCTTTTCCACATCTAGATTTACATTTATTTTTTAGTTTGTTCGGGCTGAAGCTGTTATGTACAAGCGATTGCAACATAATGACATGTACTGCGTTTTCTTGTATCGAGTCTATTTTATTTACATTTATTATTGTTCATCTCATTTCTACACTTTCCTTGAATAAATATAAAGAATAGAATAACAAATAATCCTTGAATGATTTTTTTTATTAATACTAGAACACAAAGAAAATTGACAGAATAACCTCTGTTAGTACATGTTCAACACATACACCTGAAATAAACGTCACTTACAATCTCACAAGACAGTGTGTGTTAGCATCCAGAGCAACTCAAAACATTGACAACTTGAAACAAACCCTTCTTTCATAACAACTCCTTGCTACCATTATCAGTTACCAAGGAATTGTCTTCAGTGGTGTTATTATCTTCTGATGCCATATGTTCTCCATCTTTAGTTTCTCTAATGCAGTGCTTTTTGCTCACAGAGCCTTCCTCGACCTCTCCTTCTTCCAAATCCTCTTTCTTGTCTTCTTTAGTTACTGCTACTACATCTGCTACATCTTGAGTTGCAACCTTTTCTTCACCTAAGGTTTCTCCTTCAGCATTATCTCTTTTTCTCTGTGGTATCGCCTTAAAAAATGCACTCTTCCAGTCTCTTGTTTCAATAAAATTCAACATTATATCAAAGACTTGGTTTACTGTAAGCACCTGAAGAAAAATAAAAAAGCTTCAATTGAAACAACCAAATAAGTGACAAAAAACAATGATTAAACCATTTCTTATTGATATCCTATGCATGCTATAGCCTATAGGTCAAAACTTCCCAAAATGCAACCTTCCTATATGAATTTAGAAGCTACAGAACTATGCTAGGCTGTTAACTATGTTGTTCAAAATCAAAAGGTAAGTATAAATAGAAAATAAAATTTGTTAGCTGATTTTGCATTGACCTATTAAGTTCATATTGCCCTTAAATAAACCCCAGTTAGGCAATTGGTCTTCAATTAACCCTAAATTGTGCAAGCAATCCTTCTCAAGTGACTGCAAATTGTGAAATGAAATTTGCTTCATTTTACTCCTAACTGGATGTATTATACCTGAGAACTTGACATTTTCAAATAATTCCCAATTGGCAATTTTGCAGATTTAATGCCTTGTTCCTTTGCCTTGTCCAGAGTTATCCCTTTAAATCTATTCCGATCAACCAACCCACCAATTATGTAAATACTCTTCGAATCAAGCTCCTCAAGAACATTTTCTGAATCAGCTGTCAAATAGACGAGATTTTCCTTTTGGTCACTCAGGGCTTCAATATATGGTCTAGTCTCCTTTTCTATTAACCACTTGTCAAATCCAGGGATCTTTTTCAATCGTGCCTCCATTTCACCAGTACAGCCTGTTAGCCAGAGGTGGGTTGGATTTGTGGATCTACTGTTTGCACCATAACAGTACATTATCTGTAATTTATATATTATTTATTCAGTTAGCATAAGTGACTATAATTTAATTTGAGCATTTCGGATGATTTTCATATTTTAAAAAGATAACTAGTAAACTAAGAATTAAATTTATGTCAAGTAAATTGGGAAGGGGCCAAAACAACTCGGCAATGTACCTGCCTAGAGAGTCTCTTACTTAGTAAATTGTGAGAAAGTAGCAGGCCAGTTCTTGGATATCCACAATAAAGATATTAAACAATAAACTGGTAGAAAAACAAACAATGTCATTTCTTGATTTGGGTCATGACAAGAATTTGGGGATTTGGAGGGAGGCACATAAATTTAAATTTACATAATTCAATATCCAAATTGCAAATAGTAGAGCGCAAGTTTCATCAGTAACTAATACCCAGGTTACTAATGCACATTGCTCAAATTTTGAAAACAGAATGAAAAGAAAATGCACCTGCTGGGAAAGAGACTGTATTTCATTAGCAGTCATGCGGTTCCCGAAATCAAGATCCAGCACAACCTTCTGACCGACCTCTGCTGCCTTATTAAGCCGTTCTATCTTGTTCCGATGCTCCTCCTTCTCTCGCTTAATCCGCTCCCACGTGGCCTCCTTATTCGACTCAAGCAGCTTTGCCTTCTCCTCAGGTGAGAGCGATTCGATTTTCTCATTCCAGTCGCGACGGCGCTTCTCTTTCTTCTCCGCCTTGCGCTGCTTCTCCGCCGCCTTCTTCTCGGCCTTGCGAGCGGCGAAGCGCTCTAGCTTCAAAAGCTTCTTCTGAGCTGTTTTAGTGAGGGTTTGGGTTGGTTTTGGGTCTGTGTCATCGCCTTCGGGGGAGGCGATGGCGTGGCTTTCTTCGCCAGGATCAGCCATGGCGAGGCGGCGGTCGCTGTGGTGTGAGTGTAGTGTAGGATTTTCTTGAAGGAATGAGGGGTTAATGGAGGGTTTTCTTGTAACTTTTACCAGTTCAAGAAAATGCCCTCCGACTCGAGTTTGAAATAGATATTACAAGGTGCTTGCTCTTGCCCAAACTTCTACAAGGCCCGTTTTAGAATTTGTTACTATGATGCAGATCCAGAAAGGTTAATGAACAACATAGCATGCAGTATGATATTACATCTGAATTATTAAATCTTAGATGTGACCAGGTGAACTTTTCACCATTTTTTTTTTTACTATTTTAAAAATTTGGGCTTTCTGTCTCTGTCTTAATGGGTATTACGAGTTCACATAAATCAACTACTGTTACTGTACAATAAATGGTAATATAGTTTTAATTTTTATCAGAATAAAATGAAATATCATTTTTTAGTTCTTTGTACGAAGAAAATCATTTTTTTAATAATTAATTATTTTTCTTCATGTCCATCATTAAAAGGATGAACCTCGTCACAAAAAGATGTAATTATTTTCCGACTCGTAGGCTATACGTAGCTTACAATATCAAATTGATGAAAAAAAATTATCAATTCAAGTACAAACAAGTTTGTTTATATATATATATATATATAGAGATAGGCTAATATGCTTTTAGTAGCATATGGGCCGATATGCTTCCAACTCAAAATCGGATTTTCAAATTCCAAACGGTCGATCCGAACCATTCAAGTTGATCTACATATTGAAATCTGCTTGGAGACCAAATTTTACATTTTTTAGAATTTTTTTACTATTTATTAAGCCACTTTGAAAATTGCTGATCCGGTGGTCCAGAATTTGGAAGCACTGTTTTTACTGTTCACCCGGATCAGCAATTTTCAAAGTGGCTTAATAAATAGTAAAAAAATTCCAAAAAATGGAAAATTTGGTCTCCAAGCAGATTTCAATATGTAGTTCAACTTGAACGGTTTAGATCGACCGTTTGGACTTTAAAAATCTGATTTTGAGTTGGAAGCATATCGGCCCATATGCTACTAGAAGCATATCGGCCCATATGCTACTAGAAGCATATCGGCCCATATGCTACTAAAAGCATATTAGCCTATCTATATATATATATATATATAGAGTTGGGCTAACTTGCTTTGGGAATTAAAGGGGGCGTTTTACTTTGCGCTCATATCTTCATTTTTAAAGTTCAAATAGTCAATTCGAACCTTCCAACATATTCTTCATATTAAAATGTGCTTGGAGACCAAATTTTACATTTTTTGAAAATTTTTTACTATTTTTTCAGAATTTTTGAAAATCATCACTTTGTTGAATTTTTTATTATTTATTTATTTATTGAAAAGTTGTGATTTTCAAAAAATCTGAAAAAATAGTAAAAAAATTTCAAAAAATGTAAAATTTGGTCTCCAAGCACATTTTAATATGAAGAACATGTTGGAAGGTTCGAATTGACTATTTGAACTTTGAAAATGAAGATATGAGCGCAAAGTAAAACGCCCCCTTTAATTCCCAAAGCAAATTAGCCCAACTCTATATATATATATATAGATAGACTAATATGCTTTCGGTAGTACTTCGGCCAAAGTGCTAACGATGCAAAATCGGATTTTCAAAGTCCAAATGGTCGATCCGAACCGTTCAAGTTGTTCTCCATATTGAAATCTGCTTGGAGACCAAAATTTACATTTTTTTTGGAATTTTTTTACTATTTATTAAGCCACTTTGAAAATTGCTGATCTAGGTGAACAGTAAAAACAGTGCAACCAAATTCTGGACCATGTGATCAGCAATTTTCAAAGTGGCTTAATAAATAGTAAAAAAATTCCAAAAAATGTAAAATTTGGTCTCAAGCAGATTTCAATATGGAGAACAACTTGAACGGTTCGGATTGACCATTTGGATTTTGAAAATCTGATTTTGAATTGGTAGCACTTCGGCCGAAGTGCTACCGAAAGCATATTAGTCTATCTCTCTCTCTCTCTCTATATATATATAGTGCTGAGCTTAGCTAAGCCATGGTGTAAAACGACTTGGTGCTCCACGCCTCATTATTTCCATTTTGAAAATTCAAACTACCGATCCGAACCGCTCAAGTTGTTCTCCATATTGAAATGTGCTTGGAGACCAAATTTTACATTTTTTGGAATTTTTTTACTATTTATTAAGCCACTTTGAAAATCGCTGATCCATTGGTCCAGAATTTTTTACTGTTTTGCTACTGTTCATCCGGATCAGCGATTTTCAAAGTGGCTTAATAAATAGTAAAAAAATTCCAAAAAATGTAAAATTTGGTATCCAAGCACATTTCAATATGGAGAACAACTTGAGCGGTTCGGATTGGTAGTTTGGATTTTCAAAATGAAAATATGGCGTGGAGTACCAAGTCGTTTTACACCATGGCTTAGCTAAGTCCATCTCTATATATATATATAACGGTTAGGAACAAATGTTTGTTCCTAGGCTGTGGAACAACGCTTCGGTTTTTATATTTTCAAAGTCCAAACAGTCGATTCAAATTCATTCAACATTTAATCTATATTAAAATATGCTTGGAAACCAAATTTTACATTTTTTGGAATTTTTTTACAATTTATTAAGCCAGTTTTAGAATTATTTTTCAATGATCCAGAAATTTTTCACTTTAAAAACTGATTTAATAAATAGTAAAAAATTTCAAAAAATATAAAATTTGGTCTCCAAACACATTATAATATAGAGATCGTACCTGATGGTTTGGATCTACTGTTTGGACTTTGAAAATCGAAAAACTAATTAGTGGTACCACGGCTTCAGAACAAATGTTTTGATATTTGCCAATCTCTCTCTCTCTTTATATATATATATAGAGTAGAGCTAAGGTGCTCTTAAGCTCACCAAGCTTTCCGTGAGCTTAACTCAAAAACCTATCAATCCGACTTCAAACGACATTTCCAAACCGTTAGATGTTCAATCTATATTAAAATGTGCTTGGAGAACAAATTTTACATTTTTTGGAATTTTTTTACTATTTATTAAGCCGGTTTGAAAACCGCTGTTTTCTAATGGTGCAGATTTTTAATAAAAACAGCGGTTTTCAAACCGGCTTAATAAATAGTAAAAAAATTCCAAAAAATGTAAAATTTGTTCTCCAAGCACATTTTAATATAGATTGAACATCTAACGGTTTGGAAATGTCGTTTGAAGTCGGATTGATAGGTTTTTGAGTTAAGCTCACGGAAAGCTTGGTGAGCTTAAGAGCACCTTAGCTCTACTCATATATATATATATATAGGAAACGACTAATTGTACCTAGCGACTTGTACCCGGTTTTTACTCAAACCAACTGTCATTTGACTAGCGTGAATACTGTAAAATTCAATATTTCATACTGTATACCTCAATAGCAAATCATATATAATAGGTAATTCAAAATTCTAACAACCAGTGACTCTTAAAAGTGGTTCCGAGTTAGTTGTTAACTGTTTGCAACTTGCACAACTTGCACAACTTTCACGAGATAACTTTTAGAAGTTTTCAAAATTGGACCACTTTTCAAACTTGTAGTTCTTTCAAAATAACACTTGAAATAATGCAAATTTTTTTTTCAAAATTTAATTTTTTTTCGAAATTAAAATTTTGAAATTGTTTGAATTTTTTTTATTTTTTCAAAATTATATTTTTTTAAAATATTAATATTTATATATGCATTTATATAATGTAAAATAATACTATGGATACTATAAAATAAAGAGTAGAACTAGAGTGTAATGTGCTCACCAAACTCTTTGGTGAGCACAACTCTACATAAACTATCGGATTCACTTCAAACGAGATTAATCCAACTGTTGAAACCGATGTACTTTATGAGTGATGCATGTACATGCACAATTTTGAATTTTTTGAATTCATTTAGTCTCAAGTCAAGTGGTCAAAATTGATGAAAAATGAATGATCCAAAATAAAGTTGTTTTAATGCATTAAAAAAATTCTCAATTTTGACCACTTGACTTGAGACTAAATGAATTCAAAAAATTCAAATTTTGCATGTACGCCCATCACTCGTAAAGTACATCGGTTTCAATGGTTGGATTAATCTCGTTTGAAGTGAATCCGATAGTTTATGTAAAGTTGTGCTCACCAAAGAGTTTGGTGAGCACATCACACCCTAGTTCTACTCTAAAACAAATCTATGTATACTGTAAAACAGAAAATGGATATTGCAAAGTGAAATGAAACATGAATATTGTAAAACTAACTGATGCAAACTATAAAACATGAATATTTGATTGGGATAATCTAGACAGTGTGTTTGGGGATAATCTTTATTTAATGTATATCCACAAAAAATTATATTTAATTTATATAATACAATTGCTGAATTAATAATATAAAAGGCGTAGCGTATCCTTGATTTTTGAAAATTATCATATCACCGTATCCGTCTCGTATCCGATACAATACCCGTACTCGTATCCATGCAACATAGGGTGGAGATCATTATTAAAACATGCCCTTGTGTTGAGCCCAAGACATCATGATCCTATGCAAGTTTGTAATTAATGATCTAAAGGAGATCTACGACAAGTCAGCTCAACAAGTCTCCTCCCTCTCCGCTCATACTATTCTCTCCTCTCTGTGGTTAAAACCCCAAAAACATTTGACATTTTCTCTACCATGTGTCTCCTCTCCGTGGTTAAAAGCTACTCTAATTGTCAGTTGAGCTGGATGATCTTGCCATTTGATTCTTGATGAGGCAAATCGGCTTCTCGAATTGAGTTTCAGTGCTGAAATACAGGAATTGGTATGACTTTCTATATATCTGGTTTTTTTTATGTGATATCTATTTTTATATTTATCGGAATAATATCTGTCTATTGACCTTGTCATTTATTAGCTTTTGGTTATTTGGATCAACCCTTTTTTGCGAGAAATTTCCACGTGATCTTATATGTTGGAAACGGAATATTTCCAAGTTACTGTAATATCTCGGATTGCCTCTCTAATTTGGGTTCCCTAAATTCTCTCAATTTTTCTCATAATGCCTTATCTGGTTCAATACACAATGGCTTACATGCATTGAAATTGAGTTATATTAATTTTTCCAATAACAACTTATCAGGTTCTATTCCACCTCAGCTATTAGCAATTGCAGTTTGCAGAGGTGTTTTCTGGTAATCCTCATCAACTGATGGTTTTTCAATCTCTGACGGGCTTTCCAATATGTATGTTAATTTACTGGCACCATTTAAATGTTGGTAATGTAATCCTTTGTTTGAATTTATAAATAAGCTTTACCTGATACCATCACAATTTGTACCTTGATAAGAATTGTTAGACTAGTTTGTGCCTAGTGGCAAAGATTAACTGATTATATTGTCACGTACGTACTAACCCGTGAAGAGGCACCTCGGGTATAGTATCTTTGGTAATTGGTGACATTTTCCAAGTTTGTGATTTTTTTAATAAATTAAAAGTAATACTATGTTTCATTTTATTTAACAATTCAGGTGAGCAGCTCAGCTCCTGGGATGCATTTGGATGCTTTGTAATGGATGTATCAATTCTAAGAGAAAAGAGACCCTACAAAGAAAATATTTTCTCATCTCCTTTTATTTGGTTATGTTTTGATGTACCTGTTCAATACATTTTTGTTTGTTCATTAACTAGCATTTGTTGGTGCATAAGTATTATTGTGATTTGTGAATATAACACTGGATCAAACATGTGCATGCCAATAAATTTTCATTATTCTTGATCTTTTTATTTTTAGTGAAATGGAGGTAGAACTTTCTTGTATTTGTTAATGTTTATTTGAATATACTGCGTTAATGTATATCAACACTACAAAAGGAGTGAGAGCTGTTCTTTTCTTCGTGTTCTTTTATATGTATGGAGAGAGAGAGAGAGAGAGAGAGAGAGAGAGAGAGGGAGATAGAGAGAAGGTTTGGCAATCCAACCTAGGCAGCCACTGCCAGGCTTTTCAAAAAAAAAGAGAGAAGGTTTGGCAAGGTTAGAAGAGAGACTGAGGAGATTGATAAGGAAGAGATCTGGAAACAAAAAGCTAAAGAGAGGATGGCTGGAAGCATGGCTGACGGTGGGATATGGCACCTAGTGCAGAGATGTCGTTGTTTCCCTGACCACTACTGGCGCCCGGGCAAGGGAACCGACCTATCTGTTCTCATACCAAGAACCAACACCTATCAATACTAATTATGTGGTTAATAACGAGACCCTCAATAGTGGTAATCAATATTGTCACTATTAATAAAGATTAAACAGTAAAGAATAAAATTAATTCGTTTTTAACTATTCATCTCGAGAAATAAACAACTCAGTTTTTTTATTTTAAAGTTCAATCAGTCGATCTGAAGCACTCAACATATTCTTCATATACAAATGTGCTTGGAGACTAAATTATATATTGTTTGTGAAACTTCTTACTATTTTGTTATAATTTTAGAAAGTCATTGTTTTGATATGGGCAAAAAATAATAAAAAATTCTGAAAAAACAATGATTTTAAAAAATTCTAATAAAATAGTGAAAATTTTCTAAAAAAATGTAAAATTTGCTCACTAAGTACATTTTAATATGGAAATTGATTCGTTATAACTTAAATTGAAATTCTAACAATATCACATTAGTCGGACTCAATGAAATAGTAGAATTATCTATTCATCTCGACAAATTCGTAAAAACCTAATTAAGAGCTTTTCCCAAAAAAGTCCAAGTTTGAGTCCTTTGAAAAAAAAGTTGAAAAAATAAAGCAGCCCCAAT
The DNA here is from genome assembly GCA_025461125.1 of Carex kokanica. Taxonomy (NCBI): domain Eukaryota; kingdom Viridiplantae; phylum Streptophyta; class Magnoliopsida; order Poales; family Cyperaceae; genus Carex; species Carex kokanica. The sequence goes on along the minus strand of JAJGRX010001058.1, from coordinate 497,226 downwards.
TCCTTCTTGTTTATTAGACTTCTTCTATTAATTTAGCCTCGAAATCAGTGATTAAAACGATCCTTTTTATGTGAGAGATTATATATTTGAAATTTGATTAAAAACTTTTATGAATATTCACTAGTGGAAAATAAGGAATCAGGATCGGTTATATACGCATATCAGTATCGGAATACAACCGATCTTGACCCAGGCGATACTGATACTACAATAATCTGGATCAGTTAAATAAACGATCCAAATAGTTACTATTAGGATCGGTTGTCTAAATAACCGATCCAAATAGTTACTATTAGGATCGGTTCTGGAATATATCCGATCCTAATAAGCATTAATCTGGATCGGTTCTAAAGCTAAGAACCAATTCTGATAATTATTAGGATCGGTTGTTTGTTAGAACCGATCCTAATAGTTTTTTTACTTTTTTTTAATCTCAAACAATCAGGATCGGTTGTAAAGCTAAGAACCGATCCTGATAATTATCAGGATCGGTTGTTTATTAGAACCGATCCTAATAGTTTTTCTTTTTTTTTAATATCCAACAATCAGGATCGGTTCTGAAGCTAACAACCAATCCAGATACTTATCAGGATCGGTTCTGAAGCTAACAACCGATCCAGATACTTATCAGGATCGGTTCTTAGCTTTAGAACCGATCCTGATTGTTATCTGTTAGTTTTTAAAAAAATAAAAATAGGTATCTAGATCGGTTTATTAGTGGAACCGATCCTGATGTTTTATTAAATGTAAAAAAAAACATTTTTATTTAATTGGCCAGATTCCATATATGCTGGCCCCAAATGCAAAATATTGTTTTTTGCATACAACAATCACATCCTAAATTATCAACTACAACATACTAAATTAAATATCAAACACATCTAAAATTAAATATAACACAAAAATTAAAAATTGTTACAAAAATTAAAGAAATTTGCACAACTTAGAGGGATACACTCATGAACAGGAAAGACAAAAATCAAAGAGGCTTAGCAACACAGCAAGCACTCCGAACTAGTGCCTTCCGGGACAATCAACAACCCGGCAAGGACATAAGCAAATCGCAACAACCCATTTCATAACAAGTTTTGATTTAGATACTCACCCGAGAAAGCTTCACAACGAAGAACTCGGGACAGCAGCCGGTTTCCAAGGATCGAATACTACCATAAACCCAATCGAGCACAAATCAATCAAGAAGAGCAAGAGAGTTACCTCGTTAGAGAGAAGTGCAACTAGAGTTAACGGAGGGGCACTGGCGGCGGCTAGGGTTAGCAGGCTCGACGGAGGAGAGGGCGGAGATGGTCCGATCAGAGAGAAGAATGCTCCACGGACTCGATGGCGGCGGCTAGGGTGGCTCGACGGAGGAGAGGGAGATGGCTCCACGGAATCCCGACTGTTATTTTTAATTTTCGGAGGAGAAGGAGGAGAGAAAGAGAGAAAGAGAGAAAGAGAGAAAGAAGGGTGATGACTTGAAAACTCAAAATTTATCTAAGTACTCAGAGGCGCGAAATAACATATCAAATGAATTACACTATCTGGATCGGTTTATTAACTAGGAACCGATCCAGATAACTTTCTGGATCGGTTCGTTAGCTTAGACCCGATCCTGATAGGTATCTGGATCGGTTCTTAGCTAACGAACCGATCCAGATAGTTATTTTTGATTTTTTTTAAAATGAATTACACTATCTGGATCGGTTTCTAGTTAACCAACCGATCCAGATAGTGTAATTCATTTTATATGTCATTTCTATATTATTTTATAAATTATTAGCTTAGAACAAATAGTGTAATTCATGTCATTTCTATATTTTTAATTTTAGTATATTAGCTTATAAATTATTTTTTTATATTATCTTAATCACTTGAAAATTAGTTGCAACATGAAATAAATAAAAATTACTTGAAAAATTAAAAATAACATATCTGGATCGGTTCCTTAGCTTAGAACCGATCCAGATAGGTATCTGGATCGGGTCCTTAGCTTAGAACCGATCTAGATAAGTATCTGGATCGGTTCCTAGTTAAGGACCCGATCCAGATAGTGTATTTCACATAGTTATTTGTCATTTCTATATTATTTTATAAATTATTAGCTTAGAACAGATAGTGTAATTCATGTCATTTCTATATTTTTAATTTTAGTATATTATGTTATTTGTCATTTCTATATTATTTTATAAATTATTAGCTTAGAACAGATAGTGTAATTCATGTCATTTCTATATTTTTAATTTTAGTATATTATGATGCAATATGGCAATATGGTCCTGTGCATGCTTCACGAAAAGGAGCGTAACTTTTGATCCGTCCGTCGGATCGGGCTGAAATTTTGACAGGAACTCCACAGCCCAAAGTCGGATCCAAAACCATCTATGATTTGTTTTGCCCATTTTGCGGGCTCAGATTCGCGATCCGAGCCTTCCTTCATGGACTTTTGGACCTTTCTTTACAATTTCAGCGTTTTCTTTATAATTTCAGCGTTTTTAGGGTATTTTATGCATTTTTCTGTTTTAGGGTTGATATTTAAAGAGACGTCATGTCTTGTGGCAGAAGTTAGTTTTTATGTATCAGGTTCCAGAATTCCTGACTTGGTAATGCATGTCATGACTCATGAGTGCCTTCGTCTCCACGTTTTATTATAACCTCTTTGTTTATTTTTACTTTGTCATTTCTTAAAGAAATGTTTGTTGGGTTTTTCTTTTCTAATTAATTTTCTAGAGAGAAGATGGCCAAGACGCCTCCGCTGCCTGACATGACATTTTCCATTGCTACTCCATGCCTACGATATATATTATCATGTCGTATTTAAAAAGGAGCAAGCTTGCATCTGCAACCTCATGTGACAATTATTTAATTTGATGAATATGTAATAAATTCATTTGATCTTGATCTTACTAGCCATATCGGTATATTAATTGCGCGTATTGATCAAACAGATATGTTATATTATCTTATTAATTAGAGATATCTTTGGCATCTTACCAAAATTGATTAGGGGGATTATTTAGCAAATAACTAATGAATAAAGATAAGGTATTATCAACTGATAGTTTGACGATCATTTAGGAGTGCAAGCATAATTTTATTACAATAACGAAGAATTTGATAAAATAATAATAAGTAAGATATATTTATAATGATACATATTTATTGCTTTATTTTAAGGAGCAAAATATATAATTTTAATAAAACTAAAATTAATAAACTATACTTAAAATTTATAATTATTTTGAATCATAGAGGGCTCAGCCTGATAGTCATATAAACTAAAAATGGATAGTATCATGATCGGTTTTTTACTAACAACTGATCCTGATAGTCATATATCAGGATCAGTTGACTATATAAAACCGATCTTGATAGTATCAGGATCGGTTGTACACAAGAACCGATCCTGATAGTATCAGGATCGGTTGTACACAAAAACCGATCCTGATACTATCTGGATCGGTTTTATATAGTCAACTGATCCTGATAGTATCAGGATCGGTTTTATATTGTCAACCGATCCTAATATACGAACTATCAGCATCGGTTGTACACAAGAACCGATCCTGATACTATCAGGATCGGTTTTTTCTAGCAACCGATCCTGATAGTTAAAATATTAAGATCGGTTGACCAAAAAACCCGATCTGATTAGTTTTTTGGATCGGTTTTGTTAAGAAAACCGTTCCAGATAGGTATTTGTATCGGTTGTTTCATATAGCCGATCCAGATAGGCCGATCCTAATTCCTGTTTTTCCACTAGTGATTTAAAGTTAATAAATTTTAACTTCATCTTTATTTTAGAAAAAACATTTTCTTTTTAGTAAGAATAGAAAGAACATATTTTAAACTCATATCTTGCCCAATGCCCAAAGACGGGAGAAGGTGCATTGGACACACCTCGTTGGAGTAAAGAGACGGGGGTAGTCCCAAGGACACCGGATCAAATTTAGTATGTTATTATGTCAGAGTCGTTTGATCAGCATCAAGATTCGTGCATACTTGATTCGCACAAATATTATAATTGTTTGTATGAATTTTGATATAGACATTTACCAGAAATCGAACCGAAATTGATCTGAAGTTCATCGAACACCTCCATTCCGTAAAGAGAAACATATTCTCAAGACGTTTCTAATCGGAATGACATGGCCTTGTTATCTTAGGTGCGGATTCCCTAAAGTAACCCAATCTTTGGGTTTTGGATCGAGACCGTCCTATTCGAATTCGTCGCTCGAGATCGTCTCTAGATTTGAATTCGTCATCGGGATGTGTGCGCTCACTTTGAAAATGGATTTTTGAGAATTTGAATCGGACGGTCCTGATCTAAAAAGTTGAGTTACTTCACTGGATCTGAATTCGTCATCTTATGCCTTTGTCCCGACTGGACCATGTCTGTTTTGGGGCATCAAAGCAGTTTATATTTTCACTTGGAATCCAGTAGAAAAGGCTGGACATGCTTTTATCGGAGCTGGTCATTTTTCTTAAAGCGAAGTCATACGGGCCGCCCAAGTAAGCAGTTTAAAAAGGATCAAATTTCTTTCTTATGGGCTATACAACAAAACGGAGCATCCGCCAGCGTATTTACTGTAATGCCCAGGCCTCAAGTGCGTATTACATGGTGACAGTAGTTCCATTTGATAAAATCATAAAAAGCAAGAATACTTAGCTCTCTCCCCAAAATTTTTATTAATATCCTCCGTTAAAAAAAGAAAATCCAGAAATATCCTCAATTTAAAAAAAAAAAATACCCCAACCGTCACGATTTCTGGCGGTTTACTTTAGCACAGAACCGCAAGGATTCATGACGGTTGCTACATTTATTTTTTATTTTTTTATTTTTTAAGATGTGTGTCTCTCTATTTCCTCCAGATTTTTGCAGGACAGGTCCAATCGGGTATTGCAAAAGAAGCAACTAAATCTGGAAAAGAGACACTTGGTGTACCAGTGCTGAGCAAGCACTAGATACAATTGACTACATCACTTGCAAAATAAAATAAAAATAAAAATAAGAATTTCACAAATTTGTGAATTCACCCAATATATTAATGAGGTATTGCAAATATGATAAAATCAAGTGCTATTTGCATATTCTGTTAGAATAGACTGATTTGCCGCAGTGTTCACAGAAAAGAATGACGCATTAACTCTGGAAACAACAAGAGGTTACAGACAAAGCACTTTACATGGTACTGTACTGGTACCGTCTTGGGTGGTAATACCTTGAGATCTTTAATTGCCTCTTCAACATTTTCATTAGACTCTTTCATTTCTGAGCTGCACCACTATACGTGCTGCATCACTGAGAAGTGTTGCTTTATCTGATTTAGGTGGTCGAGTTGGATCAAGGACAGTACGGAGCTCCACAAACCTACGAACGAATCAATTTGTGTAGTTTAGTTCATACATTCAATGGAATGCTGGAAGAAAAATTAAATTGCCCATTCTGTTTTCCAGTATACCCTGGTCATACATAAATATATCATGAATAGAAAATAAAAAAAAAAGATGCAAACAACTATATATACCAATTCAATACAGAAACATAACAGGCAACATTTTCAATGAAAGACCAAATTAACATCCTCCTCTTTCAGGTTTATGCAGCACAAATTTTAAAAGGCACGCATAAGATTCCTGTGATAAAAAAGTGAGATTACTGGTCATTTTCAATGAAAGACCAAATTAACATCCTCCTCTTGCTCATTTAACTTTAGGCACGCAGAAGTTGAAATCTGGAGGAAATAGAGAAAGACACACATCTTTGAAAAAAATAAATAATAATAATAAACTGTAGCAACGGTCAAGAATCCGGGCAGTTGGGACATTTTTTTTAAAAAAATTAAGGACAATTTTGGATTTTTTTTTAATGGAGGATATAAATAAAAATTTCGGGCTCCAAGGTATTAAATCATTATATAAGAGCAAATTTTATGTTAGTGTCCACACAATTTGCCAATGTTCTGAGCCCATTTATCCGCTGCAATGGTCTTGTCCAAATAACTAGCTGCGCCACTTGCTCTTTGTTCTCTCTAATTAAACTCCTTTTTTTTTATTGTAAAGCCGTAGGCATGCTTTCATTAAAAATAGAAGAGACTTAGAGTACATTACCAGTATATTACTGGTACGTGGCAGTATTGATAAGGGTACATAAAGCAAACTATAAAACATGTAATTAAATAAGTTCTGACCTAATTAATATGAAGGATCCTTGCTTCCATAACTACCCCTGTAATACTAATCTATCCTTTATAATGTCTTTGATTCAGAAAAAAAAAATTTACTGACTTAATTGAAATAAAAAACCAGAAAAAACAAAATTAAATCTTTGCCCTCAGAGCAGACTTCCATAACTACCCCTGTAATCTTTTGTTTTGGCGTACCAGTCCATTCTGTCTTCTATTCTCATGTCAATTTTGGTTTGATAAGTGATCATGTAGGGATAATATGGAAACGCTTTGGTGTTTCTTATATTCTCTGGAAGCTTGTTGGATCCAATTCCCTTTGTATCCTTAGGTCTGTGCCTATATGTTGCTTATCAAAACAAAATTAAATCTTTGCCCTCAGAGCAGACTTCCATAACTACCCCTTTAATCTTTTGTTTTGGCGTACCAGTCATTCTGCCTTCCATTCTCATGTTAATTTTAGTTTGAAAGTGATCCTGCAGGGATATTTGGGAACGCTTTGGTGTTTCTTATATTCTCGGGAACCTTGTTGGATCCAATTCCCTTTGTATGCTTAGGTCTGTGCCTATATGTTGCTGTACCGTTCCCCTAAAAGTTTGCCTCGTTCTTCTTGCATGATTTGCCAGTAGGTGCGGTATCTGTAAGACCTCCCTAGAGATGCATTGTAGTTGTATGTTGTGGTGGCCTTCTTGTATAGCTCTTATGCACCAGGCTCTAATTAGAGACTCAATCCGCACAATTTTATCTGTTAATTTAACTAAACGTAAAGAAGCATGCTTTCATTTGGAGCACTTGAACATTGTTGACATTTTCTTTAAAAAGTGAAACAATTGATAACTTGGTATAACTAAAAGAAGGAAAAATTAAAAGTTCGAAACATAAAAGCATACAAACATATACAAATGGACAAAAGAAATCAGTCCTTTCCCGAGCATAGCCTTGCAGTTTGGGTCAGAAAACATGAAACCAAGCTGATCATATCTGATGCTTAAATGAATTCATACAAAACATAACAAAATACGTAATTACACTATCTGATGCTCCCATTGGGCTTTTCAATTTTCAGTTGATTGGCTATGCAATGAATAAAAATCTATTACTCTCAGAAAGTAGTTCTCTAGCAACAATAGATAATACAGATCGTTTTTAATTGAAGTAAAATTAAGAGAAACCTGCCTAAGAAAGCCCACTGACATTCACAGAACTATATTTCACAACAGCTGAACACTGCTCAATAATAAGAAAAAAGGTGATGCTAATCCGATTTACAAAATACCTCTATAAACAAAATTGTTAATCAATTGACAGCAATAACTAAAATGACTACTGATAGGGTATCCTGTCCCACTGTAATGCTGCCCACCTGGACCTAGTGTATTGAAATAACCTGGCCGGTCCAGGACCGGACCGGACAACACGTGGTTCGGAACCGGACCACCCCAGACCGTGTCCAAACCCGGACCGGACTGGACCTTGGCTAGAAATGAGTCTAGCAAGAGTTTGGGTCACTAATTTTCACTAGAACCATGTAGGACCAGACCGGACTTACTTGTGGAACGGTGCTAGACCGGACCAGACTTACCCGTGGAACCGTGTAGAACCGGACCGGACCAAATCCGAACCCCACTGTGTAGAACCGGACCCAATCCGAATTTAGCTATTCTGACCTCCGTTAATTAATCATTAAAACTGTATCAATCTATAATATTTTTGTATAGAGAAATTATATTATCTGAAAACTAGACTTTCATACCTTTATTTTGATATAAATAACACAAAATTCATGTAGCCATTTTCTCTAAATTGAATTTTGAATCTGATCAAAATTATAGGACTGCTCACTGAAATTTCAGTTTTTTTTATTTCTGACCTCTGTCAATTAATTGTTAAAACTGTACCAATCTGTAATACTTTTGTATAGAGAAATTATATTATCTGAAAACTAGACTTTCATACCTTTATTTTGATATAAAGAACACAAAAATCCATATAGCCATTTTCTCTAAATTGAATTTTAAATTTGATCAAAACTATTGGACTGCTCATTGTAAATTTGACCACGGTCCTAGCACAGGTTTGGACCAACCACAAAAAATCAGACCCGCCGGACCCGGTCCGTTTAAACTCGTAGACCCGTGGAAACCGTGGACTGTGGGAACCGTGGACCGGCCGAGTCTGGACCGGATTGGACCGGACCGGCCTGTTTGCAAAACACTATCCGGACCCAATTCCAGATTAATACCATCCAACAATACTCCCAAATTGTGGAACAAATAATTACAGATTTGTATTCTCAAGTCATTGAACAAACCTGCTGAAAACTTATTGAACAAATCCATCTAACCTGGGGGGTGGGAAAATAAAAAGGACAATAAGAAATGCCATATTTCAAATCTCCATACTCAAATTTGCTCTCATACAGAGAACTTTTATCAACAAAACCACCATAAACAAATTCGCTAAATGACTAATTTCTTTCCCTGACAAGCAGCTGCATAAACCTCTTCCAGCTCAGGAATTTCCTTGTTATACGGCCTGACAAACTTCTCAAGGAAATTCTTTTCAGACATCCTAACCACACCATATAAAGTGGCTCTTCTGTGGAGACCCTTGAGTTTCAAAATGCTTAGCACATCGTGTCTAGGCACAATCCTTTTCTCCAAGCTGTACCCAAGGAGTTCAGGCTTAAAAGATATTTCATTACTAGTAAGCCCCGCACTGCCGAGAAGGAAATCCATCTTGGACTTGAGCGTCCTCTCAGAAAGACAAACGAAGGTTGGATATCTGTTGAAAGCACAATGCACCTCATCCTGTGACCACCCATAAGTATTTCTCAAGTACTCCATCTTGCTCTTTATTGTAATTCCACTGTGCCTGCCCACTACACTTAGTGCATGAAGAAACATGCGAGAACCTGGCAAAAACCCCAGTGCCTCAGTTTCTGCAAGAACCTTGTTAATAAAATCTGGCTTATTGAGTAAGTTGCCAAATGATAACAACACCGTTTGTACATCTGCATCAGAGAAACCATAATCCCTCAATATTTTTATAGTGGGCTTCACGGCATTATCAATGTCTGATTGGAGGAGCCTGCGGTTCCGGTGGAGGATCTTTAACAAGGAAAGATCGCTCCCAGTATAATCTCTCCAAAATTGAAGGCGTGAGAGCGCGGAACTTATAACAAGGACAACTGGAGTGTATTGAATCAGTTGGATCAGTGTATCTCCAGTAAAGCCGGCAGCCATCAGTTTTTGTACCCGCGGTTTGAAAATCTTGGACGCGTGGTAAACCAGCAGCTGTGGGCACCATGTGATCATGCTCTTGATCTGGGAATCGGTCAAACCTGTCTCTTTGAAGAAGCGCACCACAGATTCAGGCCGGTCGAGGGTTTTGATAGAGGAAAGTTGTGGTGAGGCGGCAAGCCTCAGCGCTCGGTCGGGGAAGAAGCCAAAGGAAGAGATAAGGTACTGGGCCATGAACGGGAGGTCCTTTGTTTGGTGGGGTTCAGTGGAGAGTCGGAGAAGTGGAATGAGAAGGGTTGGACGAAGGTGAGGTGTGGGGAACGGAGGAGAAAAGCAGAGCTTCTTCGCTAGGAGGAAAGCCATTGGCTGCTGGGATAGCCTTCCTTTCCAAATAGGAGCAGGTAACAGCGGCGGAGCAGCAGTCGGGATCGCTGTGCTCAGCCACTCAGGGTTTAGGGTTTCGAGTAGTTTATGTTTGACTAAATCTGGGACTGTGCTCAGCGGCTTCGGGCGCCGCTGATAACTGCGACGGAGCAGCGAATTCGTATCCTCTAAGAACTACACAGAATACAGTGAGGATCCGGATCGTTCTTTTTAACTTTGCACCAATCTCAAAGCACAAATAATACTGCCCCCTCCAATCTCCCGAATAGGCACCGGCTGAGAGTAAATCTGATTTACCGTACTCAGTACGGTACCACAGAGGATACAGGTCCCGGAGCAGCAGCGTTGACGACTGTACTCAGCCACCCAGGATTTAGGGGTTTAAGAGTAGCTTATGGAACGAGAAAGAAATATCTCTGGGTTGGTTTATGTTTTAGTTCCCTGGGCCTGGAATTAATTGGATCTTTTAGTACGTTAAATAATTAAATAAATATTCCAAGGCCTTGACTTGGTAAAACCTTACTTTAGCCCATCTGCAAGGGGCCCATGTCTTGGATGTATAGCGTCTCTAATTAGTCGTTTCGATTCAAATTCTAATAAAAATTGTCTAATCAAACTTTATTTGATCTGTGTAGATCTAAATCAAATGGGTCGAATAGTTTGATCAATAAAAATACATCGAACTAAATAATTTTATTTTTGAAACAAAAAGCAAATTGCACATTTCATTTGGAAATGTTAAATTACATTCGAGCTACCTAAACGAAAGAAACTACCGTAGAAGTCTACTTTAGACACATACTTAATTCTAATTATGCTGATACTGCAGTCTTAACCATCATGTTTTCAATTGGTTTGGTTAAACCAAATTAATATGAAAAAATTTAGTTATAATAATAATAAAATATTATTAACTTGAGAATTTATGTATTTTTTTAAAAGGCCGAATAGCCCGTTGTATAATTTGTGTATTAATATGTACGATACAACACTAACATCAATTCAAAACAATATTTACTTCAATACAAACCAATCCACATATTAATTCGTTTTATTTTCATTGTTAATACAAAACTGTAAATTTCAAACAGAACTATCATAAATTTTAAACTAAACGGAATCAAAATAAACTAACCGTTATATATCAGTTAAATCTAAACAAACTGGACAATTTAGACACTCCTAGTATATAAATGTTAATATTGTGACATTGGACATTAATTACACTGAATATATTTTCCTATTAGTTTCTCTCTAGTTATTCTATATCATAGCTTTTGTATTTAGAGAATCAGTCTTTGTTATAATGGCAAGACAATGCTTTTCGCATAGGAGATTGTATATTTAAAATATGAATGGGAGATTCTTATTTTTTGTGAATATTAAAACAATTGGGTTAGTAGTCCCTGTACACAGTAGTCCCTTTGTGCTCATATCATTGTAGGAAAAGCATCTTACCTACACTTCTGCTAATTTCCTTTATGAATTCTTTCATCTGTTAACATTGACTAAATCCATCTCATTTCACACGCCTCAGGAAAGTCCTTGGAAATAAACATCACACGGAGAAAGGTCTCTTTTCACGCGGAGGGCGGAACATATATGTGTTTGGTTGATATTTTAAGATAGTAGTATTAGTTTGAATTATAAGCATTCTTTGCATTTTTTTTAAATAAAAAAAAGGGTAACAGAGACATCTTATTTTAAAAAAAATCGAAAGGAACGAAGGCCTTCTAATAATACATGGCGCTTTCACTTCAACACGTCTTCGTTAGTGATCGCTGAGAGCTCCTTTCCCATTATTACGTAATGAAAATTATATAGTTGGTTTTGAACTTATGCTTTCTTTATTACGTAATCAAAGTTATATGGTTGATTTTGAACTTATACTTTTAAATAAAATATAATGTCTTAGCCAGTCGATTTCAAATGATTGCCGTATTGCTCAACAATTATTATGGATGTAGAGTAACGGATTACAACCAAAATTAAATAAATTCATCTTTTAAGGAGATCATTCTTTTTGCTGAAATAATAGTTACTTTTTAGTACGCTGAAAGTTAATCATGCTTTACTTCCCCCAAAAAAAAAAAAAAGGAAAAAAAAAGTATATAATATATTAGGAGAACATTTGTAAGTTACAAAATTTGACAACAATTCGGTATTGTGATTTTTAAAGTCTAAACAGTCAATCCAAACCTTTCAACATAATATATATATATATATATATATATATATATATATATATATATATATATATATATATATATATATATTAAAATATGTTTAGAGATTAAATTTTACATTTTTTTAATTTTTTTACTATTTATTAAGTATTTTACAAAACTGTTGTTTTTCAGTGGTCCATAATTGTCTAAAAACAACAGTTTTGTAAAATACTTAATAAATAGTAAAAAAAAATTCAAAATAATGTAAAATTTGATCTCCAAGAACATTTTAATATAGATATCATGTTGAACGGTTTGGATCGACTATTTCGACTTTTAAAATCACAAAACCGAATTGTTGTAAGATATTGTAACTTAAAAATATTATAAGTGAATTCCTCCTCGTAATATATTGAACTTTTGACCGCATGAAACTATATAAAGTTCAAACAAGATGTTAAAAGAAAAATCTACTTTATTTGCTCTAACGTTTAATATGAATAGTTTTTTTTAACTAAAGTGAAGAATCTAGTGTATATATTTAAAATTAAACTTAACTCCATTTTTGTATTTTTAAAAAAAAAAATTCTAAATTCAAAAGAATCATAGCTTTCCCTTCGTAGAACATACTACCCTAAAAGAAGTTTTTTATTTTATTCCTCATTGTAGGCATACGCCGTGTCTAATTAATACTCAATTTAAGCTGTCTATTGCTTTGCTAGCTGCGCGGTAAAATGTAACCCTCGGTAATTAAAGGTTCAATCCTATACAATATCTCTATGGGATAAAAAAAAAAAGTATTTTATTTTGTATCTGATAATTCAGTTTTTTTTTATTTTTAAAAATTAAAACAAATGTTCAGGACGGGTGGGATTTTTTTTATAAAGCATAATTAAAAATAATAATAAACGGGTTGAGTTTGGTTAGCCTTTTTTTTTTTTGAGGAAAAATAAGGGTCACGCCCATATTTGATTGATAATCGCGGTTACAAAAGAGTTGTAGCTGCTTGCCTAAATGGAAAAACAATATGCTCAAGAAGATTTGAGCTAAAAGAAAAATCAAGGTTGAAAGTAAAAAATTAAGCGAGAAAGCGAAAAGGAAATTAAAATCCTAAGAAAGTAATTAAAAGGAGATACTCGAAAAGAAATTTTCTTTGCTTCTCAAACTCCTCCCGTCTGACGAGCGTGGTCCTGCATGAGTTGGGCCACCTCCTCCAGTAGATCCATTGGTGTCTTATTTGAATTTCTAAAATTTCGCGCACATCTCTTCCTCCATAGAACAAACATTGCAATCAGCAAAGTTCCTTTTGCCTGCTTGTTAGCTCCAACCCGTGATAGTGTTTCAATTGGTTGTTGCCGTATTTGTAGATCTATGTCCATAATCTGGTATAAATTTTTTGCAAATGAGCAGAGTTTGGTTAGCCTTGTCCCATCAGAATTGGGATCCTCCCGGTACCGGACATGGGAATGTAATCTTTTAGAATTAGTAGATCGGACCGTTCTTTTAACTTTGCACGAAACTTTAAGGAGAATCTCTACAGTTAAAGAGCACTGAATTGAGCTAGATCCAACTGGAGGTTAATCTAAACCCGTCCCTTCTGATCGTCAGATCCCTAGCCATCTGATTCGACTGGCCAAGCTGATCGTCAGATCGAACGGGTCTGGCCGAGTCTGACATGGCTTTATTGCTATCCCTAGCCATATATTTAGGAACGAGAGTAGGTCCGATGGGTGTGATGACCATCCGATCTGCATGAAGATTCGTGTGTTCTGCATCAAAATCCGTGTAAGACTGTATCAATTTCTGTGCGCATAGATTTGATGCTACTCGTACGGTGATAGAGCTAATTGAACCTAACTCTAGATCCGATGCCCATCGGACCTACTCCTATCTCATATATTTAACATATGCATTCCATGACGGATTTAGTTTCCTTTAAATTATGTAAATTCTGTCATAGACGGATATACCTAAACATATATGGACCGACCATTTAACATTATATGGTAAAGATCAACGACTTATTTTTCATGGACGGATTAGATAGATCCGAAAATTTTAAATAAATCCTCAATTAAAAATAAATTAATTAAAAAACCACTGTTTTTGTAGATTTCGATATTTACCCAGGTCGCAACATAAAATGATGGACTCCAAAACTGGGGGCAGCCATTTCATGATGCGGCCCCTCAAAAACCCAAAAAATATTAATTGTTGTAGTTAATTTTAATATATTTGTTTAGTAATTTTCAAAAATAGAAATAACAACTAAAAATTTAAATTTATTAGAAAGAACATCAAACAAAATAGATAAAACTTCTAATAATTTGGATGTACTACAAGGACTCCGAAACATTTTTTAGGCATGATTTTTCCCGGTTATAAAAAAAATTAAACTATTTCTTGGTGTGTCACTCGAAAAAAAATAAAAATGCTTTAGATCTAAATTATTGTTCCTAGTTCAAAAGTCACTTCTAATAAATAAAGTAATTATCGTTGTCCTTCTAATACATTCAAATTATAAGGTAATCCATATATTTTGAAAAAAAAAATGATTTTCCATCATTACAAAATGTCAAAAAAAATTTCAAAAATAGATGAAGTATATTACAATTTAAATGTACTAGAAGGATCAAAATAATTTCTTTATTTATCTAGAAGTGGCTTTTGAACTAGGAATAATAATTTAGATCTAAAGCATTTTTATTTTTTTTCCAGTGACACACCAAGAAATAATTTAATTTTTTTTATAGCCTGAAAAAATCATGCCTGAAAAATATTTCGGAATCCTTGTAGTACATCCAAATTATTAGAAGTTTTATCTATTTTGTTTGATGTTCTTTCTAACAAAACCGAACTTTTCTGGGGACCCACCTTTTGACCAGACCGAACTTTTCTGGGGACCCACCTTTTGACCGGACACCTGAGAGAAAGATTCTAACTCAGCGATAATCATGTTAGCTTCCACCGGATTTGCTTCCCCCAGGATCAGAAGATCGTCGGCATAGATGAAGTCAGTAATTGGGCAAGCTGTGGGAGCTAGCTTGACACCCTTCAAAGTACCGACACTGATTTTGTGCGCTAGACTTCGCGATAAAAGATCCATCTCTAAGATGAATAAATAAGGGGATAAGGAACAACCTTGCCTTAAACCACTGTGAGGTTTTATAAAACCATCCCCCTTCCTGTTAAGAACAATGGAAAACTCCGCCGACCGAACGCAGCCCATGACCCAATTAGAAAAGTTCGGTGGGAAATTGTACAGCGGCATTAGCGAGGAAAGGTATGACCAGTCCATTCTGTCAAAAGCTTTGGACAGATCGACCTTAAGGCAAAAATCATGGCGCTTATAGTTGGGGGAGGCAAAAGAATGGAGAACCTTCCGAAGTAGGATGACATTCTCGGAAATCTCTCTGCCCGGCAAGAAAGCACATTGAGAACGAGAAATGCAAGCACCAATGTAGGGTTTTAATCGGAGGGTGAGAAGCTTAGAGATGATCTTGTAGAGCACATTGCAGACGGAGATTGGCCGGAAGTCCGTCACCAAGGTCGGTTCGTCTTTTTTCGGGATCAGAATGAGGTTTGAGCGGCTGATATAGGAGGGCATCCGACCCGTGTCGAAGAACTGATTGATCTCACCCAAAGCAGCTACTTTGAGAATCTCCCAATTTTCCTGAAAGAATGCCGCATTTAAGCCATCCGGGCTCGCGGCCTTGTTTGGACCGAGACTCATGAGGGCATGGTGAATCTCCCTTTCCGTAGGTTTAGATTCCAGGAAGTTGTGGGCCATATTAGGAATCCCTTGGATGTTCTGTAAAACTGAGGCCGAGTAAAGGTCGGATACGGGCCTGACTTGTGTTTTCCTATAAATATCCTTGTAATGCTTACAAAGAGACCCATGATACGCCTTTCATTTGAAACCCAGTTACCTGTAGAATCGCAAAGGCCTCGAATAGTGTTTCTGTGCTTCCTGGTTACAGCAGTAGTGTGAAAAAACCGGGTATTGTCGTCACCAAATAAGGCCCAGTTCACCCTGGAGCGTTGGAACCAGTATCGTTCCTTTATAAGGAGAATTGACTGATATTCTTCCTGCAACCTACGCTCAGTCTCATTGGACCTTTGTTGAGGGGGTTTGCTGTTTTCAGCCAACATTTTTGCCTCAACATCCTATAAGAGCTTATCCGGGGTATTGATTCTCCCTAGCCAATCCGTCACACCAGACTTGAGGCACTTGTAGGTGCTGGACCAGTTCGCATTCCCCATAGTTGCCGCTAACTCACATACTTCCTTGAAACCCTCCTTGAGACCCCACCAACTTTCATACCTGAACCGTGGTCTTCCCCGGATTGACTTTGGCTTAGTGCGTATCAGAACGGGCAGATGGTCACTGTTAAATCTCGGCAAATGGAAAACCACTGTATCGGGGTAGAGCATGGTCCACGAAATCGACGCTAGAGCCCGATCCAGCCTTTGGGAGATGTTAGCTGAGCCTTCTTGCTTGTTGCACCATGTATATGCCGGGCCGTGATAACCAAGGTCCAGGTAGCCCGAAGTTGAAATCCAATCCCTAAACTCCCTGTTGTTTACACTCATCGATGAGGAGCCCCCTACCTTTTCCTGTGGAGACTTAACTGCATTAAAATCACCAAATATGAGAGCATGGCCATGCATTCGGTCGACAAACCGATCAATCTCATCCCAGATAGCATTATTCCCTGCTCGGTTGGGAATCTCCATAGACCGCCGCAAGACCCCAAGGGTCCGAGCCGTCCTTTAGGTCTACACTAGAGAAGATAAAAGACTTACTTGATTGAAGAACATAAATGGAAATGTCGGCATCCCATAGGAGCCAAAGACCACCCGAAGAGCCAATGGATGGGACACAAAAAGAGCTGCTCAAAGGCAACCCCCTTATTCTTCTTTTTGCTACCTCAACACTACACCTAGTTTCTGAAATAAAAGCAATTAAAGTTTTTGTACAGCGAAGGTACCTATTTAACGTGGCAACTGTGGAGCCTCTGCTGCCCCGACAGTTCCACGACATCAGATTCATATATGATGATCCGGCAGATTAGGCCCCGTCGGCCTCGACCGTTTGACAGAAGAATTCCCCGGATGAGGCCCAACAGGCCTGGAAGGGAGAGGAAGGAGATCATCAAGTGAGATAATCGGGCCCTGAGGAGAGGCAGACTGGCCCAATTCACTTCCGCTCGGAACCTGGTTGGCTCGATTCACATAGGCTGGAGGGGGCCTTTTGCGACCTGCAGCCGATGGTTCAAGAGCCAGTCTTGGGATGAAACCTGGATTGGTCATCCAGAGACCCTTCTTTGGGGAGAGCAGTTGATTTGTATTGTAACGGCCTGCTTGAGAAGGGTGCCGAAGAGCCTCATCAAGTTGTTGATGATCGGAGCAGTCGCTTAGTTCATGTCCCAGCAAACCACAAAATCGGCAGATACGCTGAACTTTTTCATAATGACAGTGTGCCGTGATAGTGCCTAGAGAGGGATGGGCCTGAGGGACCGTGTCAAGAAGAGGTTTACTAAGGCCAACCATTATCTTAATTTTGACAAACCGGTGGCCACTGACAACCTTCCACTGGGGGGGTAACCGGAGTACCTAGAGCACTAGCCATAATATCCAAACCCTCCTCAGTTAGTGAATTCAACGGAAGGTTATAGAATTGGACCCAAAGATTGGCAAATGCGATGTGACCTGGGTGAAGGTCCAAGTGGGAGGACACTCTCCTAGGGGCCACGAGGTCCCCTCTATAGGTCCAGACCCCTCCCACTGTTGCCTTGAGGATATCCTGCGAATTTGTGAATTCGACCAGATAGAGGTTCTTGGAGACTTGGCGGAAGGAGGTGTCCAGGTCAGCCTCCCATGCCCGAATCAAGGTTTCTGCAAGGCTGAGATCATTTGATGTCCGGTCTGAGACAACCTTTAACAGTAGAGCCTTCTCCCAGTCAGTGCTGGTAGTGGCTAAAGAGGGAAGTGTGATGATTTGGGGGTGCTGTTCATCAGTTTGTAACCCGATGAACCTCTGGATGAGGGCTTCTTGATCCGGCGTGATCTCGGCCATGAGGTTGCAAGGAGGAGGTTTGATTGAGAGGCAGGGATGGAAGAAATGAGAAGAGAAATGAGTTCTAGACACAGGTAGGGGGTATAGCGGGGAGGGTTTTAGGGGAGCGGGGCCCAGTATTGATAATTTGGCGGGAGGGGAAGCGGCATGTAGAGACAGAGTAGAACCTGGGGAGGCAGGACGAGGATGGAAATTACGAACACGCGGCCAAACGCTGTTGGGTGATGCTTTAGAGGCATATTTTTCACCGTTCATTGGGCAAGGAACACGTGAGTTTCCAACCCAGGATGGACACGCGTCCTTAGTACGGGGCTGGGCGCCGTCAGAAAGATTCCTCTGTGATGTACCGAATTGAGCAGGCCAGTGTGCAGCGTTTTGTCCCAATAGGGAAGGTTCTTTCCAAGCTCCAGAGCTGCCTACACCCGGTTTCTGGCGTGGGGGTTTTGTTGGGCTAGGGGACTGTATACAGTGATACCCACCCGGACCATTGAGCCCGGCGTAGCCAGAGGAAACACTCCCTTCCTGAGCAGAGAGCGTAGAACGGTATGGACCCAGCGTACCAAACGTCACTGTGGACCCGGTATGACTGTGATGCATCCCCGCCGCCGGAGCCAAATTGCGACTGGGTTCCAAAGGAGGCAAAAAGGCCAACATCCCCGGGGAGTGCCATGGAGGAAAGTTTGGGGAAGGTGGTAGCGGAAGAACATCATCACCTAGTTCCTCCAAACCAAGTTCCGGTGGCGGAGGTGGTGGGGGAGGTGACCCCGGAGGACCCACCCCCGGAGGGCCCTACAGCTCTACGCGGCAGACCGATAGACGGCCTTGATAGTGGACAGTGATCGAGGGAGGTATAAGGCCGGGATCCGTGATCTCCAGGAGGATCCGAACTTGGGCCAAATTAATTCCCTCCAAGTTTTCTGCCTCAAAACCAACCATTGCACCCATGGCAGCGGTGGCCAAGCGGAAATAAGCCGGATGCCAACAGTCAAGAGGGAAGTCGAAAATGGTGATCACTGCCCTATGGCGAGGTAGATCGTCAATGGAACCGTCAAGGGTCTGCCATGGAAGAACCTCTAGATTCATACTTTCCCAATAGTCTGAGTCATTATAGAAATTCTCTTGGGAAAGCCAGTCAAGGATTTTAATCAGAAACGCAGTTGAAACCCTTCTGAAGGACCAATTCGCCGGGGTGCCACCGTATCTGGAGGATAACCTTATAGCAAGAACCCTGGGGGAGTGGGCGGAGGTGTATGGGTTGGAGAACTATGGAGTTGTTGAGGTCGTAGAGCAAACGACCATGCTCGTCAGAGGGTGAGAGAAAGCAATGAGAGGTAGGGTGAAGATTCATGAAATTGGAGTATGGGGAGGAGGGAAATTTGGATTGTGGGGAGGAGGGAGGAAAGAGGAAGGTCAAGGCAAAATGAGGTCAAGAAAGAGCAGGCCACTGAGGGCCGAGCCTCCCCGGTGTACGGCCAATCAACGGAGCAAAGCTTCTCTCGTCGTTGGTGACTCCATTAATATCGGAGAGCAAAGCTTCTCTCGTCGCGGCCGACAACAGTTCCCCACGGTTCTGTATTGGATGATTAAGGATTGTCATAGACGGATATACCTAAACATATATGGACCGACCATTTAACATTATATGGTAAAGATCAACGACTTATTTTTCATGGACGGATTAGATAGATCCGAAAATTTTAAATAAATCCTCAATTAAAAATAAATTAATTAAAAAACCACTGTTTTTGTAGATTTCGATATTTACCCAGGTCGCAACATAAAATGATGGACTCCAAAACTGGGGGCAGCCATTTCATGATGCGGCCCCTCAAAAACCCAAAAAATATTAATTGTTGTAGTTAATTTTAATATATTTGTTTAGTAATTTTCAAAAATAGAAATAACAACTAAAAATTTAAATTTATTAGAAAGAACATCAAACAAAATAGATAAAACTTCTAATAATTTGGATGTACTACAAGGACTCCGAAACATTTTTTAGGCATGATTTTTCCCGGTTATAAAAAAAATTAAACTATTTCTTGGTGTGTCACTCGAAAAAAAATAAAAATGCTTTAGATCTAAATTATTGTTCCTAGTTCAAAAGTCACTTCTAATAAATAAAGTAATTATCGTTGTCCTTCTAATACATTCAAATTATAAGGTAATCCATATATTTTGAAAAAAAAAATGATTTTCCATCATTACAAAATGTCAAAAAAAACTTTTTTTTTTTTCAAAAATAGATGAAGTATATTACAATTTAAATGTACTAGAAGGATCAAAATAATTTCTTTATTTATCTAGAAGTGGCTTTTGAACTAGGAATAATAATTTAGATCTAAAGCATTTTTATTTTTTTTCCAGTGACACATCAAGAAATAGTTTAATTTTTTTTATAGCCTGGAAAAATCATGCCTGAAAAATATTTCGAAGTCCTTGTAGTATATCCAAATTATTAGAAGTTTTATCTATTTTGTTTGATGTTCTTTCTAATAAATTTAAATTATTAGTTGTTTTTTCTATTTTTGAAAATTACTAAACAAATATATTAAAATTAACTACAACAATTAAATTTTTTGGGTTTTTGAGGGGCCGCATCATGAAATGGCTGCCCCAGTTTTTTAGTCCATCATTTTACGTTGCGGTCCGGATAAACTTCGAATTTTCAAGATTCAGTGGTCTTTTAGTTTTTTTTTTTTTTTTTGGCATGAGTATATTTAAAAATTTCGGTAGATAAATAGAGGTATATTGTACATGATCATGATTGATCAAATTTTCTTATTTAAAATTTATCATTTTTTTTAATTTATTTGTATATAAATTAATATGTTGAAAAATCAACCTCCATAAATCTCATTTTTTTTGTGAGTCCTTAATATCAATCAAAACATAATTAGAATTAGAACAGATTTCTTACAATATATTTATTTCCGTGTTGCATTTTAATCATTTGCTTTTTCTTAATTACAAAAACATCATAGGCTTGAATTTTAGGACACTAGTTGGCCGGAACAGGTCGGTGATTTCCGGCCAATTAGTGCCATTTCAAGGTTCTACCAGGCCAATTAGTAATGCTTGGAGGATCTTAAATAATTAATTCTTTTTACTACCTATTATACTACCGCCCGAGCAGTACTAATTTTTTTTTTTGAATGTATCCGACATTTTTTTTAATGAATTGTTTGTTATTATTTTCTAATTTCCATCATAATTACAAAACTTATTTTGTGATCCTCATATTATTTTATTAAGAAACTGTAATCAAGAGATAACAAAATCGCTATGGAGTTGCAGTGAAGCGTTAATTTGAGTGAAAATTCAAGTGATTCAAGTATTAAGATTAAACTGTCCAATAGAACTATTTTATAAATAATGTAATATGAAATAAAATCTAACTAACTCCATAGATAATTTAAACTTCGACATCAAAACTTGTATGTTTCGCTTGTCAACATAGAAATAAATAAGAATACTTCAATCTTTTTATTTGACACTACATATTTTTTTTTTTTTTACATCACCGGCTATCAGGGACCAATAATATACAGTGATTTAACATTTTCACTACTATTTTGCTTGAACTTTACCTACAAATACCAGGACCTATGTAAATTATATTTCGCATAACTGAATTTAGAGAATTAGTAGATGGATTCGTTCTATCAAATTGATCAATTTGCATTCCTTCTCCTTTTTCTGAAATCGTCAACTGAGGTTGTGCTCTGGAAACAGTGCGTGTAGAGGAAGGGGAAGGAACGAGGAGGAAGGTGATCAACGCGTCGCTCATCTCTGAAGGAAATATGGGTTTCATGCAAGAGCAAATTTCAAAAATTTAACTCAAAAGAAACCTACATAGATCTACTTATTTGACTAACGATGAACCTTATTTAGCAATTTAACTTGTTTAAACTTTATACCTTAAATCTTGGTCTCTAAACCAAGAAGTAGGGACTTGAGATGTAGGGTTGTTGCCTCCAAACAAGAAGGCCTCCACTAGTATCCACCAAGGATTCGAGAAGAGAATCCAAGTTTCCCTTGCTAGAGGTACTACTTAAATTCAAACCCTTAAATCGATGGCTCTACTTCTTCTTCAACCTAACTATTAGATGAGATTAGTAGAGCTTTTTCTCAACACATGAGAGGATGGAAGAGAGGAAATGGGGCAGCCACGTTTTTGGCTTTGGGTGGGATGGTTTTTATACTCAAAAGTTAGGGTAACCTCTATAAGTTGCATTTTAGGGCCTATGGGCTTATAGACAAATTTATGGGACTTAGCTCATATGTCAAATGGTCCCAACATAGGCCTATTTACTCTCTTCCATTTATTTTTCAATTGTCCATAAATAAAACATCCAATCAATTATAATTGGGCCAATCAATTTAATTTTCTCACGTTATGTTGAGATATAAATTCATATGCCAAGTCTCACATGCACATAAACTTATTTAGATTTAAGGTTGTCATCTCCATGACATTTATTTTAGAATCATCTAATGATACTAAAATAAATTTCTCTAATTAAATCCCTTTTGGTGTGACCCAGTAGGATCTATATCACGTTGGCAATAAAATTAAAACTCATTTTAATTTCATAAATCATAAGTGGTATCTAGCAATATACATTATGATTACCCAAATGACACAGATGATATGTCCACTACAGTACCATGATCCTAAAACAATATTTGCTTGTATGTGTCAATTCACGTGTCACATGATATCGGGAATAAATCCAAGGTAGGAGAGTGTCATCCTTGCAAATTTATTCTTTTCTTGATTCCAAGTAATTCAGTAAATAATGATCAATCTAATTGATTATAATTGCATGCATACTTTATTACTCCATCAAGGGGCCCGAAGATATCATCACTCACATATAAAATATGAGGGACACTGGTATTCTTGATAAATATCTTTTCCTCCGCACAAGACACACATATTGAGATATTGTCTGTATAGTTGCCAGTTACGGTCAGCGTTGGACAACACCTACAGATACATGTATCTCATGTAGGAAAAATAATCACCTCGTACCAAAGAATTCAAGACACAAATGAAACATTAATGACACTAACACAATCCATGTTATGTTTCATTCTTGGGTCAAGTCCAATCCCCTGATCCCATCAGGTATTTATCTGATTAAATTGGTGGCTCCTCACCATATGATCCGTAGAACATGATCATCATTTAATCCACATACTAATCTTGTACCGGTAAATATTGTTCCTTTCTAATTACCAAGATTAGGGACATTTAGAGTATTCGTTATATTATTATAGAGTTCTACATTTCAAGTCCTCAACTCGAAAAATCCATAACGTAATTAAATACTCAAGGAACAAAGTGATTCTTTCATTTCATGAACAAAATATAGAATACATCCATAAATAGTTGGCTTCTAGATCATAACACTAACAATCTCCACACAGTATTTCGTGCACTCCGATTTAAGAGTAACAAATTTCAGCAAAATACACAGCGTCGTCATCTCCGCACATTGTCTGCCCCCTTTCGATCTCCTCTGCTCCCTCTTCGATTTTTCTCTTGTAGAGGAGGTGAAGGAGCCCGAGCACCTTACGGTCTGGTCGCTCTTTACCTCCTCCATTTTCTTTCCTTTAATGACGAGCTCTTCCCCTCCTCTAGAACACAGCCTAAGACTCGAGGGCCCCAAGATGATACAATTTGTTAATTGGATGGTCCAGATTGTTTTTTAACATCAGTCAGGGCAGCTGATCGAGTACGTATTCCGGTTTTCCGGTATTTGGATAGTTTGGATGGATCCAACATCCAGCAGCTTTTCAATTGTTCTTTAAAAATTTTAATTTTTACAATATATATAGGGTCCGGCTAATTTGCTGCCGGCAGCATTTTAGCCGGAGGTGCTGCCGGCAGTTTTACTGTTTTCTGATGTCCAAACAACAAATTCAAACCGTTAGATGTTTAATCTATATTATAATCTACTTGGAGACCAAATTTTACATTTTTTGGAATTTTTTTACTATATATTAAGATGGTTTGAAAACCGCTGTTTTTAACGCTGCAGAAATTTACTGAAAACAGCAGTTTTCAAACCATCTTAATATATAGTAAAAAAATTCCAAAAAATGTAAAATTTGGTCTCCAAGTAGATTATAATATAGATTAAACATCTAACGGTTTGAATTTGTTGTTTGGACATCAGAAAACAGTAAAACTGCCGGCAGCACCTCCGGCTAAAATGCTGCCGGCAGCAAATTAGCCGGACCCATATATATATATATATATATATATATATATAGTCCGGCTAATTTGCTTCCGGAAGCACTTCAGCGAGGTGCTTACGGGGGCATATATTAGTATTTGATGTTCAAACAACAAATCCAAATGTTAGATGTTCAATCTATATTAAAATGTACTTGGAGACCAAATTTTACATTTTTTGAAATTTTTTTACTATTTATTAAGCTGGTTTGAAAACCGCTGTTTTTATGGGGACATCACTACAAGAATCAGTAAGTGCATTTTCATATTTATTCCCCTCCTCAAACATAGGTCCCTTATTCTTATTTATTTACAGTTTTTTTTACTATGATTTGTAACAGTTAGCTTGTTTATTTTAGAATCACTAAGTGCTCAGCCATTTGCCCCACAAAACGTAGTATAAACCCATGATGCCTCCATTTACTACTGTAGGCACTATCTACACATAAATCTTCTCCTCAATTTATATATTTCTATTTGGTACAGTAAACAAATAAATAATAATTGCATGTATTGAAAGTTAAATGACACAGAGTCACAATAAAACCCCTCGCATTATCAATTATGCGAAGCAATTTTGCAATAATAGTAGCAAAAGTTGCTAGTATTTATTGTTACCAGCCATAACCACACTCGATATATGGGTATGATAATATGTAGTTTAGGCAAATTTTCGTAAATATTTTTTTTTAAAATAATCTTTCTAAGCATGAAAAAGAACAACAATGTCAACAAAATTTCCTGCTACTTTGTGCTTCTATGAATTTTTCTTGATTTTATTGGAGGGCTTCTATGATTTTCAAAGGGTCGTGGATTAGATCTATATAGAAAACAAAATTGAAAATATATTCTAGATTTCCCACGGCAATATGTATAGAAACAAAGTAAGAGAAATAAGAAAATTAGAAAAAAAATTAATTCGTTGTGATCCATATAGAAACGCAGAAGAAGTTTGGAAACAAAGAAATAAAAAAATGGAAGGTGGAGTCTACAACATTGAAAAGGGAGGAATAAGGAAACAAAGAAATAAGAAAACGGAGAAATATATCGCTAAATTTCGGACTCTACTCAATTTTAATTGTAACGTATTGTGTGGCAGTACATGTGGTGAGTATGTTTTTAACTAAATTTAGACTTCTACACATAAAACACATCTATTTAATCAAAAGAAGACAAATTATGTGATTGGAGGGCTGAGATTAAATCTGAAATTTCATCTTTCAATCGTAGCCGTTGTCGGATCGGACACCCAATGTGCTTAATAATGGAATAGAGATCTATATATAGAGGTTGTCTAATATCAAAATGTTTGTTCCGGAGCCGTGGTGCAACCAATTGGTTTTCCAGTTTTCAAAATTCAAATGGTTGATCCAAACTGTTAGATGTGATCTCTATATTAAAATTTACTTGGAGAGTAAATTTTACATTTTTGGGAATTTTTTTACTATTTCTTAAGCCAATTTTAGAATCGCTGATTTTAATAAACAGTGAAATTTTTTGGGATCATTGAAAACAACAATTTTAAAACTGGCTTGACAAATAGTAAAAAAATTCAAAAAAAATGTAAAATTTAGTCTCCAAGCACATTTTATTATAGATTGAATGTTGAACGGTTTGGATCGACCGTTTGAACTTTGAAAATGTAAAACCGAAGCGTTTGTTCCACGGCCTAGGAACAAATGTTTTGATATATATATATATATAGGTTGGCTAATATCAAAACGTTTGTTCCTAAGTCCTCGTGCAACCAAATCGTTTTTGGATTTTTAAAGTCCAAACGGTCAATCCAAACCGTTAGATATGATCTCTATATTAAAATCTGCTTGGAGACCAAATTTTACATTTTTTGGAATTTTTTACTATTTATTAAGCCACTTTGAAAATTGCTGATCACATGGTCCAGAATTTGGTTGCACTGTTTTTACTGTTCACCCAGATCAACAATTTTCAAAGTGGCTTAATAATTAGTAAAAAAATTCCAAAAAATGTAAAATTTGGTCTCCCAGCAGATTTTAATATAGATTAAACATCTAACAGTTTGGATTGACCGTTTGGACTTTGAAAATCCAAAAACGACTTGGTTGCACGAGGGCCTTGGTGCAGAATTTTAATAAAATCAGCGATTTTCAAACCATCTTAATAAATAGTAAAAAAATTCTAAAAAATGTAAAATTTGGTCTCCAAGCACATTTTAATATAGATTAAATATCTAACGATTTGGATCGACTGTTTGAACTTTGAAAATTGGAGAACCGAATCGTTTGTTCCTGAGTCCAGGAACAAACGTTTGTATATTAGCCATTCTCTCTCTCTCTCTCTCTCTCTATATATATATATATATATATATATATATATATATATACTAGTATCGTGTCTGTGCATTGCAACGAGATATTATAAGATTGAATAGAATATGAAAATACTTTTTTTTATTGACATTTAACCCAGAATTAAGAAAAAATATATAAATGAAAATAAAAAACACAAATGACAAAAAAAACAGAGAGATAAATAATAAATAACAGTAAAAGAAACAACAACAAATAAAAAAAATGGATCAAATATAACATGAAAAAAAATTTGAAGTATCATTGCTAGTGTGATTCTCTTTGATGTAGTTCAACATTTCTGAAAATGAACAAAAAAAAATGAAAAATAGATTATAATTGCTCCAATTGAAAAAATATAATAAAATTAGAAAAGCAATCTTTCTATTCTTGATTTTCTCGATTCCAGGTGTGGGGTGATTTGTACAGAAACAACTCCAATCAAATATATTCTAGATTTTTCTATTATGCCGTTGGAATCTATATAGAAACAAACAAACAAAAATATTGAAACAAAGAAAAAATTGATTTTCATTTTCTGTCGTGATAATTTGTATAGAAACAAAGGAGATATAGGAAACCAAAAATAAGGAAACGAAGAAGTTGCTAAATGTAGGAGAAATAAGGAAAAAAATGTCGCTACAAGGCAGTATATTCAATTTTAATTGTAATATATTGTTTGACTGTACGTGTAGTGAATATGTTTTTAAATAAATATAGACTTCTACACTTAAAAAAGATGCATTTAATCAAAACAAGACAGATTATTTGATTAGAGGGTTGAGATTAAATCTGAAATTTCATCTTTTAATCATAGCCGTTGGCGGATCAGACACCCAACGTGCTTAATAATAGAATGGAGATATATATAGTGGCTATGATACAAACGTTTGTTCCTAAGCCATGGAACAAATAGTTTGGTACTCCGATTTTCAAAGTCAAACAATCGATCCAAACCGTTAGATATTCAATCTATATTAAAATCAGCTTGGAGACCAAATTTTACATTTTTTTGAGAATTTTTTTACTATTTATTAAGATGGTTTGAAAATCACTGTTTTCCAATGGTGCAGAATTTTAATAAAATCAGTGATTTTCAAACCATCTTAATAAATAGTAAAAAAATTCCAAAAAATGTAAAATGTGGTCTCCAAACTGATTTTAATATAGATTTAATATCTAACAGTTTGGATCGACTATTTGGACTTTGAAAATCAGAGAACCAAATTGCTTGTTCCATGGCCTAAGAACAAACGTTTGTATCTTAGCCCTCTCTATCTGTATATATTATTAATTCGTTCTCATAAAATAAAATTACTGAATACTTATTTATCCACCCTGTTTTAATTTGCCCACGAGTTGTTGGAAATTTTAAATATGCCCAAACCGGCCAATAATTGGCCGGTCTCGATTAAAATTACCGACCGGCCAATAAATGGCCGGTCCCGTGATTTTTTTTTTTTAGAGAAAAATAACTAAAATGCTGAAATCTAACACTAAAAAATCGAATTGTTTTTTTTAAATATTTGTTAGATTAATTTTTTGATAGCATATTTATACTGAAATACACTATGAATTGGGCCGATTTTGTGCTAAAATACGGTAAATTGCAATAATTATGCTAAAATACGGTAAATTTACTAAAATGCTGAAATTACAATAATTATGTAGAATTATGCTAAAATACGGTAAATTACGTATGAATAGGACCGATTTTGTGCCATATTTCATAAATCATAAAATATAGTAAAAAAATCGAAAAAAAATTGGTATTCTACAAGTTCATCATATAACTAATTTACTGAGCTACGTTGATTGAACGAAATGAAAATCTTAATCGGAAACTTCAACTAAAGTTTTGAGACTCTTCTCTTTATTTTTTGGCGATTCTAAATTTGGAAATCTAGCAAAGTGAGTTCGGACGCATGCGCATTTTCACAAGCTTTCCGAAAAGTGATCATTTGCTGAAATCAGACACTCGAGCGCCGTTTTATGACCGTTTGAAGTTTCTTCGTCGTTTTTCGTTTTCTCAGTGAAGATATCACCTATTCATACGTAATTTAGCGTAATTTAGTGTATTGTAGCATAATTCTACATAATTATTGTAATTTCAAGTAATTTAGCGTGTTTTAGTATAAATATGCCAATTATATATAAAAAATGTAATCTAGCAAATATTTAAAAATAAATTTGATTTTTTAGTGTTATATTTCAGCATTTTAGCTATTTGTCTCTTAAAAAAAAGTTAACATAATTTAAAGTAATCTAGTGTCAATCAGCATAAATTAACATAATCTCAAGTAATTTAGTGTATTTCAGTATAAATATGCTATCAAAAAAGTAATCTAACAAATATTTAAAAAAAAATAATTCGTTTTTTAGTGTTAGATTTCAGCATTTAAGCTATTTTTCTCTAAAAATAAATAAAAATAAAAAATATCACGGGACCGGCCATTTATTGGCCGGTCGGAAATTTTAATCGGGACCGGCCAATTATTGGCCGGTTTGAACATATTTAAAATTTCCAACAACTCGTGGGCAAATTTATTAATCTGTAATTAACTTGGGGTATTTTTAAAAATGTCGGTCGAAAATTTACCGAAATTTTTAAATATAGCACAGATCCAAAAAAGATATACCAAAACGGCACCGTTTGGGCGGAATTCCAAATTTAGCACGGCCGCAGATCGGCTGAGCGACCCCATTTCCTGGGGACCGCAGATCAGCTGAGCGGTTCCTGAAATGGGGCCACATATCGGCTGAGCGGCCCCAGGGGCCGCATATCGGCTGAGCGGTCCCTTTTTTTTATTACGAAATATTTTTTTTTTGTGATTGTGTTATAAAAATAATTGTATTTGTGTTTTAGTTTGTAATGTTGTTTAAATTTATGTATTTTGTCGCAAGTTATTTTAGAAATGTCGTTCGTTTGAAATATTTTATATATGTCGTGTGGTTCAAATATTTTTTTTGTACGAGGAGATAGTGATATAATGAACAAAATAAATAAATAACCAAAACAAATAACAAACTAACAAAAAAAATAAGAGACATAATATAACAAATAAGTCCAGTATCTGACATAGTCTACGAATATAATTAAAACTAAATAAACATCCAGTCCATTGGTACGGCTCTCAACCTGCAAATTTTGAAATAGTAGACTGTTAAATATGATTGTTTAAATATTTTTCTTAAAAGTTGCAATTGATTAGTAAAAAAAATTAACTACCTCGTGCATCTCGAGCAGCTCTGTTCTGTCTTTCAATTGTATCTCGGCCGGCTTGGTGTCCTCTTCTCCTCTGATGTAGTACGTCCATCAACATCGGAATCCTGTTGTGTTTTCTTCTGCCCAAAGCAATATTTTTATCTTCTGGAACAAGTACAAGGCCCTCGTTTGCAGGCCATTCCAACTGATTTTCATACACATGCCATTCAGCACTCCATGTGTTGATCAGTGTCCGGATGTGCTAGTAGTGACTAACAAAGCAGCCAGGGTCGATGTCTCGGAGACGGCACACAGACAGAACATGAGAACACGGTATTCTGTCCAATTGAGGCTTTTGGCATGTGCATTCCACCGTGTGATCATCCCTGATGAGAACCGTGTATTTGAAATTAGCCTTGGTAAACCGGCCAGAATCGTCAGGTATGTAAGCGTGAACTCTCTCTTGTGTAGAGGTTACCTCGAACTCGTTGTTGTGGCCGAACCCCTCAAGCGTCTTCATAGTATTGGACCTCTCGAACCGGTGGTTAATAAGCTAAGAAAAATTAAAAAATAATGAAGAAGTCAGATCTTTTTAACAAAGTTACTAAAAAATTATGAAGAAAAAACTATAAATAAAAGTACCTCATGCACACGACACGAGAACTGTTGACCATGACTGGCTTCATTTAGCGCTTTGGCCCTCCTTTGCGCAAACCATGTGAGACATTTGTAAAATGTGTCTTCAATTATTGTTGCCACCGATAACCTACGAGATGACCTGAAAAT
Source organism: Carex kokanica (assembly GCA_025461125.1). NCBI lineage: Eukaryota > Viridiplantae > Streptophyta > Magnoliopsida > Poales > Cyperaceae > Carex > Carex kokanica. The sequence goes on along the minus strand of JAJGRX010001058.1, from coordinate 466,609 downwards.
ATTATTTAGCGACTCAGAACCGTTTGTAGTCATAATTCCCCAACGGTAACCGCCGTCCAGCGCTTGGACTATCTTCCATGGTTTCGGACACTCGTTCTCATCTTGATCCAAATACTTACCCACACCGTCCAGCCAATTGAGAGCGTGGTCACATACGTCTCCCATTGCTTGCATTCCTTGCTCGTATCTCCTCATCTTTCTCTTAGCCACACATATCCTAAAAAACTTGATTGCCGCCTCACTACAACCGTTCTTCTTCATGTTCTCGGCTATGTGAGTAGCACAAAGACGGTGAACACATTGATCCTCATCCTCATCGTTCCACCCCAATCTTGTCTGAACACCTTCTTTATACCTTTGCCCCTATCAGTTATTACACACATGAATCTGGAGCGAATTACATTGCGGCGCAACCATTTCATGAACCACGCACAATCTTCGAAACTCACTGATTCTACCAGTGAAAAAGCCAACGGGAGAAGCTGGTTTTCTGCATCGTACCCGGTTGCAATCAACAACTTGCCTGTATTAAAATAATCAAATTAATTCCAAAATTTTAAAACAACTTAGTTAAGTAAAGATAATTAAAAAAATTAGTTACCTTTGTACCGGCCTAACAGAAAACATGCATCAACGGTGATGACTGGTCTGATGTGTTGAAAAGCATCTATGCACGGTCCAAATGCCCAAGCCGTCCTATGGAAATACCTCCATGGTCCAGGTTCACCGGTGGGAAATAAGGCCACCTCAAATAATGTTTCTGTCAATAAATTAAAAAAATAAGTTTAATTGTTGATTTTTTTACAATGACGTAAAAAAATAAGTGCCAATTTAGTACCTGGGTTCTTTCTCTTGATTGCCTCCAACAACGGAACTATAAGAGAGTACGACCCCTCCCAACTACCAAACTGGCGGGCAATTGCCAACTCACGGCCACGCCACAGTTTGTTGTACGCCGGTATCTGACCGTTGTATCTTTCAGCAACATCGATCCTTACTGTGTTGATACTCAAATCAACGTCGTTCCTCATGTGAGCCGATATGCAATCGGCAACCATACTAGCCGACAACTGTGCATGATCAATTCTTGTCGCATCCGCGTGACATGAATGTTGTGTTGGGCACTTCGAAACACGTCATTGTGTACCGTAACCAGTGGCCTTTGCGAGTATGTACCAGCCACACCTACTGTCATTGCACTTGAACCTAATTCTGGTGGTACTACTGTGCGTATTCCTTATCTCTTTGTTGCAAACTATGTGAAACTTGGCAATTGCGCTCTTCATGGCCTCTTTTGAGTCATATATTTGACCCTCAGACAGTTCATTCTCACACTCTTCCCTCCTTCCAAACAAACTCGAATTTGCGGGCTGAAACCCTGATGTGTCATTGAAAGTCGAACACGGGTGCTGAAACCCGCGATCAATTATCCGAAAACCGCTATCCATTACGAAAGTCCTCGGCCGTCTAAGCACAGGCCCGGTATCTTCCTCGTCACTATGATCGCCCGTACCCTCAGGATTTTCATCACAACAATTTTCCTCTGCCTCTTGTAATTCCGAATCCTCTGATTCAGCACTTTCATCCGGATCACAAGATTGACCCCAATGAGCGCTCCGACTAGATGAAGGCTGGTCAGTCCGGGTGGGGGCCCGACGGGAGGACCGACTACTGGACGGTCGATCCCTCTGAACTGGGGCTCGACTACTGGACGGTTGGTCAATTTGGACAGGGGACGGACTAGAGCCGGATGAGTTATCCCGACTCCTTAACCTCATAGCTGGGTTGGTACGCCGGACTCTAGTAACCTCCATATATAGGTCAATTATCTTGTATGTACCCCCAGAAAAACTCATAGTTTGGTTGTACAATACCTGCCAGACTCCCTCATTCTGAATTGGAAAGAGTTGGAACCAGGTTTGTGCTGAACTAGTCGGCATACTAATCTTGGCCTCAATTTTAAGGTCATACTGGCCCTGATCCAATCCCAAGTTCTGACATATACTCGATTTAAGCCCCACATAATCAGTACCCGGCAATACCGGAATCACAGTAACAGGTCCGATACTATAATAAACCCCATTAGGACCTATTAAAACATCCCCACCAGTATAAATTGATACCATAAGAGCCATTTTGAATCCAATACACAAGAAACCTAAAATTAAAAATTAACTAAATTAATTAACTAAATTAATTATTAATCTACTGAAAATTAAAAAAAATGAAAAGAAAAGAGAGAAAAAAACTTACAGAAGAAGAAGCTCTTGTCCAGGAGAGAGAGGGGATCAGAGTGTGAAATGACTCTCTCTCTCCTGGATCGGTTTATGAAGGCAGGGGGCCGCTCAGCTGATCTGCGGTCCCCAGGAAATGGAGCCGCTCAGCCGATCTGTGGCCGTGCTAAATTTGAAATTCCGGCCAAACAGTGCCGTTTTGGTATATGTTTTTTTGATCTGTGCTATATTTAAAAATTTCGGCAAAATTTACTCATAAATAATAAATTTTCAATTTATTATCAGGAACCAATCCCAGCGATGCCTTCCCTTGTGATAGCTAGAAACTGCAATGAAGCTTCAACGACAACAGATGTCGGCAGGTAAGTCGTCGTGAAATATATTTGGCCGGTCAATCCGGGTAAGTCTCCCATTATAATACAAAACGCCCAGGTTCACAGTGGTGATTATAAAACCCAAACACTTTCTTTGTAGAGAAAGCACCACTCCCTTTCAATCTTCCTCCTCAAGCTCCAAAAAATTCACTCCTGCTCAGCTCAAAAATGTCTCTTTCGCCAAATGTCCACAACTCTGCGAACTCAGTTGAAAATTCCTTTCCAAATGGCTCTCATGCAGTAAACGGGTCTCCTGGGCCCCCTCAGGAGCGTAGTCACATAAAAGCTTCATCTGAAACCGGTACCGGTACCGGAACTGAACCCCTGATTGCACCGGAATTCTTCAAGGAAATGAGGGGTTGGCTTATGATTGTGGCCATCTTAGCTGCCGGGTCGACCTACCAAGCTGGCCTTAACCCGCCTGGTGGTGTTTGGCAAACTGATGATGAAAAACACGACTTTGTGGCCGGTACTCCGGTTCTGCATGACAAGTTTTTTCGTCGATACCAGGCATTCTTTTATTGCAATGCAATCTCCTTCCTCTCGTCTCTGGTAATTATTATTTTGCTGATGAACAAGAATTTCTACTGTGACAGCAAAAAAATTAAGGTCTTGGAGATTACAATGGTGCTGGATCTGTTTAGTTTCATGGCAGCTTACGCAGCCGGCAGCTGCCGCTTGGTCACATCTTCCATTTATATTTTTCTCCTCATGGGTGGAGTGTTTACATATGTCATTTCGTTTGCGTATCACTACTCTTTGCTACAAAGCGTTGTGAAAATTATAAAATATTGTCTAAAAATGATGCCCTGCACAATGGAGCATAAAAAGACTCAACTAGAGCCGTCCACTTTGGAGCATAATGGAGCTATAGTTTAGACTTAATCAATTATGTTAGAAATAATAATCTTGTTAGTCTTGAGATTGAGTTGTAACAGACTTGAGATTAGTTGCAACTAAATCAATAGTCTTTGTATCATAGCTAGAAGCATCTAAGGTCTATAAATATAACATCTGATGTAATTATAAAACTACTTTCTGATAAATGAAAATTACAAGATTCATTCTTCTCACTAGTGGAGAATGTACAAATAGTACTGCCCCATCAGAATCGGTTTTGGTTGAAGAATGATACTGATACTTTTTAGAATCGGACATTTTAAACAGCCGATCTTGAAAGAGGTATTAGAAACAATCGTTTATTAAAGAGCCATTCTTAATTGTCCAGAACAAAATAGAATCGGTCATTAATAAACAACCGTTCTTGATGTTTACATATCAGTAATAAACGACCGTTGTTGATGTTGCACATCACTCCAGCGCTCTCCTCATTTCGTCTCCTTTATTTTTGTTCTAAATCCCGCTAGGTTTTTCTCTCCTCACCCTAAACCTTAGGCCTTGCCTCCCCTCCTTCCTCCTGACCGAAAACCTAGAACCTCGCCTCCCCGCCTTCCCCTGCGATCGCTTCAAATGTCGTGCGGGTATATGATGGAGGCTAGGATTTGTCACTGGCCGGTATATTTGCGGTGGCGCCAGCGTTCACGGCCACGGTGACCTAGGGGGAAATCACCCTTGGCATCGCCTTGATAAGAGAAACGCGTTGGTGTACTTGTTGGCAGCTGGCAATCGGCGGAGATTACAGCACCCCCAATTTTTTTCGATTTGATTTGTTTCTTCACGGTTTTCATCGATTCTTTCTTTTTCAATTTCTTTGCATTAGGTGCTATTTTGAGGTCGCCTGAGGGTATGAGAGGGATTGCAGGCATCAATTTGAAGTTTGAAGAGGTTTTGAATGTAATTGGACTCGGATTGGATTTGGGGATGTTGATTTCATCATGTTCATCACCAATTGGGTTATTTTCTTCTGCAATTGGGTTTACAAAGATGTTGTTCATGCCTTATTGAGTATTTTGTTGGGAGATATGTCTGCGGGCTAATTAATATGAATTGGTTTTCTTTTTGGCACTACATAAGAATTATCTAACTAGAGCTAAAATGACCCAACATATGTTTTTATTAATTTAATATCACAATTCTTAATGTCACGTTTCAATTTATAGGATATATCTCCATGTAACGTACCTTGCTTGACCTAACGTGATTTTGATTTGTAATATTTTTTTCATTTACCTTGTTTACATGGAATAGAGGAGTGCCTTTTGGGCAAGTTATCATAATTTGTTAAATTAATTACTGAATTATTTATCTTTTATAGGTAAGGTATGCAGAGCACCTACCATCAGTGCTAAGAGGTGTGACATGTGTAGTGCCAGGAAGGAAAAAAGTAGGTGTAGTGGGCCGTACCGGCAGTGGCAAATCAACATTTATACAAGCACTCTTCCGGCTAGTAGAACCGAGACAAGGTACAATTGAAATTGATAATATCGATATTTGCAAGATTGGTTTATATGATCTGAGATCCCGCTTAGCAATATTCCACAAGAACCAACATTGTTTTGAGGGAACAGTTAGAGGAAATCTTGACCCGCTGAATGAATACAGAGATGAAGAGATATGGGAGGTAACTTTAATGACTACTATATATATTTAAAGCTATAATTAATTATGAGTACACAAATGTGACAATCTTGCAATATCATAGGTGCTTGACAAGTGTCAGCTTGGGGACTTGATACGGGAATGTGAAAAGAAGCTGGACTCCTCAGGTAAGAACTTTCCATTAGATAGATATAATGTAATTATCTCAATCTTAGAGTAAACATCTTCCGTTGTTATATTTCCTTTTTACAATAATTAACAAAGGAGATATCTGTGGCTACTAGAGGCAGCACTTATTGGTTTTAAATTTAAATCCATTTACTATGTTGTTTATATTTTGTTGATTTCCTTTTGTGCTTGTTTTGTTTTGTTGAAGAATACTATCTAAGTTTTATAGCTCTGGTTAAGTTATCAAGATCAGGGTTTGGAAAAGGTCAGAAATATTCCATGATATATCCTTGGTTTACAAGTGTGGTTAGGCTCAGTTTCACACATATAGGCCAATTTTCAAAATCCCTGCAACTTATGAAGTAATGTATGTTAAATTATTATATGCATAACCTTCCCTCTAACTCGAACTTGATGCACTGACCTTCAGAAATTACTGCTAGCACACACATTATTTCATTTAAAAAATCATGACCTTTAATAATAGAACATGATGCCACACAAAATTTTACTTCTTGAAAATTATATATTTAATTGTTAAACATATTGTTTGGCCTAAACTTATGGTTTAGTTTGAGTATTGTTTGCAAATTAGTGCTTAATCAAAATGGTATATTATTTTTTATGCCATTAAGATTTAGTGTTGTTGCTTATATGTCAATCACTAAATGCTAATGTATTATGTATTTGCAAACAACACCAATCATCTTTTAGATATTTACATGACATTGTATATCATTTGTAGATAGCACCAATCATCTTTTAAAAACAAAATTCTCTCGTTCTTTGTTTTGACAATTAGCATTTGAGTTTTCAATTAAAGGAAAAGGAGTGGTACTTCATTGTTTTTTACATGGTTCACTACTCTCTTTTTTAATATACCGTGAACTGTTTGTAATGACAAGTTTCAATCCTGTGCAGGAAGAGCTGCAAGGGGCAAAATCTGAAATTCACAAGTGGCATTCTGCATTTGACTTCAGTCCTACTACGCCTTCTGGTGCCACCCCAAGTTTGCACTTGAACTTGAAAATAAGTTGGCCAAATTATTTAATTGGTTGCTTGCTGAATTCTTTAATTTGGTTTTGAATTACATTACTTGAATGAATGGGTAAAATAGTAAGTACATGGGCAATCTTTCAAGCATGTAGGCGCTGTTATGTGTAGCGCATGCTTGAAACCTTAATTTTGGAATTTGACAATCACGTAGGCGCTGTTATGTGTAGCGCGTGAATTGTTGTTAAAGGAATTGTACTTGAATTTAGTGAACTTTGATAAAATGTTGCATTTATAATTTGTTGGCCAATACCGTTATTATAATGGGCAATTCTTCAAGCATGTGGGCGCTGTTATGTGTAGCGCATGCTTGAACCTCAATTCTGCAAGTTAGTTGTTTATTTAGTGTTATAATATCTCACTCATTCTATTTGGTGGGTTCCAGGTACTAGTAGCATGGCGGATTATCAGAATAAGTAAACGACAAGAAAGGGGGCTGCTAGACTAGGCGGTGTATTTTGGTATAGTTGCTGAATGATTATTATGCAAGATAAAAAATAGGGTACTGGGTGTATGAGTTACTAAGGCAAGCCTACAAAAGTTTCCTCTGGCTTTTCAGTTGGTTTAAGAATTAGTATTTTACTTGGCTTGTGTTATTAGTAAGAATTAGTCATGTATTACTTTACTGGTAAATGAAATGTGTCATTAGTAAGAATTAGTCATGTACTTCTTGGATTTAAATAGACTATATAGATATCAATATAAAAATATCAATAGTGCATTATATCTGGATTCACAAAATGTTGGTTCTGTAAAAAAAAAAAAGAATCATGGTCGAACATTTTTAAAAATTTGATCTTGATAGGAATGAATCAAAGTCGGCTATATTATTAGTCCGATCTTGATAGTATAATTAGTAACGGCTATTTAATAAATGACCGTTCTTGATTGTCAGAATTAGTAATGGCTAAATACTAACGACCATTCTTGATTGTCAAAATTAGCAACGACTAAATACTAACGATCGTTCTTGATAATAGAATCAGGATCGGCTATATGTCCGTTCCTGATTAGTGGTACTATCAGTAACGCCTGGATCAGTATCGCACCAAGGTCCGTTCCTGATGTATACTTTTGACCGTTCTTGATGTTTGGTTCTCCACTAGTGTCTCTATCTAAGCTTAAAGCATTTTATGGTATTAGAGCATGTCTGATCCAAATCCAACCTTCTCTAATTCCAATTCAAACTCAGCAATGACTTCTCTTACCTCTCCAGATCCAATCGTAGTCCTCAATCTACCAATTTCTGTCAAGCTGAATCGCAGTAATTTTCTTACATGGAAAGCTTAGCTCCTCCATGTTCTTCACAGTCATGGATTGTACAAGTTTGTTGAAGAAGCTCCACCAGCCGAGACTGTCACAACTAAGGGAAAACGCGAGATCAATCTGCTCTATATGCATTGGCGTAAGCAAGATCAACTGCTTCTTAGCTGAATGCTTTCTTCTCTGACAGAGATGATTCTAGGTCAAGTCGTCTCTTGCAAAACCTCAGCCGAGTTATGGAAGACACTTCAGCAAACCTTCTCAGCTTCTTCCTGTACGCGCCTTGCCGAATTGCGCCATACTCTCCATTCTACAACAAAGGGAGGTTCCACATGTACCGAATTTTGTCAGGAATTAGGTCTCTAGCTGATGAATTGGCTTTCATTAGGTCCAGTGGCAGAGGAGGATCTGATTCTCAACATTCTTGGAGGTCTTGGTCCCGAGTACAACTCGTTTATGGTGGCTGCGCACACGAAAGATCATCTCACCATGGCAGATCTCCAAGGCATGCTATTCAGCCATGAATCACTTCTAAACACTCAAAATGGCAGTGGTAACACTTCTTCTTCTTCTCCTCTTTCATCCTTTCAACCACTTGCAGCGTACTATGCTAATCCTCTATCAGGTCTGCGACCCTATAACCCGCGACCCTCCAAACAAAGATCCAGCAACAACAAGAATTATTACCCTCCCCGATCTGCTTCTGGTTTCCAATTTCGTCAAAGAGGTTCCAAACCTAGTGGCCCTTTCTTCAATTCGGGTCCTAGGCCCAATGACAATTCCAGGCCTCTTCTTTCATTTTCAAAGCCTAGTAATTCTGAACAGGCCGGTTTCAACCTAGATAGAAATACTGTATGTCAAATTTGCTTTAAAAGAAGCCATTCAGCTATGAATTGTTGGTACCGTATGGATCTGAACTACACTGACTCTCAACCGGCTTTTCAAGCTCATTTGGCACAACCGGTCGGTGGTTCAGTTCAAGCTAATGTCACTCAACCAAACACCACTCCTTCCGGATCCGATTGGTATTTGAATTTCGACGCCACTCATCATGTGACTAATGATCTCAACAACTTAACTTCCTATATGGCATACGATGGGTTTGATTAGCTTCACATCGGTAATGGGAGTGGTATGAGAATTAGTCATATTGGATTCTCTCAATTGACTTTTTCTAATTACACATTTGTTTTACATGATGTGTTGCATGTTCCTCTATTCACCAAAAATTTATTGAGCCTTTCTAAACTCTTAAGCGATAATTCCATTCTAATTGAGTGTTCTTCTCATATTTGTGTGATTAAGGAGCGCCACACCATGAAGCCTCTACTTTAAGCTAGACTTCTCAATGGCCTTTATGCCATTCCTCTTCACTTGTCTTCTCCTCATGCTCATTGGTGAACGGGTTTCAATGAATCTTTGGCACTCCCGACTTGGCCATCCCTTTTCTTCTACAACCTTGAAAGTTTTACAATCCCAAGCTTTACCTTGTCTTTCTAATAAAATATCCTTATGCCATCATTATTGTTGCATGGCTAAGGCTCATAGATTACCTTTTCCCTCTTCTTCTTGTTGTACTACCACTCCTCTTGAGTTTATACATAGTGAAGTATGGGGTCTCGCCTTATGATTTCAAATAATGGATTTTGATACTATGTCTTGTTCATTGATGACTTCTCTAGATTTACATGGATTTATTTCTACATTCTAAGGATGAACTTGTGCGGGTTTTTACTTTGTTCAAATCGCAAGCTAAAAACATTATTCACTCTTCTATTAAAACACTTTATACGGATAGTGGTACGGAGTATAAGCCTATTGCTCGGCTTTTTCCTCCTCTCATTTACCAAACAACATGCCCTCACATGCCGCAGCAAAATGGCATGTCCGAAAGGAAACACTGACACCTAGTTGAGCTTGCCATAACCACCATAACTTAAGCCTCTATTCCCAACAGCTATTGAGATGACGTGTTCTCAAGTGTGATTTATTTGATTAATTGCTTACCTTCTTCCACTAATCTATCTTTTACCTTTTATTCCTTTTTTCATAAAAATTCAGATTACACGTTCTTGTGGGTCTTGGGATGCCTTTGTTTCCCTATATTCGGCCTTACAATGATAACAAGTTACAACCTCGCTTTCTTCCTTGTGTTTTTCTTGGCTATGCTCACAATAAAAAGAGATACAAATGTTTACACTTAGATACTAATCGCCTATATGTTTTCAGGCATGTTATTTTTGATGAACAACACTTTCCTTTCAGAGATGTTATGCCCTCAGCTTCAAACAATCCCACTGATTTTTCTTCACAGTGGCTTGCAATTTTACCTCCACCTGATGGTGTTTCGGATTCACTTCATAGATGTTCTAGCACCAAAGCCACAGCCAATCCGGAGCAAGCCAATTTTCACACTAGCCCCAGATTGGGTACTTCCCCTCTTATATCGGATCCTGCCTATTCACCCTCCTCTCCTATCTCTTTTTCGGGTACTCCTCTGATTGCAGCGGATCCCGTCCAACTCACTGCTGCTTTTCCCATTCAGACGGGTCCGACCTCCTCTGCAGTGGATCCAGTGACCTCTTTAAATTTAAATTCATGCGCCTTGGAGCTATCCACTTTCACTCCTGTAAACAGAGACCTGGAGCCCTTTGTTCCTTCTCATAGCAGGTCTATTTATTCAATGACTACTAGGGCTCGCGACAATACACGTAAACCTCACATGATTCCTGATCACATTGCCTTTTTGGCTGATGCCTCTTCTAAATCTGAACCGAAAATATATAATCAAGCCAAGGTCCATGTTCATAGGGTTGACGCAATGACCAAGGAATATCAAGCTCTTTTGGCTAACGGTACTTGGGTTCTCGTACCTCCTTCTCCCGAACAAAACGTAGTGGGCTGTAAATGGGTTTACAAAGTGAAACGCCGTGTCGATAGTACTCTTGAACGGTACAAAGCTCATTTAGTTGCTAAGGGGTTTCATCAAGAGGAAGGTATTGATTTTTTCGAAACTTTTAGCCCGGTTGTGAGACCTACCACTATTTGCCTTGTTCTTACCATTGCTCTTACCTTTAAGTGGCCTATTTGACAATTAGATGTGCAAAATGCATTTCTTCATGGCGACTTACTTGAGACTATTTTCATGTAACAAACACTCGAATTTGTGGATTCCTCCAAACCAAATCATGTATGTCGCCTTTTCAAGGCACTATACAGTCTCAAACAATCTCCACGTGCATGGTTTAACACATTGAGCACCGCCTTGCTTGAGAATGGATTTTCATCTTCTCATTATGATCCCTCCCTTTTTACTCGATTTTCTAAAGGCTCCACTCTCATTGTACTTATTTACATGGATGATATCATCATTACGGGCAGCAGCTTTGAGCTTGTCCAAAGTCTCATTCACTCCTTCAATCGTGGTTTGCCATCAAAGACCTTGGGCCCTTGCATTTCTTTCTTGGCATTGAGGTTACATGCATCGCTGATGGGCTTCACTTATCTCAATCCAAGTACATTAAGGATCTTCTCACTCGAGCCAATATGCACTAATCTAATCCTATCCCATCTCCTATGATTTCATCCACCTCGCTCTCTTAATTTGATGGTGACCCGTTCCATGATGCACATCTTTATCGCTCGATTGTTGGTGCTCTTCAATATGCTACTTTGACTCGCCCCGATATTACCTTTACGGTCAACAAAGTTTCGCAATTCATGCACTCGCCTACCACCACCCATTAGGCAGCGGTCAAGCAAATTCTTTGCTACTTGCATGATACTATCTCTTATGGCATTACTCATCGCTCATGTGCATCCTTTTCTCTTCATACATATAGTGATTCTGATTGGGCCGGGTCTATTGATGATCGTAAATCAACTTACGGATTTTGCATCTATCTTGGAAGTAACTTGATCTCATGGGGATCAAAGAAGCAACTAATGGTTTCCTGATCTAGCACCGAGTCCAAATATCGGTCTCTTGCTGTTACAAGTGCTGAGTTAATATGAATACAATACATTCTTGCCGAACTCAACATCTCTTTGGCCGAACCACCTAGCTTGTGATGTGATAACATCAATACGACTTACTTAGCCTCTAATCTCATGTTTCATGCACTAACAAAGCATGCTGAGATTGATTTTCACTTTGTACGTGAACGAGTGGCCAACAATGCATTGAAGATACAGTTTCTTTCTACACATGACCAAATAGCCGATGTTTTTACGAAGCCTCTTGCAGCTCCCCGTTTCTCTCATCTCACAGCCAAGCTCACGATTCAACCCTCACCATTAGCTTGCGAGAGGGCTAATAAGACTCAACTGGAGCTGTCCACTTTGGAGCATAATGGAGATAGAGTTTCTATAGTTTAAACTTAATCAATTCTGTTAGAAATAATAATCTTGTTAGTCTTGAGATTGAGTTGTAACAGACTTGAGATTAGTTGTAACTAACTCAGTCAATAGTCATTGTATTGTAGTTAGAAGCATCCAAGGTCTATAAATATAACACCTGATGTAATTGTAAACCTACTCTCTGATAAATGAAAATTACAATATTCATTCTTCTTTATCTAAGATTAACGCTGTAGGGCGCAGAAAGTTGCACTGGAGTGTGGGTGTGTGAAATGTTCCAGGGTTCAGTGCTTTTTTTTTTATTGGTTATGGGGAGGGCATCGAACTTGAGACATTTACCTCTCTGCTATCCTTTGGGTTCACCCTCGGTGAACTTACCGTTCATCATCGGTCCATCGAGAGAGTTTATTGATTGTGGGGACATTTAACTCCCGACGGGCGCAAGCCCCCGCCGTTAATTACATTAGAAGATCCTTCTAAGTCAGATTGAATACCTCGTTCATTCCAATATTTGTGCTTATGTTTATGTGAACTGAATAATGGGACTAAAAAGAGGGGCTCATGTATTGGTTTTGACTTGGTTAGTTCTCACTATCAAGTATATGTGTATGTGTGTGTGTATGCCATGATGCATATGCTTTGAGAAATATGATATTTGTATCATGCAAGCATATTGAAATATTTCGCATATTTCACATTGGGATATGCTTGCCATTATTTCATGTCTTTACATAGATCATTCATGAAAATTCATTTGAGTTTGAGTAGAGGGGTATTTTGGTAATTTCATGGGTTGGCCAGTGTTTGAACATATTCAATTTCAATTTAGAATCATAAAGGATTTAATTTGGGTAAATTTGAAGTTGATTGGAGTCCATTTAGATTTGGAATGAAGAAGTTATGAGCCAAAATGACTTATTTGAGAATATTTTAGTAGTCAAGGGCTTTTTGGTAAATTATTGAAGGACTTGGATTTTAATTTGGGTTTTAGATATTGCAGGAATAAGGTCTTGAAAGGGCATATTTGTGATTTGCGAAGGATCTTCACAACCACATCCTTGTATATGGAGATATAAACCGTTACATGTTGAGAGAAAAAGAGAGGGTCAGATGGTCCATGTGGAAAAGAAAAAGACAAATGGGATGGGGAGAGAGAACAAGTGAAAAAAAAATATTATCTCTGGACCAATATTTTTATTTCCACCAATTTGTACTAGTGTTGGAACCGAAATGGGCTGAAAATTAGAAAAAGATAGAAGTATATATGGCCTCCGAACGACTTTTGGATATATGGGTCAAAAAATCCACCAAAACCCATTTCCCATATAGCTGCCGAATAGGGCCCAAGGAGCATTTGATCCTATGCTCTTCGGTAGAATTCATTTTAATTACACTGCTTTATTCAAGTAACTTCTGCATAAATGTTTTATTTGAAAAATCAACACAAGTGGCGAAGATTTCAAACCAATTTTTTTTTTTTTTTGGAAAAAAAAAGATAAACCGAATAGTTAATTTTTTGAGAATTAAAAAAATTACCAGATTCGCAACTATAATCTGCGCAACCAATTTGGTCTCGCAGAATACAACTGTGCAACTAAATTGTTCATTACGCAACTATAATAAGCGCAACCACCCATTTATTTTGGTCCGAGTAAGAACATATTTGAGGTGCCTTGAGATGTCAATGCTATAATTATATTTTTTTGTGCCAAGAAATCAATGTCTCCTGCGGACCACTTGTAGAAAATATGATGAGAAATAAATTAGTAGGATTTTATGTGTTATTCAATTTGAATGAGTTCACACACATAATAATAATTAAAAGCAATGAACGTGTTGCTATTTTATAGAAATATGACAATAAATTTAATTAGAAATCGCTGTTAATTTCTGGGTCCCAATAGTCAAAATGATGACACTTAGTGATTTTAACATATCATATCATATCAATTTTTTTTTATCAAAGGAACTACGCCATGCCATTTTAATTTGAGACTCAAGAACGAGTCAAATTCAAACTACCGGTCAATGGTAGGTCTTGGGAGCTGGTACCAGAGGTAAAGCAGGTACGGCTAGTAGTGGTCGTCACTGGTCAGGTCACAAACTCACTGTTGCTTTGGTTTTTATAAAAATCATAAATTAAAAAAAAAGAATTTACTAAACCAACTTATTGTTTTGGATTTTTACAAAAATCACAAGAACCGAGATATCATTTCGGTCCGAAATTTTTTTTTTTCCGGACTAAATTGTCATTTCGGTCAGAGCCATTTTCACAAATTTTGAAAAAAAAATGATGTAGTTGTTGGAGTAAAACTTGTGAAAACACCTCGGACCGAAATGACAATTCGGTATGAGAAAAAAGACTCTTCGGACTGAAATGACATCTCGATTCTTATGGTTATTGAAAAATCAAAGCAATTAAGTTGGTTTGGTAAAATCTTTTTATTTATTTATGGTTTCTAAAAGAATTTCCTCTACAGCTGGGTATTTTGTACGGTTATAAAAAAATATTGAAGGCCTTTATCTTCAGATTAAGTCATATATAAGCCCATGGATTCTGAATATATATGATGCATCTTGATAACAGTATAAAATACTATTAATTTCCTATTAGTTTGACTCTCTTATTTTTTATCTTTTATCCTTTTACTAATAAGTGAGCGATCATTTACCCAAAATAAAAAAAAAAATCGAACAATCTGTCGTGCGTGTTCACGGGACAGGATTTCTGAGTTCTGGTATCTGAATCCTGGTGAAAATGTGCAAGAATAAATACTAGCAGTCAGTCTACTATTGGAATGTGGCATCCGCACACCGCAGGAAGCTTCATTGGAAATTCAGAGTCCCAAGTCTCCAATGTTTTTCATTTCTGTCTTTTTTCCTGTGTTTTCTTTCTGTTTCCTTGAAGTCTTGGCAAATCAGAAACAGAGTTCCTACTGCTATCCTTCCGGGAAACCCACATTAGTTGCTTCCAGAGAGTTCCTTCTCTGATGAATGATTAAACAAAACAATATTAACACACTCCAACATAATGTAGCTGTATTTTCAGAAAAAAAAAAATTGTTTTTAGGTACACTCGTTTGTTAGAAGAGACAACCCTGCTCTAATTAAAAATAGAAACACAACATATTTAATATTATTTATATATTTTCAAGAGCCAAAAAACTGGCCTTTTATGTTGACTTTTCAAAGTCAACAGTCGCTAAGTCCGCAGTTCACACTATCCAATAGAGACCAAAGGTATCTAACTGCTTTGTTAGTATTATTAATTATGTCCTCGTCATAGTCATGAAGTTATCATATATTGCAGCTGAAGCATATATATGCTAATTGTTTAAAAAGTGCATGGTTAAATCAACTGGAGAATTGGCTATAAGTTGAAACTCACAAGTAAGTGACGCAACTTAAAAATTGATGTGAAGCAGGCGCTGCTTGCATATATGGTATAGCACAATACAACCTTTAATTATGAATATAAAAGTTAATTGCGCTTTCCGTATTGTAAAACTAACAATAGTCTAAAGATTTAATTGAATCGGTAAAATATATCTTTTAGCAATTATGAGCATCTCTTTCAAAAGAAATTATAAGCATATATCTCACCGATTTCTTAATGGAATATTCCAAATTGATTCACAAATAAAATTATAATGTTGAATGATTTCCATATGATGTTTCAACTTTCAACTTTACACCAAACAGAAGAAAACTTTTTGAGTAAGCATATATTTACTCTATGACCTTTACCAAACAGGGAAATTATAAGCATATATGAAATATCCACTGCATGACTTTTACCAGCAAAACAAACAAAAAGGCCGCAACACGAAATATAACTCTCAAATCCAAAAGAAACCCAAACCAAGTACAACTGTAAACCACCTAAATGAATTCCATTTATAAGCTGAAAAGCTTTGAATTCCCTTCTAAGTGCTTACACCTGTTCTAATTCTCGATCCTGCTCAGGATTTGGCGTGCGCGGCCTTGAGCAGGGCATCATCTTGGCAATGTGCTGTAGAAAAGAGTAGTGATACGCAACCGAAATAACATATGCAAACACTCCACCCATCAGGAGAAAAATATAAATGGAAGATGTGACCAAGCGGCAGCTGCCGGCTGCGTAAGCTGCCATGAAACTAAACAGATCAAGCACCATTGTAATCTCCAAAACCTTAACACTTTTCCTGTCACAGTAGAAATTCTTGTTCATCAGCAAAATAATAATCACTAGAGACGAGAGGAAAGAGATTGCGTTGCAATAAAAGAATGCTTGGTATCGGCGGAAATATCTGTCGTGAAGTATGGACATGCCTGCCACTATATGACGGTTTGGATCGTCATCTTGCCAAACACCACCGGGCGGGTTAAGGCCCGCTTGGTATGTCGACCCGGCTGCTAAAATGGCCACAATCATAAGCCCTCCCCTTATTTCCTTGAAGAAATCTTGGTCGTCGGAATCTCGTGGAGTTGTGGGGTTCAGCCCATTCTGCAGAGGTGCCCCATCTGTCTCAGAGTTAGGGGCATTTGCTGGATTTATTTGAGCCATTTTTTTAGCTTGGAAGAAAAAGGCAGATGGGGGAGAGGAATGAAGGCAGCTGTTTTCACTCTGACTCTCTCTGAGGAAGGTTTTGGGCATTATAACCCCTGCTGTGAGCTTAATTATTTTTTATTTGATGCAAGCTTAACCCAAATTTGACATATAAAAATGTATTTCTTGATGTATTTTCTTTCTCGTGTAATTCGAGAGAGATCAAGTCTAGATGGAGCTGTTGAATTTTCTTTGAAGTTTCTAGTAATGAGATGGGAAGGCGCACTGGCGCAGTAATGCGTCTCTTTCTAATTGAAAAATCTTCAACTGATGAGACACAACTGATCATAGTGACCATGAAGATATTAAATCTTTGTTTGTACATAGTTGGTCAATCTGAAATGAATAATTGGGTGGGATGGACTGCAATTCTATAAAAAATAATAACGCGGGTTGCGGGCCATTTGATGGCTATTA
Source organism: Carex kokanica (assembly GCA_025461125.1). Taxonomy (NCBI): domain Eukaryota; kingdom Viridiplantae; phylum Streptophyta; class Magnoliopsida; order Poales; family Cyperaceae; genus Carex; species Carex kokanica. The sequence goes on along the minus strand of JAJGRX010001058.1, from coordinate 449,654 downwards.
GAGGAGCATTATGCAAATCTTGAAGAAGGTGCGCAAATCTTGACACTGTCAGCACCGTGTAATCCCAGTGCAGCTTGGCATGTGATCTGATTCAGTCCACCTCCCTCATGTGTCATGTCTACCTAACTATTCGTCCACTTAATTATATTAATCATTATTAATTATTTATTAACTGATGATAGACATTATAATTTAGGGACCTGATAACAGTCAACAACTAAAATCTCCCACAAATCCTTCAACTATAACAATCAAAAGATTTTAACGGTTAGACCATTTTCTAGAAGGTTGGCATGTACTGTATTCAAGATGGTCAACACTATTCGGGGCATACAGACTTAATTCAAGTCTTAATAGTGTTTTTCTCAAATTATTTTTAAATTTTAATAGTGTTTATTACAAGTTTTAATAGTATTTTACAAGTTTTAATAGTGTTTTTCACATGACGTTTGACAATCAGTGTGGAGCCTCACTCCTTTCTTAGAACAGGACTTTCATCCCGGACGATCCACTCAGGCGGCGTGGGGCCTCGGGAGAGGAACCAAGAATCTCACAAATCAATTAGATTTATTAGATTTGTTGCTAAAATATTAGTATTAAACCCGAAAGTCCCGGCTAACGCCTACCAAATTCAAGAAAGTTAGCGTTATCTGGGCATGCATACTTGATCCAAGTCTTAATAATATTGTTTTCCTCAAATCTTAATAGTGTTATTTTCTAGTCTTAATAGTGTGTTTCGCAGGAGTTGATCTAAGACTTAATTAGTAAAAAGTGGCTATGATTTTAAAATTTTAGTTATTTATATAGAAAATAAATTGATTTTTTTTTACATTTTATATAGTACAATCCCCTCAATAAATAATAAATGTTTAATTGTAGTCTAGTGATTAAAGTTTTATTTTATAGTTGAGAAGATTTGTATGGTTCAAATCCCACTCACCACATATTGTGCATTTTAATTTTCAACCCCTATCAAAATTTTCTAGTTCTGTCCTTGAGTTTTCACAAATGTTAATAGTGAATTTCTCCAGTCTTTATATCTCACATATAAAGTCTTAATAATGTTTTCCCAAGTCTTAATAATACTTTTAGAAATTTTTAATAGTGATTTATCCAGGTCTTTAAATCCAGTAAAATAAATTTAAATTTACAGTTGACTTAATAGTGTTTGATCCAAGTGTTGATAGTGTTTTTATGAAGTCATGATAGTCTAATTAATTAATAAAATAAATGATAATAATTTAATATCTTCTTAATTGTCATTATTTCCAAATTTAGGTACATATATAATTAATGAGGGATCCACTTACAACATTTAAAATTTACAACATCTTACAACAATTTAGTTTTGCGATTTTTAAAGTCCAAACAGTTGATCCAAACCGTTCAACATGTAATATGTACTAAAATGTGTTTGAAGATCAAATTTCACATTTTTTTTGAATTTTTTACTATTATTAAGTATTTTACAAAATTGTTGTATTTCAATGGTCCAGAATTATCTAAAAACAACAATTTTGTAAAATACTTAATAAATAGCAAAAAAAAAAAATGTAAAATTTGATCTTCAAGCACATTTTAATACAGATTACATGTTGAACGGTTTAGATCGACTATTTTGACTTTAAAAATCGCAGAACTAAATTATTGTAAAATATTGTAACTTTCAAATATTGTAAGTGGATCCCTCCTCATAATTAATAGCTTGTGTTGGCAGTGTTAAAGCGATTCTAAAATTCCAAGTTCAATTTGATAGTTTACATAGATTGGGGAGAACGGTTCTTATCATGAAAGTTGACTAATTGTATTTTTTGTGTGGATATTTTTCACATTCTAAAAAAGTTTCTATAGTTGATTCTCTCATAAAATAATAATTTGTTTAATTGAAGCAATTCATATGCTTAATAATAAACATACCCTAGCTTGTTGAATTTATATGTTTTTCGTTATATTCTTGACTGAACTTTTATTTTATGCCAAACTGTGGTCTCCTTCATAATAAATTCTAACGTTTTTCTTATGTTAAAGACACTTTTCAATTTAAATTCAGATCCAGTGGGTATCCTATCGTGTAGAATGAGATCTGCATCTTCTATTTAACCTGATACAAATTTTAATCAGATTCTCTATAATTAAAATAAGTATTGAAATAATTTTAATTTGGCTATAAGTTATTCTAGACAGTAGATACATAGGAAACTCACCCCTGCTTCATATGTGTTTTTGTTGTCAATCAACATGTCCTCGACCACAAATGTGGGCAGGAGCGGAACTAGAATTTGAGTATAAGGGACTAAGCATTATTTTTAATTTTCTTAAATAAAATAAAATTTATATAATATAATCTAATACAAGATAATAAGATCTTTCACCATTAGACTTCATAAAAAGATACAATAAATTATAGATAATTAACACCAATAAAATGTCATGTCTATCAAAATCAAAATAAAAACATAATATTCATATATATATATATATATATATTTATTTTGACCTATGATTTCTTTAAAAAAATCAAATTCAGTTATAATGAATAATACTTTATTTTATTTTATTTTTGATAAAAGGCATAGAAGCTCATTTCATTAGCATGAAATCAAGTAACTACATGTAAACTGAGTTCAAAGCTCAAACATGGAAAACATAAAGACTAACACCGAGCAAAATACGAAAGCTCGACGCTTCACAGACCACCAAAAAACAGAAATAGCAAAGTAGCAAACTAAAACTAAGCCACATTGGGTAGGGCTATGGTAAGATAACGATCCTAAACTTGGATCTATACAAAAAACGTGCGCCTTCATCATGTGGAAGCCGCTGGATCTCCAGCACCCCTCAGCAACAACAGTGGCCGAGCTAGGGCTGCCGCATCCTGGTATACTACCATCTGATAATCAGCAGGGTCCCAAACCCGAAGCGGAATGGCACGATGTCCACGGGCAACCACTGTGCCGCAGCTTCCTTGTATTTTTTGTCCATGTTTCCTGACTAATATTCAATGACAGATATTATTAAAAGTATAAGAGATCGAACACTTTTACCTTTACCGGATTGGAAACACATGTCGTTGCGTTGCTTCCACACGGTCCAACACACTGCACTAAAAACAATGAGAAAACCTATGGTGTGTACTGTTTCCATCTTGCAAGCAAACTCAAATATAGCATTATAGGAAGACCATGTATTTAAGTATAGATTACTATTGCCTAACCAAAACCATAATTGTTGGGCTTGTTGGCACTTAAGAAACAGATGAGTAATAGACTCTTTTTTAGAACAAAAATGGCAAGTCAAACTTCCTTGCCAACCTCGCTTTCGTAAGTTTTTTTTAGTTAAGATGCGATTATGAAGGACCAACCATATAAAAATTCTAATTTTGGGTGGAATTGGTAAGTCCCAAATAATGGCATACTTATTGGCTTTAATCCCCCTAAAATTCAAAAATTGGTAGATGGATTGAACCGTAAAGTGTCCGGAATTATCCCACCTCCAAGAAATTTTATCTAAACAGTGTGTAAAACTAGAGGAGCTAATAATGTAAAGAATTTCCTGCCATTCCTTTGCTAATATACCACTAAGAGACTTCTAAATCTAAGTACTGTGCCTTGAGAAAGTACAACAGCAACTATGGTAATATGTTGATTAGTACAAAGTCTATATAATTGTGGGTATCTAGTGGATAATGCACAATTACCATACCAAATGACATGCCAAAATTCTAATTGGGAATTGGTGCCCGGAGTATATGCTACACAGATTTTGCCTAGACTATCTAAGTTCATAATATTTTGCCAAAAAGAAGAGTATGGTAAAGGATTATCGAAGTAATATTTAGACATAACCACAGTTTTCCATAAGGCAGAATAGTGAGGATTATGAAACTTCCACCACCATTTTAATAGTAAAGAGATATTCATTTCGTGTAAATTTAAAATACCTAAACCACCATTACATTTAGCCATACAAGCAATTAACCAATTAACTAATGTATATTTTCCTAGAAGTAGTACCTTGCCATAAAAACCTATTGCGAATGGAATTTAGTCGATGAAGAACTGTTTTAGGAGCTCTGTATAAGGAGAGAGAATATAAAGGGATTGTAGACAATACCAAATTAATTAAGATGAGCCGACCTCCTAAAGATAATAATTGACCCTTCCAATTAGGTAACCGTTTTTCTACTTTATCTATCAAAAATTGCCAATCAAAAACACTAAGTTTACTATCTTTTAAAGGCAACCCTAAGTATTGTAAAGGAAACGAACCTAATTTGCATCGAAATGTAGCTGCATAAGTATCTCCATCAATATTAATGGGATATAGTTCAGTTTTGAAAAGATTCAATTTGATACCCGAAAGAGCTTCAAAACTCATCATCCCCCACCATGCGAATGCCACATTCTCATGAGTAGCTTTGAGAAATATGATAGTGTCATCCGCATAATGACAATTAGTGATAGCTCTATGTTCTAAGCATGGAGGACCTAAACCTACAATTCTATTGGCTATTCTTCCTTTATGAAATTTTTTACTTAAAGTATCGGCTGCTAAGATAAAGAGGAAAGGAGACAAAGGATCGCCTTGTCTAACCCCTCTCTTACAATAGAAATATGGAGTTAAGTCTGTTAGTGTTGGTGTCCTAGACCCAGATCATATGTATGATATGTTTAGTTTATTAGTGAATGATTTTATCATTTTGTACCTTGAGTATTCATATTAGTGGATCATTTGAGTTGATGACTCAAATTGTAGAACTTCACAACGAATAAATTTGTTTACTCTTAAATGTCCCTTATCTTGGCAATCAGCAAGGTACACTGGTTGACCATATAAGATAAGTGTAGTGATTAGATGATGACCATGTTCTACAGGTTATAGATAAGGGGTTATCGATCTAATCACACATGTGCATACATGGAGATGTATGGCACTGGACAGACTTAAGAATGAAATATCATATGGATTGTGTTCTGTGTCATTGATATTTCATTGTGTCTAGAATTCTTTGGTTGAGATATTTATTTTTCTTACATAAGGGATGTGTATTGTTGGTACTGTCCAACGCTCTCTTTAACCAGGAGTTATGTAGGCAGTTACTGCAGTGCATATAACTTATGCGGAAGAACGATACGTATCAAGAAACCATTGTCTCTTATATGTTAATATAAGCGATGATATCTCTGGGCCCCTTGATAAAGTTTGTATTATGTGCATGCAATATGATTATATGATAATCATATCATAATTAAACTTTAGGAAATCAAGAAAGAATAATTGGTAAGGATGACACATTCCTACCTTACGATTATTTGGATATCATGTGGCAAGGAATTGACACAACAACATTTTTAATGTTAAAGGGATCGTGATTTTGCATTGTGCTTTTTCATCCACATCATTTGGGTAATCATTATACCATGGCTAGTTGTATCATTGATTTATGGAATTAAAATGTTTAATTTCATTGCCATAATGATGGGATCCCATAGGGTCACACCATATGAAAGATTAAAAGAAAATATATTAATAAAGCATATGTGATATGTATATAATATGTGCTATGTTAATTATAAGGAGTTATAATTAATTTGTACAAATTATATGTTATTAATATATGAACAATTTTTATAACATGGAGATGTTGTAAAATAATCCTAATAATATTTAAAGTATGTGTGACATATTTTAAATGACTTTTGACACATGAGAGATGCATATAAATTAATATAGAATATTAATTTATATGTTGGCCTTTTAATGTATGGATTGTGGACTTAATTAAATATTAATATGATTAGTATGTTTAAGCCCAAAGCCCAAATATATGCTGGGGAGAATTGATTAGTGATGGCATGATTTAAAGAATATTTAAATATGTCATTAAATCTAATCAATCTCATTAAAGAGGAAAGAAATTTCTTGACAGATTTTTTTTAGTAAGTTTGAACTGGAATTTGAAAGGGCAAATCTTAACCATTCTGGACGTATGACCTATGTAATCTGTAGCCTTTGGAGTCTAGAATCCAATGGTGAAGATTTCAAGTCGTTTAAAGTTACCTAGAAAAAGATATAAGGGTTTTAGTACCGAAAGGTCAAAATTCAGTGAATTATATCTTGGCCGAAATTTGCTCTTTTCTCCTCTCTCCCATTTTTCTCTCATGAGTTGAGATCTAGAAATCCTCTAAGAAATTTTCAGAAATTAACAAGAGGGTTAAACTAGGATTAAGGTTCTACTTGTTAATCTCTTACTAGCCTTAGAGATACAAGTATTTCTTTAATCTTTCGGTGGATACCTAAGGAGACTCGTCATTTGAAGGGCTAAGCACAACCACCACTGAAAGAGAAAGGGAATAAGAAGTTGCTAAGCAAGACAACTCTTCTTGATTTGATTTGGAGATCAAATCCAAGGTATTATGTTATTCCCTTATTGATTAGGCTAATGAAGATTGTTTCTTGCACTTACAATAACTAGATCGTTTATTTTGAGTCGAAATTTTTTTTTGTTTTATTCCTTGCTATCTAAGCATCAAAACTTTCAAAGTCGCCATTAAAGTTAATGCAAGATTGTGAGCTATATAACCAATCTTTAATCCATCTACCCCATTTACTACCAAAGCCTCGTGATTCAAGTATTTCTAATATATAATCCTAATGTATCTTGTCGTAAGCCTTTTCAAAATCAATTTTAATCACTACCCAGCCCCTTGTATACATTTACTATGATGAATTAATTCTTGACCTAGAAGGACATTATCTAAAATATAGCGATGTTTGATGAAGGCAGATTGACTAGCATCAATGATAGTTGTCATGACATGCTCTAATCTATTAGTTAAGATTTTTGAAATTATCTTAAAACTACAATTAACTAAACTAATAGGTCTAAATTTGCTTATAACATGAGCATCCTTCTCCTTAGGTATGAGACAGATAATAGACCTATTTTTATGTAAGTCAAGGGAATGATTATAGAAATGAGAGCATAAAGTCACTAAATCAGGTTTGACTACCTCCCAAAACTGTTGGTAAAACAAAAAGGAGAACCCGTCAGGTCCTGGATGAAGGATGTGTGTTTTGAAAGTTATTTCTTTTAATGATAATTTATATGTAGTTCATGATTTTATTACGAATATTATTATTCATACTCCTTGAGATTTATATGTTATATCTTTGGAAGAGTTCAGGAAGATGCTCTTGGTCTTGAACCATAGAACTCCTAAGATGAGAAACATTTAATCACTAAATATGTTCACACTCGTGGTAATTAAGGAGGAACATTAATTACCGAGAAAGATTGTCATGTTGATTAAAGTACATTGAAGTTCTATAAATGTTGATAAAAGATTATCATTTAATAACATGAATATATAAATATGTGCATTTTATATATTGAACATGACCTAAATGAATGAAACATTATATGGATTGTGTTTTGTGTCATTAATGTTTTCATTGTGTCTTTAGAATCTAAGATATGAGATGTGTAGATTTTTCACATGAGAAGTATATAATGTGATTGCTATTTAAATACTATATTCATATAAGAATAAAATAGTAGTTCGTTGTGTACAACTTGTGCGGGAAAAATCTATATGTTAATATTATCATTGTCCCTCAATTTGAGTTATGATATTATTGGGCCCCTTGGTAAAGTGGAATTATATCGCATGTAATATAACTGATGTAGTTATAATTATAATTCACTTGAGAAACCAAGAAAAGAATATAATGCAAGAATGACACGATCCTATTTTGCATATTATTCATAATATCATGAGACAAGGATAGACACGAAATTAGTGGATTGAGTGAATGATTATTATGTCATTTGGATAACTATAATGTAATGATAGAACCTCTTATAGTCAATAATATAAAGTTTTATATTATTGCCAAGATGACATAAATCCTCTATACGGTCACACCAACTGAAGAGAAACAACAAGTATTTTATATTTCATAATGATGTATAAGATAAATACATGAGATGAAATGATAAAATAAAATGTCCTAATATGACATGCTTAGATCATAAATAAATTTGTGAAGTTATGCAAATATTATTTGGTATAATGTTTGAATGCATTATAAGAATAATAAGAATATTGCATAATAGAATAATATGATTAATATTATTTATTCATAAATTAATTTATTAAACCAATCACAAGATGAGATTAAAGAGATCATAAAATGGATAAACAAGGCTAGTGGCATTTATGTAATTAATTTAAACATTACACAAATAGTTGCCCTAACCCTTGCCTATTTAAAGGGGTGTAATTAAGGAAAAGAGAGATAATTTTTCTGCTCATTTTTGGACGAAATTACTGTAGCAATCCCCTTTGCTCAAGGCCAAAACCCTAGTGGTTCAATCTCTTCTCTAATCTCTTCTTGATAGGTTTAGCCACCAAGAAATCAAATAGGTTGTTAATTTGAAGATCAAGAGATGGTTGGATCTAAGTCTTGAACTTCACATCCATCTATCTAAGAGGTGTGTTAGTTCGTTGTTTAGGTTCAAGGTGAACCAAGAGGCACTTCCAAGAAGAACACGAGAAAGAGAAGGGAAATCGGCTTCTCTCCATCAAGAGATTTGACAATCTCTTTAGGTAAATGTTTTAATCCTCTTTAGCAATAAATTAGATGAGATTAATTTATTTTAATTTAGTACACATTAGTTTATTGAAAATCTTGTTTGCTTTTGTCGTATAAATAAGATCTTTTGTGTATTGAGCCAAGTGGTGATAGGAAAATTTTCAATTCTCACCATATAGGCATACACGTGAAATCCCAACACTGGAGTTCCTTGAGCCGAAGAGGCAAATACAGCCTCTTTGATCTCTAATTATAGGATAGGTTGTTCTAGAGTAATTCTATCAATATCTAATACCCTATCAGCTAAGTCCCAAAAATCATCCTTTAAAGTGGCCAAATTTGGTTCCAGATTCACCTAAAATGGTCTTGTAATATTCAACAACATGATTTTGCATAGTTCTTAAGTGAGTAGTTTGGACCCCATAAATGTCTAAAGAATTAATTCTATTTTTCTTACATCTATGAGAAGCGGTCACATGAAAAAACTTAGTGTTGTGATCTCCTGCCTCTAACCACTGTTGTTTAGACCTATTTTTCCAATATAACTCTTTCTCAAGATAAAAATCATCTAATAAAGTTTTGGTGTGAGTCCAATGTAAATAGTCCTCATCAGATAAGTGAGAATTTTCCTGTAATTGTTCAAATCTATGTAAGTCAGCAATCAGCTGGTGTTTAACTCTATTTTTTTCACCATAAAAATTCCGAGCCCACCCCTTAATTTTTCTCCTCATAATTAACGTTCCAATTTTTGGCCACATGATGATCATTTAAAGGAAATTCATTCCACCATTTAATTATGAATAATGCTTTAATAATTTACAAATAAAAACAAATTTTAATTTAAAAAATAAACTGATATTAAAAGGTGAGGATCTGCCGCATTGGAGATGTGAATTTTCTCAATGAAAATAGATTTTTTTCTTTGGACACTTTATTTTCTGTTTTGGTACTTTGCTGCTATTTTTTTTTTATGAAAAACACTTGGACATAATTTTAATAAACTTGAGTAGCAAAGTTACAATTAATGCATCACATGAATTAAGCTATTTTGTTGAATGAAACTCCATTCTCTTTACGAAGATTCACACTTTTTTTATTTATTTTTCTAAGTTTGACCTTTCCTTTTTTTCACATTGGCTCGGAAATCGAAGCGTCCAAGGCTGCCAGCGGCGTCTGTGATTTTGATTTCAAAATTTTCCACTCAGCGCCCCTTCAAGTTTACTATATATTTTATATAGAGGGAATGAGAGTAGGTCCGATGGGTGTGATGACCATCCGATCTGCATCAAGATTCGTGTGTTCTGCATCAAAATCCGTGTAAGACTGTATCAATTTCCGTGCGCATAGATCTTGATGCTAATTGTACAGTGACAGAGCTAATTGAACCTAACTCTAGGTCCGATGCCCATCGGACCTACTCCTATCTCTATATAGAGAGGCTATAGTACATATAAAAAAGAAAATTCATCTCAAGTTTAATACCCGATAAATAAAATTTCAAATTTTGGAGGGCTCAGCACTCAGCATGAACTATGTTTCGCCCCTGAATGTGGGATTTGTAGTTTGCTTCCTGCCTGAGAAATCATGTACTTCCAAAGGAAAAGGTCGAAAAGGTTCTATCAACGTTATACTTTCCAATTGAGTTCTTTGAACAAGCCTATTAATTATTATATTCTAGTGTGAACATTATTAAAGTCACACCTGATCTATATTGGGTAACACTAATTAAAGACTTCAAATAGATAAGCCATCTCCGCACTGGTCCTCTTGCTAGATTGATAATAGTGGACATGTCGATCTAGCCGCGCCAATAAAAAATCAGAAGTGCGTGTGCTGAATCAGCTGATGTGCATACCGCTTCCGCTTCTAAACGAATAGCAATTTTGTAATAGTATTTTGACTGTTGACTCTAGAAAAATAACACCCAAGAGATGGACTTTTAGAGTAGAAATAAATATTATATAATGTCTTTTGTTTTGTCCCCTTGCAACCCATAGTTAATGGGCCAGTTTCAACTTTTCTGGTTAGGCTCTCTGGATACAAGAATTGAGCCCATTATTCGAACTCTGCGTCAAACTGGTTATTCGCGCATTACTAAATTACACATAAGACACCGCTACTCTAGGGATCTAATTATAATTCTTTGGAGAAACGGCGCTGAGCCGCTGTTTCAACTTTGAACCCAACAGGAGAATACTTTGAGCCCACTCCATGGCTCTCACGGTCTCACCAACAAAAAACAAACAAAAGACCAAAATCTAAGCCGAAAAAGAAGAAGAAGACCACATCATAAATAAACAACATAAACCTGAAATCCAAAACCCAAAACTAGTAGACATGTACAACAGCAACATGAATTCCATTTATAAGCTGAAAAGCTTTGAATTCCCTTCTAAGTGCTCACACCTGTTCTAATTCTCGATGCTGCTCAGGATTTGGCGTGTGCGGCCTTGAGCAGGGCATCATCTTGGCAATGTGCTGTAGAAAAGAGTAGTGGCGCGCAAACGAAATAACATATGCAAACACTCCACCCATCAGAAGAAAAATATAAATGGACGTTGTGACCAAGCGACAGCTGCCGACTGCGTAAGCTGCCATGAAACTAAACAGATCAAGCACCAATGTAATCTCCAAAACCTTAACACTTTTTATGTCACGGTAGAAATTCTTGTTCATCAGCAAAATAATAATCACTAAAGATGAGAGGAAGGAGATGGCATTGCAATAAAAGAATATTTGGTAACGGTTAAAATATCTGTCATGAAGTATCGACATGCCCGCCACGATATCACGGTCTGGATCATCTTCTTGCCAAATGCCACCGGGTGGATTAAGGCCTGCTTGGTATGTCGACCCGGCTGCTAAAATGGCCACAATCATAAGCCCTCCCCTTATTTCCTTGAAGAATTCTTGGTCGTCGGAATCTCGTGGAGTTGTGGGGTTCAGCCCATTCTGCAGAGGTGCCCCATCTGTCTCAGAGTTAGGGGCATTTGCTGGACTTATTTGAGCCATTTTTAAGCTTGGAAGGAATCGGCAGATGGGGAAGAGGATTGAAGACGGCTGTTTTCTCTCTGAGAAAGGTTTATGGCTTATTGGCTTTATAAATCCCTGCTCTGAGCTTAAGTATTTTATACTGATGGAACTTTAACCCAATTGGGCATATAAAATGTTATTTTGATTTAATTTTCTTTCTTGAGGAATTTGAGAATTGAGAGAGACCAAATCTACATGGAGCAATTGAATTTTCTTCGATGTTTCTTGGTATGAGATGGGAAGGCAGTAAACCGTCGCTTTCTTATTAAAAAATGGGGGAATTTCACGTATACCCCTCAAAAACTTCAAAATTACGTATTTCCCCCTCTAAACTTTGAAATTACGTATTTCCCCCTCTAAACTTCAAAAACTCACAATTTTACCCATTTTGTTGTCTTTTATATTAAAACTCATTTTAAATTTATAAAATACCCATTTTACCCTTTTATTAACAGCATAAAACACCCCATTGGACTCAAATTTGAATCGAAGGGTTCCTCTACCGTCCGATCCATGTGCATCACATTAAGATATGTGCACATCGCTTCAAGATTCGTGCTGATCTAGCAATCACGGATCTTAAAGCAATTCCGATCCACGCACATCACATTAAAATCTGTGCATGTTGCTTCAATATCCGTGCATGTTCGCTTCAAGATTCGTGTTGATCTAGTGGGTACGGATTTTAAAACAGTTCGGAAAGTAGAGGAACCCTTCCGATTCAAATTTGAGTTAGATGGGCGTTTTATGCTTTTAATGAAAGGGTAAAATGGGTATTTTATAAATTTAGAATGTGTTTTAATTTAAAAGACAATAAAATGGGTAAATTTGTGAGTTTTTATAGTTTAGAGGGGGAAATATGTAATTTCAAAGTTTAGAGGAGAAAATACGTAATTTTGAAGTTTTTGAGGGGTATACGTGAAATTCCCCCTTAAAAAATCTTCAACTGATGGGCACAATAGAACCAAGGGGCCCATAATGATATTAAATCTTGAGTAGAACTAGGGTGTGAGCACAACTCTACATAAACTATCGGATTTACTTCAAACGAGATGAATCCAACCGTTGAAACCGATGTACTTTACGAGTGATGCACGTACATGCAAAATTTTGAATTTTTTGAATTCATTTAGTCTCAAGTCAAGTGGTCAAAATTGATGAAAAATGAATGATCCAAAATAAAGTTGTTTTAATGCATTCAAAAAATTCTTAATTTTGACCACTTGACTTGAGACTAAATGAATTCAAAAAATTCAAAATTTTACATGTATGTGCATCACTCATAAAGTACATCGGTTTCAACGGTTGGATTTATCTCGTTTGAAGTGAATCCGATAGTTTATGTAGAGTTGTGCTTACTAAAAAGTTTGGTGAGCACATCACACCCTAGTTCTACTCTTAAATCTTTGTACAGAGTTGGTCAATCTGAAATGAATAGTTGAGATGGGCTCCGATTCTCTAAATTTTTTTAGTTACCACCTCAACATTTTAGAATTGAATTGATTTCTGCAAAATTAATATATTGTCTCGTGCGCATCTTGATGTTGCGCTTGATCAAGGTTTTATATGCAATTTGGTTCTGCGCATGATGGTGTGGTTAGCTCTAAATTTAGCTCAATTTGATGGTGAAACGGGTGAAACTCATGCACATCACCTAGATATGCCTAGATATGCACGTGGTAAGTTTTCAAATTTGAAAAATCAATAGTACGATCAGAATTTCGAAATATTGAGTTGGTAACTAAAAAATCTCGTCTCCAATTCTACAAAAATAACGCGCTTTACAGCCTTACGGGCCATTTGAAGGCTTATTGGAGGAGCTTTTTGCAAATCTTGAGACTGTTTGCACCGTGAATTCCCTGTGCAACGCGACATGAGATATTATTCTGTCCATCCCCCTCGTTTCTACCTAATTATTCGTCCAGTAACTGATGATAGTATAGTCTAGCTAAAATGTTTCCGCTAGCATTTTACTTTATATGCTTTCAATTTCAAATTCATTAAATCGGTTTCAAACAACGAATTCAAACAGATGTCCTTCAAGAAAGTTTCATTTACATATAAATTCTTTTAAATTTCGAATTCATTTAGTATCAAGTTAATTAATTAGCGGTAAAAAATGAAGGTGTCTGAAAAATCTTCATTTTTTTACTGCTTAACTTGATACTAAATAAATTCAAAAATTAAATACCTATAAAAATTATAAATAGGTTTCTAACAAATGAAAAATTTAGTATGTAAGTACATTTTCATATAAACATTTAATTTAACTATTCTAATTGACTGTTTGAAATTTAATAATGGAAATACAAGTCTATATAGCACATACCACTTTGTAATTTGCATATGAATTACCATAACCTCACTTTATATTTTTTTATATTTATATATATTTATGTAGATTTTATTACAAATATAATCGTTAAATTATATATTTTCAGTTAATGGATAGATAATACATTTTAATAGAAGTGGATAATTAATCTGTTGGATTGACAAGGTAGAGATTGACTCCACACTCCACAGACGTGGTCTTAGATAAATAATAATTGATAGTGTAATTGTTTAGGAAACAGGATGAGCTTAATTAACGTGGCTGAATTTTGTTAGCGTACTCTAGTAATTTAACCACATTGAATAATCCATCCCTGGCGTGTGTGTACTTGGTTTTTTGTAAGAAAAAAAGGTATTTAGTTTCATAATGAAAATAAATTATATGGCTTCCTAAATATTGTGTTTTCTGTTCTCACGAAAAAAATTACAACATTTGCAGAACAAATTCACATAGTAATTAATATTCATTACAATAAATTTAATAGATAAAACGTAATTTACATATGTCTAGCTGGTTAGTTCATGCAACAAGAGCTGATATGCATGGTTCTTGCAAGCAATAGTATTAGTTTTGTTTAAAACTAAACAATATTTCTATTAAATTCTATAATATGTTAATGGAATTATAAGTCCTTATCCGCATGATAAGTTAATTAACTCAATTATATTTTTAATCTGTATTCTCTATTGTCATCTTTTTTATATTGCTTTGTATCTTTTTTTGTTCTTTTTCTTGTTGTTGGTTATATATATATACAAACTAAGAAGTTGTGCTTATTTTCAACTAGCAATTGAATCAACAATATATATATTTAGTTATTATCTTTATCTTTATTTACGTTCATTTTCTCAATTTATTACAAAAGCACAAAAAAAAATACCACCTGACTCTCTTCAATCAACCAAATAAAACTATATACATATTATATTGTTTTAGCATGCTACGTACTAATTAAAATTTTCCGTACTTCTAAGATTCTAAACAAAATATTGCCGAAGAACTTACAAACACGGCCTCAATTTTTGTTCATATTTAACATATTTTACTCGTACAGATGAGGTTAATAATTTAGAAACAAATATAATATATTTTGAAACTTGTAATAGATCCTATACGAACATATAATGGTTTAACTTTTGTTGAGAAATCATTGAAATTAATAAATTTGTACGGACTTATGTGCAAAAATTGAGGCATCCCTGGCCAAATCCGTATCCTCTGCATTAACTCAAAAAATAATCTTTTGAGTTAATACATCTGAACCGTACGTACGATTTGCTTTAAGATCTATGCGAACTAGATTCACACTAATATTAAAGAGCCTCTACATTATAGACTAGGTCCGGATTAGCTCTGTTTAAAATCAGACGGCCGAGATGGGTTAACTCAAAAGATGCTCTTTTGAGTTAATGCAGACGATGCGGACTCCCCTAGCTCCGGTGATGATCCTATCCAAGGATGCATTATGCTTCAACAGCTTGGACGGTCGGATGCTGTTCTAGAGGCTGAAATAGTTGGATGAAACCGGCTACAAGGTACCCTGTTCAGTCATCACGGAGCTTTTGCTGGAAACTAACCGTAGAAGCAGAGCTAAAGCGACATAGATAAAAAAAACTAACTACAGTAATTAGATATTTTTAAATAATATCTGTATTATATTTAAATTATTTCTTTCCAGCACTAACAATTAATTTTGAATTTAATAAAATATTTTATATTATCAATAAATTTTGATATATTATTTAAATTGTACAATAATTAACTATCCCTAAATTATACTAGAATTATTTTTGTATCAGTGTCACAGTTCCAGAATTCCTATTTTAGAGCATTCAATTTGATCAGAACAAGAAATGTAATCAATACATAATAAAAAAAGGATTCAACTTCCCGAAATTTTTATTAATATCCAAAAAAAATTTTTTTTTTTCCAATTCTACACTGTTTGATAAGATTTTGAAAAATACCCAAACTGCAATTTTATTTCACAGTTTTAGGCCCCAAAATCACAAATTTAATTTACGGTTTTAGCTCTCTCAAAACCGTAGAACAAATCCATGGTTTCGTAAAACCGGAAATTAAACTTGCGATTTAGATCTCAAAATAGATTTTTTTTCATGAACGTGAATTTAATTCACAGTTTTAGGTTTTTCTATTTTTTTTATTAAATAGAAAATATTATAATTTATTTATTTTTTGTATTGAAATATTAGAAATATTTTATATATTTTTTTTAAAATAGATAAATAATCCGGATCAACATTTTTCAGGCTGGATTTTTTGCGGCTGTAAGAAAAATTAAAATATTTCTTTGTATGTTATTAAAAAATAAATAAAAATATTTTGAATTAGAGTTATTGATTCCTGTTTAAAAGTAACTTCTAGATAAATACAAAAAATATTGCAGTACTTCTATTTTTAAAAAAATAATAATTGATTGCGGTAAGTTAACCTGAGCCATTTCCCACTGAATAGAAAACATTTTGTTTGGAAAAAAAATTTAGCCGTGAATTAAATTTACGGTAAAGCCTAGAACCTGAAACCATGAATTAACGTAAAGACTAAATTTACGGTTTTAGTCTAAAACTGTAATTTTTTTTTTGTTTTCTAAAACTATGGATTTGTTTTGCTGTTTTGGAGGCTAAAACTGTGAATTTAATTTGCAGCTCAAAACCGTGAAATAAAATAACAATTTAGATATTTTTTGAAATTTTGTCAAACAAGATATAGAATTCGAAATTTATTATTTTTTTGGATATTAATAAAAATTTCGGTTCAACACTTCTAAGGGCTGCCTGGGAGCAGAGATGAGAGATTCGAATATAAATGAAGAAAGATAAAACAAGCACTGTCAGGGGCGGATTCAGGATTTTCGTCGGAGGACAAAAAATATATCGAATCGGGTTTAAATCCATTAACCAATTAAGTACTCGATAAAAAACAATGCTTTAACTTATACTTTCCAATGCTTTGACTTATAATTCTAATTACCAATCAAAATTCAACAAATTTATTTCAATTTTAACTCTAAATTTAATCCGAATTACAAATCAAACGTCCAAAGAGGGGCAAAAAGTCAGAACCGATAAATCTCCACTAAAACTCAAAATCCAGAAGGGCAGCTGCCCCCCGATACACCTGAGTCCGCCCCTAAGCTCTGCCTAAGCCGGATTCTTCATACAATTCGTACATCGCTGTACACCCGGTACCCTGTCCATGCAATTGCGCATCATTCCGTAATGCCGTGCGAACGAGATGATATAGATGAACACCCCACCCATCAGTACAAACAAATAGATCGATGATGTTATCTCGCGGCAGCTCCCGGCCGCATAGGCCCCCATGAACCCAAACAAATCCAGAATCATTGTGAACTTCAACACTTTAATCACCCCAGGGATGTTGTAGAACCGACTGTTCATGAGAAGAATGATAATGACAAGGGACATGATGAAAGCTGTAGAGTTGCAATAAAAAAATGCCGTGTAGCGGCGTGAAAATGTGTCTCGGAGCACTGGTGTGCCTGCTATGTGGCCTTGGTCATCGTTTGCTTGCCAGAAGCCGCCAGGTGGGCTCAGACCGGCCTGGTAGGTGGCCCCAGCTGCTAGAACAGCGACTACCATAAGAGATCCCCGAATCTCTTGAAACATCTTCTTGTTGTCTGAGTCGTTGGCTTCTTGTTTGGTTTGAGGTCCTATCGGTGTAGGTTCTTGGGTTCCATTGATCTGCTTTGCAATTCCTGGTGGCGAAGACGGTGTTGATTCGGGGGATGGGCTGATTCGCCCTGTTGGGCTACTGTGGTGTGGTGATTCTTGATGCATTTTGATGGAATGGAAGGCAAAGTTTCTTTCTTTTTGGTTGCCCCCTTTTGTGAAGGATTGATTCAATGGCTAAAGAAGCAGTGAAAAGGCCAGTGTTATATAACCAGTTAACCACCTTGACTGTTATCACCTAAAATAACTCAAATTATGATTTCTAGATCCAGACAATCAAATCTGTTTTGACAAAAATATTAAAAGAATCCGTGCATTTAATATTGAACCAGATTACTCCAGATTTTGAAGTGACGGTCCGGATCTAAACTCAAAAATTGATTTACTTTAGAGGAGCCGGACTCGTGGCAACCAAGTGAGCTAAGGAGCAAGGAAGCTTCTCAGAAGCTTACTTTCAATCAACTAATTTCGAAATCCAGGAGGACAATTAAAATAAGCCCACCTATTTTATTTCCTGGCAGCATTAGCTGTTACAGATACAGTGAACTCCCCCTTATATATTTATTAAGTTATTGCCCAGCTATTAAAATCTGATTGAGACAAACGATAATAGGGTTGCTACTTGCTAGTTTGCTTCCTGCCTGAGAAGTCATGTACGTACTTCCAAAGGAAAAAAAAAAGCAAAAAAAGATTAGAGAATCTTTCAATGTTATACTTTCCAGGCGAGTTCTTTGAACAAGTATTATTATATTCTAGTGCGAACAAGAAAGTTCACATCTGATATTGGGTAATATTAATTAAGGACTTCAAATAGATAAGCCATCTCCATACTGGTCCTCTTGCCAGATAGATAATAGCGGACATGTAGATATAGCGGCCCCAATAAGATTCAGAAGTGCATCAGCATGTGCATGCCGCTACTCAACAGATAGCAATTTTGTAATAGCTTATTGACTGTTGACTGACTTGACTCCAGAGAAAGTATCCAAAAGTTGGAATGGATTTAGAGTAGAATATATATTGAGTGAGGCTACGGTACTATGCATAGCACGGATGGGTCCATACTACGGCTCCAAATTTGAGTTTGCAAAATTCTAATGGTTCATCCAAACCGTTCAACATGATTATAAAATGAATATGTACTTGCAAACCAAAATTTACATTTTTTCAAATTTTTTTTACTATTTTTTTAGATAGGTAGAAAATCACTATTTTTGAATGGTCCAGAACTTTCAGATCCAGTGATTTTCTACCTATCTAAAAAATAGTAAAAAAATTCTAAAATTTGATTTGCAAGTACATATTCATTTTATAATCATGTTAAACGGTTTGGATGGAGCGTTAAGATTTTGAAAACTCAAATTTGAAGCCGTAGTACGGACTCAACTGTGCTATGCATAGTACCATAGCCTCACTCATATATATTAATATATTTTGTTTTGTCCCCTTGCAACCCATAATTAATGGGCCATTTTACACTTTTCTGGTTAGGCTCTGGATAAAAGAACTCAGCCCATTCAAAGTCTGGGTCAAGTCCGGTAACAATCTAGTCATCAGTCGTTACATGTCGACCTAATGAATCAAAGTTTGCCTTCCAAAACCGCACAGATAAGCCTTTATGGGCTGGGTCAAGCTGTTAAAAATAATGAAGTCGAGAACCGATCTCACTCATCCATTATTGATTGAATGATTTAAATTAAATCAAGCATAGCATAGGCTTTAGTTTATTTATGACAAAGCAACAGTAGTGCCAATTGTACAATAACAGGGCCCAGTACCAACGGTACAAAAAACTAAACGTTAGACTTTGTAATATAAATAAGACTTAAAGCTCATAAATAAAAACACATCAATACATAAATATATTTTTACCATAAATCATTCCCTCGTCTCTTCTCTATTTTGTCTCTAAAAATCAACACAAGGTAACCTTTAATTTACTGCAGTAGGAGATGCATGCACGCAGAAAAACACCATTAAATCTGACGCCTATAGAGACAAACTGACACAAGACTTGGCACAAACACACCATGAATATGATTATGATGCCTATGGAAGTAATTTGAACTTAAAAGGTCATCCTCTTGTTTTTATTTTGTGTAATTTAACATTCCCTCGAGGTTACTCAAAAGTCGAGAGTTTGATTTCTCCTCATAACTCCGTAGTCTATGTGAAAGTTTTTAGAAAAGAAAACATTCCCTCGAGGAGCTTTTCATCTAATGAATTTCATAACTTCTGTTAAAATTCATAGTAATTTCTTCATAGATAAGTCTATGCCAACATGCCAAGTCAATTTTAAGTTTTCACTTCAGCTTTTCTTAATTTATTGGCAACCACCACATTCTTTAAATTAAAAAACCTCTCAACTACCACTCCTCCAAATATATTATAAATACACAACAGACCCACCTATGTGCTATGCTTACTGCTCATGTTACTGTGCGGATTCATGCCATCTAAACTAAATCCAAACCTTACATTTCTTATTTCATCACCAAATTCCTTGTGATCCCTGTCAAAGTTTCTCCACTGAAGATCATCTGCGGAGTGTCGTAATTTTTCATCATTTTTCCAACCTTCGGCATGCCAATGCATTAATTTTGCATCATTAACATTTGCGAATAAACGTCTAATTCTCAGTATCACAGGCAGGTAATAAGACTTTTGCTGGAGGTCCTTTCTGGTCTAAATCATCACAATTACTCTTGTTGTCATTTGTCTCGGGTTTCCTATACCGGTTTGCACCGCATTTTGGACATTGTGCCATATCTTTGTAACGGTCCCGAAACAATACACAATAATTTGGACATGTATTCTTTGTACTTTCAGACTCAATGGACACAACATTTGTTTGGCTCTGTAATATGAATTTGGGAGCTCGTTGTCATCTGGAAGCGTCTCTCCTAAGAGGTCTAATAATTCACTGAAACTTTTATCACTCTAACCATTACTCGCCTTCAAACGATATAGTCTCAAAACAGCTTGTAATTTTGTAAATCTCGTACAACCGGGATATAATTGTCATTGGTGATCACTTTTAAATTTCTTTGAAAATCTTTCGTATTCCTTTTCCGTAAATTCTTGCTCAACCTCAAGATACATGTCATCAAAGTTGTCATCATTGTGATAATCATTATGGTCTGAATCATAATCATCACTACCAATTTCTTCATTACCAACTTCATCACCAATTTCCCCATTTTCCTCACCAAAAACCTCAGATGCAATTTCAAAATCAATATTAAAATTACTAGTACCATTGCTTGTTTTCCCAATATCATCACCAATTTCTCCGGTACCCTCACCATGCCATATCCAACGTATGTATCCATTTTTAAACCCATTACAAATCAAATGACTTTTAATATCCACAGAGTCAGCAAACGATGTAATATTACAACACAATCGACAAGGACAATAAATAGTTGTTAAACCCTTCCTTTTCATATCTTATTGTGTGACTTGTAACGAATGTGATTAGGATGCATGATTGAACAACCAAACTAAATAATTAACAATAATTGGTCCAATTAATATAACTTAGTCTCAGGCTCTCATATTTATCATTGAACCGCCAACGTGCAAGTTGCAATGTCGAAGCTGTCATACATGTCATTGTTTCTTCACTAGTTAAGCTTGATCTATGCAAATTAGTGGGGACTTCGTTAGGATTGGTTCAAATAGATAAATAAATATATAGTTAGGTAAATAAAATAATAAACCCTGCCCTAGTAATGTATTGGTCTACAGGATAATTAATTGAGACTGGCATTAATAATAGTTCTATAGAATATTAACAATAGAATAAAGCAATTATTGATTGACCTAGCTTAGCATTAATCATCGTGATAAAACTTCAACATCTCAAACTTTCAATCGTAGATAGTTCCTAACAAGGTACGATACTGATGTCAACAGTAAGTTCAAACTCCAAGGACTAATTAATTAGCAAAAGACGGTTATTCAGGAAACTACCTGAGTGGTTAAACGAGGAATAAATATACCTTAAAAAAAACAAGCACGTACAATAAATGTAATTCTTTTTTTGAGTAAAAAAGAGGGGTCAAGCCCCACTTTATATTAACCATAGTCGGTTACATGTAGGAGGTTCTCAATAAGAGAGCCTAGTGATGTGTGTGGTGAAGAAAATGTAAAAGCAGAAAATAAAAAAGGATTCCTAAAGGGGTGCTACGTGATCAAAGAGATGGTGAAGAAAAAATTCCAGGTAACTGGTACAAAAAATTGCTAATTTTATATAGCTTTATGTTAACCGATTGCTTGTCATCCATGGTCCATGTTGTTGCTCTGTTGCAGTCGTCCTTCCAATCTTCTCATTTCTACAATTTCTTCCACCAATTGCTGTGTTGCTTTGGTTGTGCCCCTAAAAATTCGGTTACACCTCTCTCTCCATATAATGAAGTTTGCTGTTATTATGACTTCTCTTGTTTTATTTGGGGTCTCTTTGTCCACCATCAGTTCTATATAACCTTGGTTGCTTCGTGTGGGTACTGGTATCCCCAAGGAGATCAATGCCCCGCTGGTAACAGCTTTGGACTGATTGCAGACGTTGAAGAAGTGTTGGGCATCTTCATCACTTGCTCTGCACATATAGCACATTCCCACTATCGGGATTCCTCTATTTCTCAATGCGGCTGCTGTCAGTATCCTATTGTTATAAAGCAGCCATGCGAAAACTCTGCATTTTGGAGCAACTTTGAGCTTCCAAATGTTGTCTGTTTTGGGTTTTATTCTTCGAGTATCACAAATTGTGTTGTATGCTGATTTTACCGAAAAGCCCTTGTCTTCTTGAGGTTTCCAGATAGTGTTGACTACATTTTGCTGTGGTAGCACCCAGTACTGTTGTAGTTCTTGTTGTATTCTTCTCAGTTGGTGCAGCTCTTCTTCTGCTTGTTCTGACAGTGAGTGTTCAAAGAGCTGAATCGGGTCTGTTGTGTTAAGAAAGTCCTGTAGGCAGATATCCTGATCTGCTGCGAAGGTGTATAGTGCTATCAACCAATTTTTGAGGATTCCTTCTCCCCAATCATGTTTCCAGAGTTTAATGCTTCGTCCTTGATTTTTTGCCCTTTGCATGAAGATATCACAAAAAGTCTGAATCTCCTTCAAGTGTGTGGAGAAGAACGATGAGTCATAAATCATTAAGGGATCCTGTTGGCAGTAAATTTCAAAAAATATTGCCTTCCATAATTTGGGCTGCTGTTGATGCCATTGCCAATACCACTTTGCTAGTAGCGCTATATTGAAGTTCTTTAAATTTACGATGCCAAGGCCCCCCATCTTCTTAGGTATGCAGACTAGTTCCCAGTTTGCCAGGTGGATTTTTTTTCTATCTTGTTGCGCACCTTGCCATAGGAAGTTTCTCCTTATGCGGTCGATTTCATCCACCACCCAACGTGGTAATCTAAACACTGTCATGAGGTATATGGGTATAGCAGAGAGCACCGCATTTATGAGTACAATACGACCCGCTAAGCTTAGAAATTTTGCTGCCCAACCCGTTAACCTTTCTCTAATTTGTTGAATGAAGACTCTGAACACTTGATTTGGGATCTTGCTGTTCGATAAAGGTAAGCCAAGATAAGTCATAGGCATCGTGCCTATCCTGCAGCCCAACATGTGTTGTATCTGTTGGGCATCATGCTGTGGTGAGTTGAGTTGTATGAATTCTGATTTCTCCATGTTGATCTTTAGCCCCGTTAAGCTCTGAAATACTGTAAGCGTTAGCTTGAGAATCTGTACTTGTTGTATATCTGGTTTGACAAAGAAGATCGCGTCGTCCGCGTATAGCAAGCACGGCTCCATGTTTCTGATTGGCAGCTTCAGTGCCCCTGTTTCTCTCAATCTCTTCGTCCATCTTGGCAAGAAATCCATTGCTAAAATGAATAGTAGGGGAGACAAAGGATCACCCTGGCGTACTCCTCTTCGTAGCATTATTTTTTTCCCAATGAGCCCATTGATGCTGATTTGTGACATGCCTCTTAGCACAAGACGGACTATCCATTGAATCCAAATATGTGGAAATCCTAGTGCCTCATGACATTCAACAGAAAATTCCAATCAATAGTGTCGAAGGCTTTGTGTATGTCGGCTTTGAAGATAGCTAGAGGTGTTTTGGTCGTTTTTGCGAAATGTAGCACCTCTCTTGCATATATGAATCCCTCAGAAATTTGCCTACCTTTTATGAAACCCGTTTGGGATTTCATAATTAGATCGTCCATGTATGTTTGCAACCTATTTGCCAACACTTTTGATAGAATTTTCTGACAACTATGGATAAGGCTGATGGGTCTGAATTCTGATGGTTTGGTTGGATTGGTAGTTTTTGGGATCAGAATTATGTAAGATGAGTTGAGTGGTTCGAGTGTTTGGTTTGATGATGTTACTGTAGAGATGACTGCTTGCATGTCTGGCATCAAGATATCCTGGAAGGATTTGTAAAATTCCCCTGTTAGCCCATCTGGCCCTGGTGCCTTATTGGGCGGCCATTCCTTGATCACCCTTCTAATTTCATTTTCTGACACTTGTCGCCCCAAATCAGATAGGTTTTGCTGTGTTGGATATAACACGGGCCATTCAATCTCTTGTGTTGTTTGCACTGTTCTTCCCATCAGATTTATGAAAAAACTCGAAAGATAGCCGCTTTTGTTTTTTTATCCTTATAGGCACGGCCATTGTGGTGTATTGCTCCTATGTTGTTACTCCTATTGCTTGTAGTTGCATAGGCATGAAAGAACGCTGTGTTGTTGTCCCCTTCCGTTTGCCACTTTGTTTTCGCTCGCTGTTTCCATAGTTCTTCCTCATATGTTGCTAGCTCTGTGAATCTTCTTCTTACCCTTGCTCTGACAATCTTTTCCAGTTGAGTTGGAGGTCGTGATTCCTCCACTTTATCATACCATCCCATGTAATTTCTACATACAAGGATCTGTCTTTTGATGTTGCCAATTCGGTCCTTAGTCCAACTTGTGATCTGTTTTTGTAGTTCGCTGAATTTGTCATGCAGTTGTTTTGGCGTGTGTGCAGTCTCCTTACTTTCCCAGTGTTGTTTTACAAAATTTACGAATTCCTCCGATTTAAGCCATAGGTTTTCGAATCTGAAAAGTCTTGTTTTCCTGATGTGTGTTTTTGCTTCATATATGATTGGATTGTGGTCCGAATTGGTATTGGGCAGAGTACTTTGCGTTGATGCTGAAAAAAGTGCGCTCCATTCTGTTGATAGTAGAAATCGGTCTAACTTGGCCAGTGCTGGAACTGTTATGTTGTTGGACCATGTGTACCTCCTTCCTGCCATTGGTAGGTCAATCAAACCTAATTGCAAAATTAAATCAGCAAACGCTGCTGGCCATCTTGAATTTGTTGTGGTATTTTTTTTGTCTTGTTGATGAAGGGTGGTGTTGAAATCTCCGCAAAGTAGCCATGGTGTGCCGTCTGTTGGCTCCTCTGGTTGTAGCTCTTGGAAAAAAAGATCTCTTGATATCGACCTTGATGGACCATATACTGTGGTGATTTTAATAGCTTCCTCCATGGTGTTATCTCGCAAGTTAACCGATAAGCTGTAGGTATTCGCCTTGTATGAGACCAATGAAAATCTTCTTCCTTGCCATGCTACTAGTATACCTCCTCGTGTATTGTTTGCATCTAGTACTTGAAACATATTCAATCTTCCCCCACAGATCTCTTTTCTTGTGTTGTCATCTATATTTCTTAGTTTTGTTTCTTGGAGACATATAATATTTGTTTTTTCTAAGAAGAAAGTTTGTCTTATGGCCAATCTCTTCTCTCTTTCGTTCAATCCCCGGACATTCCAGGATATTATCTTAATTCTTGTTTTGTGATCCATATAGAAACCAAGTGACAACTAAGAGATGCAAATAAATAGTTGCTTTGAAAGAGGAGGTCTTACATAACAGTATCTTCACCCTACAGACTTGCCCTTCAAATAAAAGTCCTAATTTCCTAAACTGCCCCTTGTCACCTAGGAGTTCATACCTTGCTATCCCCAAAAACTCCTGTGTCCTTACTCGGCCCTTGCCCCCCTGATTTTTCTATCCCCCATCCCAATTACCATAACTGTGTACCACCCTTGCCTTACATTGATATTCCCACAAACTATCTTCTACAAATTCTAAACTAAAAACATATTGCGTACTTAACATGCTTAACTTTTGGATTCACTAGATTAGCCAAAATTGCCTCCTCCTTCATCTACTGCTATGTCCGATTACTCGCCATTTAGCAGCTCCTGAGCTGCTGTCCTCACGGCACCCCTCATTTCAATCCCTGCTTGGTTGATTACCGCCTCTGCTTGCTCATCTGTCAGACAGTCGAGTGTCTTCATGTACTCCAGCTTGATAGGCGCTACTTTGGCTCTTTTCTTGTGCGCCTTCTTGAAGCATGAGACTGACCAAGGTCGAGTTACTCTGCGCGCCTTCTCTTCTAGACGGGTATACATGCCATCAGTTTTGGAGGCCAGCCGTGTGCTTCTTCTAGGTATTTGTTTTGCAAACTGTGGGGTTCCAGGAAAACCTGGAGGTCCTTCTTCACTTTCCTTTTGCAACAGCTCTACTTGTATTTCCTGTTGTAGAGGTCCCCTTGTTGCTTGTACTGGATCCTGCTGGACTGTTGCTACCACTTCGGCCTCCTTCAGAGTTTGGTCCAGCGCCTCTAGAGACTGGCCGTGGCCTGCTGGGGAGAAGGGTCCAGTCGGAGTTGGCACTGGATCCCTTTGGGCTGGCGCATCTTCCTCTGGTTCATTCTGTGTTTGGCCCAAAAGTTCCTGAGACAGCCCATTCGCTGCAGGAGAGAGCTGTAGCCCCTCCAAGTTCTCTTTTTGGGCCTTGGTTTAAGTCTGTGAGAATTTCCTCCTGTGGTGGTTCCGTTATGCTGCCAGCCTAGGACCCATTAACTTTGAAAATAGTTCCTCTGAATAGAATGTCAAACTCACCTTTTTTGAAAATCTCTGTGTAAAATATCCGGATTGTCGCTATGTCCTTTTCCTGCTCTGTGTAAGACCCTTGAGTATTCAAAAGTACTCTGTACTTCTCCCCTTTTCCACTGGTGACAATTAATTCCTCGTACCTGCTTGGCAGGGCTCGCGTAGCTAGTTCGGCGCCAACAGTAGGAACCTCTTGTCCCTTGTCAGTCTGGAGAGGTGTGCTGCTGCCCTCTCCAGTTCTTGTTTCAGGTCCTTTCTCCAGTTGGCTGAGTGGAGTCTCCTGTCCTCTGTTGTGGAAGGCTGGTTCATCTCCATTTGCCTTTTCTACTGTTGTCTCCAGTTGGGCCGAGTTCAGCCCTTCGAGGTGGTTGCTGGCGTCTCCGGATGGCACGTCTCCCTTTTTTGCCATCGCCTCCTTCTTCTCACTCATCTCCGGTGGTACTTGTGTTTCTAGTTTTCCAGTGGCTTCCTCTTCTGTTGGCATTTCCTCTATTACGTATGGCACCTCCATCCCACCAATGTGTTGTCTACCCTGATTCTGCCTGTTTCTTCCATCGGTAATTCCTGCACGGTGGTTTGCTGTTGTGGAGTGTCTAGCCGGAGCGACATGGTATTCGAGTCTGTTTGAGCCACCCCTAGAAGGTTGGCCCCTATCTTCTCGAGTGTTACGGTGCTCCACTGGCGACGGAACATCGGAGGTGTGCAGCCATCCGTCTAGGTCAAACTACACTGTACCCGGACGGGATCTGGTGCCAGCCGTCACATAACGGGGAACCCGGTATGGATAGCGCACATCAACTAGAGCCGTGATGTACTCAAAATTGTCGTTTTGAAAGAAAGGTGCCACCCTTTCGAGTTGCCCAAACCCTGAGACCAATGTCCCGACATCCCTTCTGTTCCACTGGTGCAGCGGCAAGCCATAAATCTTAATTCTTGCAAGGTTGCTGGTTGGGTCATACATCGTCCCCGCTTCTCTTGTCCATGGGGCAAGTTGCACTTCTACCCCCGGGCCTAGGGTGAAGGCGCAAACCGCACACGCCTCTTTGAGCATACCTCTGTTGGGAAATATCGCAACGAAGTCTCCGGCCGACTGATGGACCTTCCTCACCCTGAAATCTCTTGGTTGTCTTCTAAAATACATTGCCAATCTCGTGGCGAGGCGATGAGCCAGAAAAGGTGTGTTCTCATGGGGGCCGGTCATGACTATTGCAGTGCTATCAAGGAATTGGCTGGCTGGTAAGAGTTGTGCCCTGTCCTCTAGAAAAACCTGTATGTCGTCAGCTCTGTTGGCTTCAATAGAGTCAGGGTCTTGTAATGGAATGGTCTCCCAGTCTGAGAAATCCATCTTTTGTGGTTTAGTGTGTGCTGATTTGTGGTTTTCCTCTGTTGGTTGAGGATTGATGTTGCGTTGAACTATATTCTCCTTGTTCTTTTTTATAGGCAAATGGATCCTAGTAGTTGCAGTTGCATTTACTCCTCTAACAGCCTCCTTCTTGCTGTTGTTTAGCTGGCATTGGCGGGAGAAATGGCCCAGCTTGAAGCACTTAATGCATCTGACCTTCATCTGGCATGTAGATTTCTTGTGTCCTTTGGCAAAACAGTTAAAACATCTGTTCTCCCCTTTAAGTCTCTGCTGGTGAGGGCTTAGTACTATTTTGGCCTTGGCAGTGCTTGGTGTTTTGTGCTTTCTACACACTAGAGTCCAACCTTCTTCATCCTCTAGGTTGGCTGTCTTAACTCCTTCTGAACCACCATTAAACACCGGTGCTCGAGTCCTGTGCTGATGGTTGAGAGTCACTTCAGGTGGTTGAGCTGTCTCTACGCCATTGATGCTTCTTGTACGTGGTACCTGAGTAGTCCTGCTGAGAATCTGGGCATAGGATGTTCCTGCTGCTAGAATCGCCTCCTGTGTCGCCTTTGCTTTTGCTAGCTGGAACGCCATCCTCCAATAAATGTAATTCTTAAAAAAATAAATCAATAAAATTGAAGAGGCCTTTCATTCCTATAATTAATTTGCTCCCCGGTTCCTTCCTTCCATGAGTTTAATTTAAGACTAGGCTGGAGCGGAATTCCAGAAAATTTAGATTGGAGGACTCGATGAATAAATATCATGTACAATTTCATCTGATGAGGACTACTAGTAATATATTTTGCAAAAAATTAAAAATTTTGAAGGATAAAAATGCAAAATTTTGTTATAAAAAAAAACATAAACAAAATATAGAGAATGTATAAAGAATGACTATCTCTTATTTATATATTTTCATGTGTACAATACAAGATCTCTATTTATATGCCACAAATTATAAATGAAAAGCCATCTAATTAATTCCAATAATAAATTATATACACTATATATAAAACATGAATTTGAATCATATATAAAAAACAAACCATATAAACCAAAGTATATAAAACCGAACCAAGTATATAAACCGAAGTAATTCAAAAATTCAGCCGAACCATTCCATTTAAACCAAAACAAACAAACCATATAATCCAAATTTTTTCCATTGGATTAATAACCAAATAAACCAGACCAAGTGAACACCCCTAATGATATGTTTTTCTTAGGTAAAAATTATACCTTCTTTATATCTGGGTCTTTCTTTATCTTGAACTAACTCAGGCAGAGAGTGTGTTGTCACTTGTCAGTATCAGCTGCTATGGGGCCTAGTTTCTTTGGTTAATCAGGCTCACAGTGGTTAAGCTGTTCATATAGCACCCAAATATGCGAATGCAAGGCCTCCATGTTCTGTTGTTTAGAATTTCAAAGCAGATATTTGCTTATTACTGTGCTTGAATTCGGTCCACATTGTGTTTGCAGAATGCCCCACTGTGTCTCAGTGAGATTTTTGTGGGAAAAATCGATCCGTTGTACAAGTGTACAAGAGATATTGTCAGATTGGATAGCCAGAGCACCTGAGACCCTTGTTTGCCTCGCCAAATTAACTGCATTAAAAGAGCCCATGAAATGAATGATCAGTCTCCTCAGCTTTCTCACAAAGTTGGCACAATTGGTTAACACTTTGCCAGTGACACTTTTTCTGGTTTAACTCTGAAATCTGGTCATAATCCATAAAAGAATTGAGCTCATTCATATTTGCTTGTCAGAGCCATTTTTCTCCTTTAATGTTCATTTATGATACACTGATTCAACCTTCATTTTCTCATCTTAGATACTTTAGTTTAGTGTTTTCTTCATCTGAAATAGCCTACCTGAGCTTAATTTGTAACAGAACCAGCCGCACCTTACCATAGTTACCAAATGCAACATCAGTGCTAACAGAGCTGTTGGATAAACTTGTCATATTGTCTGAAAAGCTTTTTCATATTCATAGTTGATTTTGTGAAACACTGATTGCCATTTGAGATTCACAACTGTCCGGTACCACACCTTTCGCATTAAATGTGGAGCTCATTCTTAGCTTCATAGAAATAGTGTTACCCTTCGAGAAGACTCAACAGTTAGCTTCCCGTGTGCATTTCAGTACAGTTAACCAACTGCTATTTTCAAAACAATGGCTGGCATATGTTGTTTCGGAATAAGAATAAGGCCTCGAAGGACTGGGAAATATGACAAAATTTTCAGAGATGTGGTGTTCCTCTGTACAAGTGGAACCGTCCATTTACGAAATTGACTAGGAATAACATTTTTGCAGATATACACAAATATGCAGATATTGGAAATCTGTCATAATTCCTTATGATTGCATAGATAAATTAAGAACAATAGACTACCTCAATCAAAGAATTAGTGAGCATGTTACTTTATTTTGGACGAATTAAGCTTTTTTTGGCTGAAACTCCCAAATCTTGCCTTACGCACGTTCTTCTTTCTTGTTTTGAATTTTTTATTATACGTTAGCTCCTGATTATTCTGTACTATCTTTTTCTTTTTTTCTTTTTTGAAATGATTGGTAGAGAGGCTACTAATGTTTAGAAACAATCTTACTCAACCACAGAGTCCTCATCCTACTTTACAGTGTACTATGACTCCCCATCATCTATTATTAACCTACCCCTACTCTAATTGGTGATGATGCATTACAAAACTTCAACCACAGCTTAGCCTCTTCAGAGATTTGGTGTATCAGTACGCTGGGGGGTTTCAGTCTATTAGTAAAAACCTTATCGTTCCTCTGCTTCCATATATTCCACAGTGTGCACATGAATAAAGAAGCCCATTGACGCCTTGGTACTCCTCCATTCTGTCTTACTGTTTCCCAAGACCTGTCCCATGTTTTTTGTATTGAGTTGCCGACTGCCAGTATCTGACATCCTATACTGCCTGAAATTCCACGCCATACTCTTGCAGCATAGCCACATCTGAAAAAAGGTGATTTGCTGACTCTTGAGTACAGTTCGCACACATGACACAACTAGGCTGACAATGCATTCCTCTTCTTGCCATTATGTCGTGTGTAAGTAACCTATTCTTAAGGTGCAGGACTGTGAACACCTTGACTTTTGAAGGGGTATCTGACTTCCAGATGAATGCAAATCTCCATTTAATCATTCCACCCATTGATATAATCCTGTAAAAAGAAGAGGCAGAATAAGTTCCCTGTGTAGACCATCTCCATTGTATCTCGTCTTCCCCTTGCCCAAACTGCAGAACGGTATTTTCAGCTACCTGGGGCGCCAGATGTTCGATTAATGGCCAGGCCTCTTGAAGGGAGATGCACTGTAGTAGAGGTCTTGGCAGTCTGTCTCTGAATTTTCTTAGCGGATTGCCATTCCAAGGATCATACCAAAATGAGATGGTGTTGCCTTGGCCTATAATAGTTCTGATGCTCCAATGGTATAGTGCTTTAAGTTTGAGGAGTTGCCCCCAAAAGTGTGAGCCTTTTACTAATACACCGGTATGGAGGCTAGAACCGAGTTTTGGAGCAACAGTCTCCCACCTCTTGAAATCAGCTTACTTTGCCATCCTTCAAATCTTCGCTCGAGCTTTTCTATAAGGGGCATGAAATCTGTTCTTGCAGGCCTCTTGAAGGTGAGGGGCATGCCTAAATATGTGATCGGCAACTCTGTTTGATTGCAACCAAAGATGATCTTTACCAATTCTTGTTGGTCCAGTGACAGATTCAGAGGGATGAAGACACTCTTTTCATAGTTAATTTGGAGGCCTGAAATGCTTGTAAATAGTCTGAGCACCAATTTTAATGTGATCATCGTTGTTAGGTCTGCCCTTGCAATAATAGTCGTGTCATCGGCATATTGAAGGGCCATGATCGGATCCCTTAGTTTCGGAGATAATGATTGCAGCAATGTAGCATTTACCCTTTCGATTAGTTTCTGTAACACATCCACCGCTACGTTGAATAGCAGGGGGGATAGGGGATCCCCCTGTCTCAAACCTCTCTTATGGATGAAGTACGAAGAAGGTTCACCATTTACTACTACGCGAGAAGAGGAGGTTTGGAGCAGCAGCTGTATCCAATCACACCATTTATCTGGAAATCCCCTTGCTGCCATGGTGTTCATCAAGAAGCTCCAATTTATAGAGTCAAAGGCTTTCGTGAAGTCCAATTTGAGAAACACCGACGGACTCTTGACATGAGAGATGTGCTGTAGGATTTCTCTCGTTGCCAAGAAATTTTCTGAGATTTGGCGGCCTCGAATGAACGCGGATTGTCTGATGGAGATGAGGTCAGGTAGGTGATTGGCCATGCGTGTGGCAAGGATTTTAGACAAGATTTTTGGGATGAGATTGATGGTGCTTATCGGTCTGAATTCTCCCACAGAATTCGCCCCCTCTTTCTTGGGAATCATTATAATGTTTGCTCGATTGAGTGGTTGGAGGTGCAAGGTTCCGGCATGAAAATTTTGGATCAATGCCACTATGTCTTCTTTAATCTCTTGTCAGTACAGTTGGGCAAACTCGTTGGGGAGACCGTAGCTTCAATTTCCTGCAAACTCGTTGAGGCCTTGTTGGGCAAACTCGTTGAGGCCTTGTTCTTGGCTAAAGTGAAGACCGTAGCTTCAATTTCCTGCACCGAAAAAGCAAATTGTAAACATGTTAGTGGGAGTGGGTTTGGGTAGAGGTAGGTCGGGTCGAAAGGTTGCACCGGTGCTTCGGTTCCCAGGATATTTTTCATGTGTTGGAGAAATGTGGCTTTGATGGTTTGTGGTAGTGTAATGGTTTGGCCATTATGGGATAAGGATAACACCGCATTTTGTCGCATTCTTGCAGAAGCCACTGCATTGAAGTAGCGCGTATTATTATCTCCTTCTTTGAGCACATCTAACTCTCTGACTTCATTTAATTTCATAGAGGTGTGCTAGGTGGAAAGTTCTCCTTCTTAGACAGAGCCTCAGTTTGAATTCGCAATTACTCAAGAGTCTCTTCTCCTCAATTTGGTCCAGAGCCGAAATTGCCCTCTTGCAGTTTTCCAGCTATACCGACAGCTGACTATGATTGGTGCAGTGCCACGATCTCAGGGCTTTGTGCATTTGCCACATTTTTTGGTCAAAAATCTCCTCCTGGTTTGTAGCCCGACTTGGTTGGGATGACCAAATATCATGGATCATGTGCTTGACCTCTTCAAAGTGAAACCAGAATCTTTCGAGTTTATAAGGTTTGGGGTGGGTTTGGAGGTGGTTGCAAGTTAAGAGAAGGGGGGAGTGGTCAGAAACTGTGACTTCTAGCGCAGTGAGCAGAATTTTTGGAAAGTGCATATCCCATTGACCAGTAACAAAGACTCTGTCTAACTTTGAGAGGATGGGGTTCAGTCTCTGATTTGACCAGGTATATGATCTGTTCTTGAGGGGTACATCAAGAAGTGCCAAGTCAGTGATGAGGTCATTAAATTCACCCATTAGAGAAATTCCCCGCATGTCGCCCGATCTGTCCACTAGCCAACGGACTAAGTTGAAGTCGCCAGCAAGTATCCATGGTTTGTCGATTATTCCTGCCAGCCGCCTCAGTTCACGAATGTAGTCACTTTTTTGCTGATCCACACAGGGGCCATATGTATTGGTAACTATGAATTGTTGCCCCGACTTTATCTCCAATAGCAGCACCGAAATTGTGTGAATAGTAGACCAGGCTGAAAGGAGTCAGAAGTTTCGCTTCCATGAGATTAAGCAGCCACCTCGTGAACCGATAGCATTAATAAACATACAACAATCTTTCTCGAAAAAAGTCGGTAAAACCGATGAGATATAGATGAAATATATTTTATTCCACTTAGTTTCTTACATACAAACTATGTCACATCTTGACCATCGAATTACATTTCGAACAACCAAGCACTTCTCTAAAGATCCAAGACCTTTACAATTCCACGACAGAAGTTTGAATTTTTTTAAATCCATAAAAAAGGAAAACTTCAGTGGTGTACCGCGTCTGAGGGGGCTTAATCTGAGCCCGAGCTCAACTCGTCTTCTGAGTCAGGGTCGAAGTCTGAGAGATGATCCTCTTGCTCTGGCTCTAATTCATTCTCCTCGGAGTTCTGAGGAGTTCTCTGCTGTAGAACTCGTTCTGAATTATCCTCTTGAAGAAGGGAGTTTATTTGTTCAACAGGGATGCCACAGGCCTCTGCAATGCTGTGACAGTGTTGGGCTTCCACTCTAACTTCAATAAATCCCTCAGGATCGAAATCTAAATGGGCTCTTTTATCCTCTTTTGCTTTGGGCCTTGGCTTTGCTTTCCCATTTACTCTTTGTCTTCCCAGCTTATTGGGCCGTGGCCTGCTAGAAGATTCAGCATGGGAATCAGCTGAGTTACCTTTAAAGGAGGTTTGAAGGCGAACCTGCTGGCTACCTCCAGCTGTCCCTCTGTCAACCAGCTGTCTCCCCTTCCTCAACACGTGCTTGAGAAGCATATTACCTCCTGATGCCACATTAAGCGCCCCTCTTTTTTTTGAAATTCGGATCCCGGAATGTTCTTTGTCTCGTGGTGGACAGTTGTTTGTCTTGACCTGCTTCAATTTGGCCTCACTCGTTCTTCGAAGAAGATTTGGAGAAGGTTCCAGCCTCCTATTGTTTGTTTGTGCTAGCGCCTCTGCCAAGGAAGCAGGAATGTCAGCCGCTTCTGAAGTTATGTCAGCCAAGATTTGGTGAGGCACACTCTCTTCTTGAATTGGTGTAGCCAAAGCTGTTGCTTCAGGGAGTTGAACCACCTCATCGGATGCTCGCGGAACTAGAGCAGTCCCGATGTGATTGTGAGATGGGTCGGGTACGGGCAATTCTATTGTCTCCATGGCACAGCCGTCGCCTGCTATCACATCTTCTCCGGCGACTATTGCCCTTACTTCCTGTGAGAGTGAATTGAAATCCTTACCTCTACACAATTCCAATACGGCCTTCTTGGTAATCTGAACCGTGTCAGATGCACCACAGCTGTTGGGTGCAAAGTGGGTTGAGGGTGGGACTTGCGGCCGGGAGAGCACCTCTGAATGTTGAGGGAGGTCTTCTAACCTGTAAAGAGGGACCGGAAGCCATGTTTTTACCATGACATCTACCGTCGTCTCTTGGCCAGCCACTACAAACCCTATATGGTGTGGAATGTTTTCTAACTCCAATACCGCCACTGCCACTGTCCAGCATGCTACGTCTCCGGCTATACTCTGCTCCAGAGTACCAAGATACACCCCAAAAGCCGCAATCGCCTGAGAGATATCCTTTTCTTGGCTGATGTGAAGAGGAACTCCATTAAGGTCTAAAAGAACCTTATATTTGGGGATGTGAGTGACTGTGTCAATTGCCGGACTCCACTGACTAAAGAAATAACCCTTGTTCCACAGGTCAGCTGGTATCGCCTTGATAAAGCGGACTGGATCGATCTCGGATGGTAGCTGGATGAGATATCTTGACCTTGTAAGGATCCCAATGGAGACCTGCTGAGCTGTGACAAGCTTCGTCAAAGCAGCGTATTCAGCCTCTTGATCAATGAAGAGGTCAAACTCTATGTCCGGAGCATAGAGTATCACCGCTTTCTTCAATCTTTCTATTTCGCTGCCGTGGTTCTCATCTCTGGTGATATAGCAATAAGTCTTGGGTGGTCGGTCATGTGGTAATGGCCTAGGGTGATGTGGGTAGCTTCCTTCCAAGAGCTCATCAAAAGATGGTTCTAGGCAGGTGGTATTGTTCACACTGATAGGGCGGAATGGCTTGGCTGATGGGTTTAGAGCTAACTTGCAGCGGAGACCAATGTGGCCATCTCCCCAGCACCGCCCACATTTGGTGAGGTTCTTGCAAGAGGCCACCGCATGGCCTTTTTGACAGCATCTGAAGCATCTTCCCCGCCACTCGGGGAATTTTGGAGATGGTGGAAATCTTAGGCCGGGGGAGGTGTGTGAGGAGATATAGTGGGCTTTGTTTGGGGTGGGGACAGGGACGGTATTGAGTAATGGGGGGTTGGAGGAGTTTGGTGAGGTGATGGGAGATGATGTGGCTGGAGTGGGGTGGGAAGCTTGGGGAGGGGGGGAACGGTGAGGCCTAAGGTCATTTGTGGGCGTGCGCTGGACAATCTGAGCATAGGAGGCTTGGAAGGAGAGAAAAGGTTTGGTGGTAGTCGGGGGTTCTGGGGCATGGCGCCAAGTGGATGGATAGGGTTTCCGGCGAACTACGGTTGTCCACCCTCCTTCACTCATTTTTTCAAAATAGCATCAGTTCTTGCATTCTCAATCTTATTCTGTACTATCAGTTGTTGAAATTGCTTAGTAAATTCCTAGTTCGGTTTTTAGATATAATGAAAATTTAGCTAATTTTTATTTCATGAGACAACTTAAGTGTTCTCATACTGATTATTCTCTGGAATGATTGGCGTGGTGGGTAAATTATCGAAAACGAATATGATCAAAAAAATAAAAAATAAAAAATATATATATATATATATAGTGCTGGGCTTAGCTACTTCATGGAGTAAAACGACTTGGTGCTCCACGCCTCATTATTTTCATTTTGAAAATCCAAACGACCGATCCGAACCGCTCAAGTTGTTCTCCATATTGATATGTGCTTGGAGACCAAATTTTACATTTTTTGGAATTTTTTTACTATTTATTAAGCCACTTTGAAAATCACTGATCCGGCGGTCCAGAAATTTTTACTATTTTTTTACTGTTCATAAGGATTTTCAGATTTTCAAAGTGGCTTAATAAATAGTAAAAAAATTCCAAAAAATGTAAAATTTGGTCTCCAAGCACATTTCAATATGGAGAACATGTTGGAAGGTTCGAATCGACGATTTGAACTTTGAAAATGAAGATATGGCATGGAGTACAAAGTCGTTTTACTCCATGAAGTAGCTAAGTCAGACTCTCTATATATATATATAGGGTCCGGCTAATTTGCTGCCGGCAGCATTTTAGCCGGAGGTGCTGCCGCCCCTTTTACTGTTTTGTGATGTCCAAACAACAAATTCAAACCGTTAGATGTTTAATCTATATTATAATCTACTTGGAGACCAAATTTTATATTTTTTGGAATTTTTTTACTATATATTAAGATGGTTTGAAAACCGCTGTTTTTAACACTGCAGAAATTTACTGAAAACAGCAGTTTTCAAACCATCTTAATATATAGTAAAAAAATTCCAAAAAATGTAAAATTTGGTCTCCAAGTAGATTATAATATAGATTAAACATCTAACGGTTTGAATTTGTTGTTTGGACATCACAAAACAGTAAAAGGGGCGGCAGCACCTCCGGCTAAAATGCTGCCGGCAGCAAATTAGCCGGACCCTATATATATATATATATATAGAGTCTGACTTAGCTACTTCATGGAGTAAAACGACTTTGTACTCCACGCCATATCTTCATTTTCAAAGTTCAAATAGTCGATTCGAACCTTCCAACATGTTCTCCATATTGAAATGTACTTGGAGACCAAATTTTACATTTTTTGGAATTTTTTTACTATTTATTAAGCCACTTTGAAAATCTGAAAATCCTTATGAACAGTAAAAAACAGTAAAAATTTCTGGACCGCTGGATCAGTGATTTTCAAAATGGCTTAATAAATAGTAAAAAAATTCCAAAAAATGTAAAATTTGGTCTCCAAGCACATATCAATATGGAGAACAACTTGAGCAGTTCGGATCGGTCGTTTGGATTTTCAAAATGGAAATAATGAGGCGTGGAGCACCAAGTCGTTTTACTCCATGAAGTAGCTAAGCCCAGCACTATTTATATATATATATATATCCTGTCCAATTATCTCGCTGAACATTAAAGATTTTCATCTGTCTTTCTGTAACTTCGTTCGTATTATGAGAAATGACAGCCAAATATTTATCGTTCTATAAATTTAATTTCTCACACTATTACAAAAGGGTTAAGATGGCGGGTGGCACGAAAATGGATAGTAATTATTATAAAATTACTATATTATGAGAAATGACAACCATGGACCCGAGGAATTATTGTAATATATATTAGTGTTTAAATTAAGATGGCGGGTGGCACGAAAATGAATCATCCGCGTATGAATGTTTACACACGGATGCTTACTAAAATCTGTGTATGATTATTCCAAAACACACACGAATGTGCAAAAACTGTTTGTCGAAAACTTCCGGCTCAATATGCATCGTAGTCACATATATCATTAGAATTGTTATTTTTTAATAAACACTATTTTCGGAAATTCTTTTTAAATATCTTAAAATTCTATTTATTACTTCATTCTAGAGAGGTATACACACACGGACGTTACACACACGGACGCTATTCTTACACGTATATATCTATTAGTTAAAGATCAGGGCCATCATGCCAATTGTCTACATATCTATATAGGAAAAATTGTGAAAATGCCATTCCAAAACCTTCAAATTGTGAAAATGTCATCCCGAACTTTGAAATTGTAAAAATGCCACTCTAAACTTCATTAATTTGTAAATTTGTCACTCCAAATAATTAATGACTAAAATGCCCTCCCTTCTTCTTCTCCTACCTCCTCTTTTTCTTCTGCCTCCTCTTATTTTTAAAACCGACTCTACAGGGAAAAATTCGACTCTACAGGGAAAAATCCGGGCAAAAAACAACAACTACAAATCAGATCTTAGGAGTTTAACGCCTAAAGAGGCCACACGCTATCAACTTAAAAGCTTTATTATGAATAAAGCCCAAAGAAAAAAAAGAAAGGGAAAATTGTGAAAATGCCATTCCAAAACCTTCAAATTGTGAAAATGTCATCCCGAACTTTGAAATTGTAAAAATGCCACTCTAAACTTCATTAATTTGTAAATTTGCCACTCCAAATAATTAATGACTAAAATACCCTCCCTTCTTCTTCTCCTACCTTCTCTTTTTCTTCTGCCTCCTCTTATTTTTTAAACCGACTCTACAGGGAAAAATTCGACTCTACAGGGAAAAATCCGGGCAAAAAAAAACAACTACAAATCAGATCTTAGGAGTTTAACGCCTAAAGAGGCCACACGCTATCAACTTAAAAGCTTTATTATGAATAAAGCCCAAAGAAAAAAAAGAAAAGGTAATTTAGTAGCCATCGCAGGATCCATTATTTTTATGCCAATCTTCAAAGAAAAAAAAAGGAAGGGGAAGAATGTCTGAGAAAAGGCATCTCTTCACTAAAATCTCGTAACTCCAGCTTTCGCCCACTCCTTGCAAAATTTCCCAGAAAGAACAACGACCGACCTGCTGCCCTCGTATTTTCGAAGTTCTGAAATGCTTTACCTATGAACAGCTGATGATGAAAGCGCTGGTTCAGACTCATCGGTTCCGGGCTACGATTAGGGATTTCGTTTTCAGGTTGAATTTCCGGGCTACAAAATCTAAAGAGGAGGCAGAAGAAGAAGAGGAGGCTGGAGGAAGAAGGGAGGGCATTTTAGTCATTAATTATTTGGAGTGGCAAATTTACAAATTAATGAAGTTTAGAGTGGCATTTATACAATTTCAAAGTTCGGGATGGCATTTTCACAATTTGAAGGTTTTGGAGTGGCATTTTCACAATTTTTCCATCTATATATGTTGCCAACAATGCTAGAAATTCCGTTGAATTACCATGATTGTTTTTTTTTGAATTTTTGAATTTATCAGGTACCATTGAAATGTTGCATTTAACTGTGTTTTTTACCTAAATTCCTAGAATTGTTGGTTATCCAAAGATCGAGAGTTCAATTTCCCCTCACGACTTCGTAGCCTCTGCGAAAGTTTTCAAAAACTGTGTTTTTTGAAACAATTTGTTGCACGTCAGCCTTATTTGTTCTTTTGATATCCACAAATTAACAAAAAAAACCTTCAGATCAACCTTGTAAAGGAGACATGAAAATGGCTTTTGGAGCAAATCTTGTGATTGAGCTGAAATTAATGAAAATAGAAAAAGGAGAGGAGATTCTGCAGTAAATGTGCCGCACTCGATCGGTATATTACATAATGAGGCAATTTCCATTCCTGGTTTAGCTGTCTGAGAGAATGGAGCCATTGAAATTGTGAACCAAATCCGTAAACAGTTCAGCCAATTACTGTTGCATGTTCGTTAGTTGAAGAAAAGTTTAATTCTATTAGCACTGGAAATAAGCCCTTAGTTATGGCCTGGGTTGTGCCAACCTTTCGACCTTGCTGCAGGTGAGTGTGCGAACACAAACACACTGCCAGAAGGCCCAGAATACACACATACAGAGACAAATTAGCATTTCTGCTGAATATCACACAAACTATGCACACAATACAATCACCACAATCCAGTGTACCTCTCAATTACCACACCTCCAAAGTAATTGTAGATAAGACCTTCAATTACAGACGAATTAGACAATGCAACATGCTATTCTTCTGAACAAAAAAAAAAAAAAAACAGAAAGATAAACAAAACGAAAAATACAATGGAGAATTAAAAAAATATGGAATAATTGATGGAAAACATATGCCTATCAGAAACACGAGCACCGAGTCATCTCACGTTTCACACTTTCACTCCTACTTACGCATCTTGAGGGGCTGGGGATGAACTCGAGCAGCAATTTGAGCGAATTTTCATTTTCTTAAAGATGGTTATCAGAAAGTGGTCGGTAAGCACAAACAGCAAAACTGCCACCGCAAGCCCAATTACATAAATAGAAGTGGAGAGTCTCCTCGCACAGCCTGCCGCATAGGCAATCATCAGGCTGACCAAGTCGAGCACCATGGTGATATACATCACTATGAACCTAGACCGATGATTAGAGACATTCTCATTCATTATAAGTATTATTATTACCAAAGATGCCATGAATGCGGTGCCATTGGCATAGAAAAAGGTTGTGTATCGATCTGGAAATTTGTCATGAAGAATTGAAGATCCGGCTTTGTGACCGTTGAGCTCGTCTTGCCATAATCCACCAGGTGGGCTTAGACCAGTTGTATATGTTACGGATGCGGCTAGAACAGCGACGACCATGATTGCGTCACGCCTTTCATCAAACCAATTTTTTCTCACCTTATCTTGTTCATCTACCGTGTTTGATTGAGCCATTTTTAGCTTGGAAGTAGGCAGATGGGAAAGAGGAATGAATAGACGGGCTGTTTTCTCTCTGAGGAAGGTTTTTGGCTTTATAATCACTGCTCTGAGCTAAATATTTTTATTTTTTTATGTAAGTTTAACCCAATTTGACATATAAAAATGTTTTTGTTGATTTAATTCTAGTGTGGACAGTAATGATCAGATGTGACATTGGGTAATATTAATTAAAGACTTCAAATAGATGAGCCATCAGAAGATGAACCTTACCCGAGCTCTCTCCATTGTGGGCCTCCGATCACGACACTAATAGACGCATAAACACGCCATTGAAATTAGAGTGTCAAACTGTTTATTCGTGCATTGCGAAATCGCACATCCGCACAAACACACCATTAATTTAATTATGATGCCTATGGAACTAATTTGAACTTAAAGTCTTTATTTTTTTTTTAGTTTTGTAATTTAACATTTCCTTGAGGTATATTGGGAATTGTTAATATATAATTGTTTGTACTCGTTTATTTTTTTGTAGTAGTTTCATTTTTTAAGTTAGCAAAATAGTTGTAAGTGGTTCAGGTCTGTAGAATAATTTGATATTTTCATACTTTATCTGTGATTTTGTAATTGTGATTGTTAATACTTTATTTGTAATTCATGATCATCAATGAAGAGTGAAAGAGGAACCACGCCAACGTGCAAGTTCAATAATTTTAGAATCATAGCTGTCATCTGTGTAAATTAGTTGGGACATCGCTAGGACTTGTTAAAATAAATAGATAAATATATGGTTAGGTAAATAAACGTCCTCTCAGTTAGGGGGCCTCAATGGCACTCTTTTATCCATTTACCTGATCTGTACCGTATTCGATAAGACGGGTATAGATAAGATTTTTTTTTCGTAAACTTATCGAGTATGGTTTAAGATTTTTTTTTCGTTATCTAATCGGGTAAGGGTACGGGTAAAGTCTATTCCGTACTCGTTACCTGATCGGGTAATTATTAGGGGTGTCAATGGGTACAGTACAGATCGGGTGGAGACATTTTCATACCCATACCCATTAAAAATTGACCTTACCCGTTAATATTATCGGATAACGAAACGTTAGCGGATGAATAACGGATATTACTAATATAATAATTAGTTTTATTATATTTTACAAATTAAATATAAAAAACTCATTCATTTCACACATATCATTTCACACATATGTAATTATATTTCTAATAAAAAATAAAAATGAATGTGCAATCAATTCCAATTAAATTATTTTTTATAAAGGAAGAAACACAAATACATATTTAGGTGGGATGAAAATTGAATTGAATTTATATTTAGATTTTATAATTATCATATAGGGTAACAGGTACGAAATAGTCATTACCCATACCCTTACTCATTTGGTTAACGAAAAAAAATTCTTATCCATACTCATACCCAATAAGCTAACGAAAAAAAAACCTTACCCATACCCGCCTTATCGAATACGATACGGGTTGGGTAAATTGCTAAAAAGGTACCATTGACACCCCTAGTAATTATAAACAAAATTATATATATTATATATATTAATGAGCAATAAATATCCATTCTCCATCTACTTTTGGTAGCTGTGTTACACTTAATTAACCATTAAAATACGTAAATAAGTTCCAACAAATCCCAATAAAACTTGACCATTAAAACACGTACATATGTGTAAAATGCATGTGTGCTAATATTTTGTTTAGTAAATAATAAAAATAATTATTATATTAGAATTACCTGTTATTTACCTGCTACCGTTTCGTTATCCGACAACCATAATGGGTAAGGGTAGGGTATTGATAAGATAATTCATAGCAGGTAAAAATAGGATACGGGTACAGATACAAAAATATTTCTACCCGACCCGTATCGTACACGTTGACACCCTTATACCCCCAGTAATGTGCTTGGTCAGTAAAATAATAAAGACCGGCATTAATCATGTGCTATAAAAAAAATCAGTGTTCAAAATAGCGCGCTATAGCGTTTTTGGATCCCAAACACTACGCTATGATATCAAAATGCGCTATTTGCTCTATGGCCGTTATAGCGGCCGCTACAGCGCTATAGCGGTCCGCTATTTGCGCTATACAATATGAGTTTTTTTTTTTAAGCAATTTATATGGGTTTTAAATAAAGATAAAAAAAAATATCAAACTGAAATTGAATTTGTTGCTACTTGCTACAGATAAATCAATTTGAAATTGGGAATAGAAATAGAAATTTGAATAGAAAAAAAGTCCAAACCGAAATTAAAATTTGAATAGAAAAAAAATAGATTATGTCATGAATCATGATGCTTAAGATATTTTTAATAGGAAAAATCGATAGTTTATGATATTACTATGGATATTTTGAACCGCAATTTAGACTTTGTACGGGTTCAATATAAATATTATAATTTCTTAATTACTTTGGTGTTATTTATTGTTCTATGAGACTTTAGATAATGTTGATATTTAGTACAAATATTGAATATACGAAATGTAAAAAAAAAAAACGCTATTTGGAATAGCTTCCGCTATAGCGACGCTATTCGCTATAGCTTTTTTTTTAGCCTTCCCACTACGACGCTATAAACGCTATTTAGAACCTTGAAAAAAATAACAATAGAATAAAGCAATATTTGACCTACTAGGTTAGCATTAATTATTGTGTTAAAACTTTAAAAGTCTCATTCGAATGAAAACCCACGCTTTTATGCTAATAATTGTCAAAGGAAATATGTTATGATACACTGGCTAGTGCCTAGTAGTAATCATATTCTCTGTTATGGTTCCAACAACATAATTGAACGAAGCCTGTCTAATTTATAAAAGAAAATAGTTTACTACTTCTGCATGTTTTTAACTCTTAATTTGTTAAGGGGAATTAAATGCATGCAAAACCTGATCATATGTCGAGAGTTCAAACCTAATAATTTTGAAGTTTAATTTGGCCATGAACAATTTTTTTTATTGAAAATGCCCATAGTCTTTGTATTGATCTCATAATAATTCTGATTACATAGTACATACTTTGCTAAAGTAATTTAAAACATAGGGTAATTTGAGATGAAAGAACAGTCAAAATCAAATTAAATATTGGAACTTGTCTATAGTTTACATCCAACCTACGCATTTCTTTAAATTAAAATTGATAATATAGCATATTTCA
Source organism: Carex kokanica (assembly GCA_025461125.1). Taxonomy (NCBI): domain Eukaryota; kingdom Viridiplantae; phylum Streptophyta; class Magnoliopsida; order Poales; family Cyperaceae; genus Carex; species Carex kokanica. Next base: position 405,426 of record JAJGRX010001058.1, on the reverse strand, counting down.
CGAGCAGTCGATGCAAGTCTAATAATAATAATATTAATAATAATAATAAGTTCACCAAATCGCTTGGTGAACTAGAGTGTTCTAAAGTTCACTAAGCTATTTAGTGAGCTTAACTTAAAAACCTATAGGATTGACTTCAAACGACAAATTCAAACAATTCAAACCAATTTACCTCATAAATGATAGGTATACATGTTAAATTTTTAATTTTACGAATTAATTTACTATAAAGTCAATTGATTAAAAAAATGATTTATGAGTTAATTTTGATGCGTTCATTTTTCATTATTTTTTGACAGCTTGACTTTATACAAAATTAATTTAAAAAATTATCAATTTGATATGTGAACGTATGTGAAGTAGATCGGTTTTAACGGTTTGAATTCGTCGTTTGAAGTCAATCCAATAAGTGTTAGAGTTAAGCTTACCAAGAGACTTAGTGAGCTTAAGAACCCCCTAGTTTTCATCATCATCATCATAATAATAGTAATAATATAAATGGAATTGTTAATTATATGATGATGTTCGTACGTAGGCTAGGGATTTGGCCCAGGCAGGATTATTATGATTATTATTATAAGAAGAAGAAGAAGAAGAAGAAGAAGAAGAAGAAGAAGAAGAAGAAGAAGGTGATTACCTTTGATTATTATTATAAGAAGAAGAAGAAGAAGAAGAAGAAGAAGAAGAAGAAGAAGAAGAAGAAGAAGAAGAAGGTGATTACCTAGCCTACGTACGAATGTCATCATAATTAACAATTCCAATTATAGTATTATTATTATTATTATGATGATGATGATAAATTGATAATGCCGGGGACTTTCATCGTTGTAATTAATTTGCTCACTGGTTCGATGAGTTTATTTAGAGGATGTTTGGTTCATTCTTATAATAATTATCTGTCATTACAATATTATTACCATGTTTGATAAAATTGACATGGCAACATATACAGTAATATCTGAATACAGTTCTATAGTTTACGGTTAGAGTGAGGCTGTGGTACTATGCATAGCACGGATTGGTCCGTGCTATGGCTTAATATTTGAGTTTTCAAAATCCTAACGGTCAATCTGAACCGTTCAACATGATTATAAAATGAATATGTACTTGCAAACCAAATTTTACATTTTTTTGAATTTTTTTACTATTTTTTTAGATAGGTAGAAAATCACTGTTTTTGGATGGTCCATAATTTTCAGATCAAGTGATTTTCTACCTATCTAAAAATATAGTAAAACAATTCGAAAAAATATAAAATTTGATTTGCAAGTACATATTCATTTTATAATCGTGTTGAACGGTTCAGATCGATTATTAGAATTTTAAAAACTCAAATATTAAGCCGTAGCACAGATCCAACCATGCTATGCATAGTACCATAGCCTCACTCATATGGTTAATATGCTACCTACTGTGAATTTTTTTTATTCCCCCTTCACGGAAATCACTTCCGACGTGCGATTTCTTAAAATATTTTTATGTTTTTGCGTAGGCCTCTTCTCTCCTTTCCGACTTCGGTTTGCTCTCTCCTCTGCTTAATTTTTCTCTTCAATCGCCTTTTCTTGACCCGACGCATGAGTGCGATTTTGGCAATATGATGGTCACAGCAAGCTCAGTTTTAGTTTAGATATCAAGAGAAACATAGATTAGGAATACGAAATAAAATAAGGAGAAGAGTTGAAGAGAAGAAGGCAAGAAACTTCTGACAGTGGGACCGACCCATGTTAATTAACTGGAGATCTGTTCAAATTGCCCCAAGCGGACTTGAGCCCTGACTTGGTTAAAGAAATAAATTGAGAGTCCCATACAGCAGAAAATAAAGTTTAGACTGGGTTATTGCTGTTGCATGTTCGTCAATTAAAGAAAAGTTTAATTATATTAGCACTGGAAATAAACCCTTTGTTTGGCCTGGGTTGTGCAGTGCCCACCTTTTGACCTTGCTGAAGGTGAGCGTGCGAACACAAACACAAACACACCGCCAGAAGGCGCAGAACACACTCATACAGAGACAAATTAGCATTTCGCGAATCACACAAATTAATTGTAGATAGGAACTTCAATTACAGACGAATTAGACCATGCAACATGCTTTTCATCCCAACAAAAAAAAAACAGAAAGATAAACAAAACGAAAAATAAAATGGAGAATTAAAAAGGTATGGAATAATTGATGGAAAACATCTGCCATTCAGAAATACGAGCACCCAGTTATCTCACGTTTTAAACTTCCTGCGCATCTTGAGGGGCTGGGGATGAACTCAAGCAGCAGTCTGAGCGAATTTTCTTAAAGATGGTTATCAGAAAGTGGTCGGTAAGCACAAACAGCAAAACCGCCACCGCAAGCCCAATTACATAAAAAGAAGTGGAGAGTCTCCTTGCACAGCCTGCCGCATAGGCAATCATCAGGCTGACCAAGTCGAGCACCATGGTGAAATACATCACTTTGAACCTAGACCGATGATCGGAGACATTCTCATTCATTATAAGTATTATTATTACCAATGATGCCATGAATGCTGTCCCATTGGCATAGAAAAAGGTTGTGTATCGATCTGGAAATTTGTCATGAAGAATTGCAGATCCGGCTTTGCGACCGTTAAGGTCGTCTTGCCATAAACCTCCAGGTGGGCTTAGACCACTTGTATATGTCACGGATGCGGCTAGAATAGCGACCACCATGATTGAATTACGCCTGTCATCAAACCACTTTTTTATCGGGTCAACTTCTTCGTCGACCATGTTTGAGTTATGGTCACTTGGTTGAGTTTTTTGAACCATTTTTAGCTTGGAAGGAATAGGCAGATGGGAAAGAGGAATGAAGACGGGTTGTTTTCTCTCTACGGAAGGTTTTTGGCTTTATATAATATCACTGCTCTGAGCTAAATATTTTAATTTTTTTTATATAAGTTAACCCAATTTGACATATAAAAATGTTTTTGTTGATTTAATGATCAGATCTGACATTGAGTAATATTAATTAAAGACTCCAAATAGATGAGCCTGATAGAGTCGGGTGTCTTAGAGCAAACATTTTGTTTGTAATTCTTGTTCATATGATTGGTTGACGATAGTCAATTTGTTGTCTTAAGTAGCATTACTTGTGGATTATCTAATTGTTAAATTGTGTAGCAACCAAGGAACACTAATTACACCTAAGACTAGTATGATGAGTAAACGTTTGATCCAGCTATTACAGATCAAAGCGGTAGAGTACCAGTTTAATATCACAAATGCATATAATAGTTATATGTCGTCGGATTTGACCATACATGAACATCATCTGGATTCTGTGTTATGTCATTGATTGTTCATGTGGTGTTGTTGTCTTATGTCTGAGACATTTGGTTTTCTTGCCTAAGGTATGCACATCAGTGGTTGGTGTTAATCGCTCACCGTAACAGGGAGCGATAAAGACATATTCTCTATGTGTAGAACTTGTGTTGAGAAGTTCGTATGTGTCAACAGGACGAATATCCCTTATTCACATCCTGGTGAATGCTGGGTAAGCATTTATGTCTGTGGCCCCTTGATAAAGTTATATTATATGTGCACACCATGATTGAATAGTCCAATCATGGATTATAATATACTACTCATGGATCAAGAAACATAATTGATGATACAGCAGGAATGACAATATCCTATCTCGCGTTCATCATTAGACTATCATGAGATATTGGAAACAACACGGGTACTGTAATCAGGTACTGTCTACATTGGATCAGCGATACTGTCGGGTTACATATCGTCTCTATAATTGGGTAGTCAAGACGTGTTGCTAGACGCACTAGTGGAAAAACACACATCAGGATCGGTTATTTACGCACATCAGGAACAGACCTAGAGGCGATACTGACCCAGGCGATACAAATATGTCAACTAATTAATCTGTATCGGTTAAACAGCCGATACTAAAAGTTTGAATCACGATCGGTTCTTTAATAATTGATTCTAATGGAGACAATCTGGATCGGCTGTTTACAAATAACCGATCCAGGATCACCTGTTTTAAAAGTCTGATACTAATGGACACAATCAGGATTGATTGTTTACAAATAACCGATCCTAATAGAGACTATCTGGATCAAATTTTTAAAAGAACCGATCCTAATGGTTGTTATTTTATTTTAAAAAAACATTTTTTTATTTGGCCAGCTTCCAGTAGCAACATTGTAATTGATACCAGTAGCAACACTAGACTGGTACCACTGGTACCAACATCGCAATAACAGTACAACAAAACCAATCACAAGGTTATCCAGACCAGCGCAACAACAAGTACAAGCAACAGAGACAAGGGAAAGAATACAACAGTACACAAAAAGCACAACAACACAGTCAGCAAATTTGGGATGCTTTGAATATTTACCCAAGAAAGGACCGAATCGCAAAAAGAGGGTGTTGCTCGGCCGGTACCAAGGTGGCTGCCTCGCCTCACGGCTGTTTAGGAAGAGAGTCAGAGTCACCTCACGACCGTCCAGGACGAGAGGGTGGTTGGAGTCGGAGTCGCCTCACGGCCGCCTCACTTCACAGCTGCCTCGCATCGCCTCACGGCAATCCAAGGTGCCTTACCTCACGGCCGTCCAAGGTGCCTCACCTCATAGCTGCCTTGCCTCACAGCCGTCCAGGAAGAGAGGGTGGTTGGTGTCGGAGTCGCCTCACGGCAACCTCACACCTTACAGCTGACTCGGAGTAGGAGTTTGTGAAATCACAAGCACCCTAGGGTTTGTGAAATCGCAAGCACAGAGGCAAACAGAAAAGAGCGAGAGAGAGGGAGAGAGTCGGAGTCGAGTTTTGAACATTTTGAAATTTTCGCTAAGTTAACCTAGGCGCGAAATGAGTTATTAGGATTGGTTAATTTCAAATAACCAATACTGAAAACAATCAGGATCACCTGTTTTAAAAGTTCGATACTAATAGGGACACAATCAGGCTCGGTTCTTTACAAACAACCGATCCTGATTTGGCCAGCGCTTTTAATATAAGTTCATTACAAATAATCGATCCTAAAAACAATTATGATCGCCTGTTTTAAAAGTCCGATACTAATAGGGACACAATCATGATCGGTTCTTTACAAACAACCGATCCTAATTTGGCCAGCGCTTTTAGTATCAGTTCTTTACGAATAACCGATCCTAAAAATAATCAGGATTGCCTGTTTTAAAAGTCTGATACTAATAGGGACACAATCAGGATCAGTTCTTTACAAAAAACGGATCCTGATTTGGCCAGCGCTTTTAGTATCGGTTGATTTTATTGAACCGACCCTGATAGCCCCTTTCAAGATCGGTTGTTTATAAAGCCCGATCCAGATATATATCAATATCGCATTATTTAAAAGTCCGTTCCTAATAGGCCGATTCTGATGTGTGTTTTTCCACTAGTGACGCTAATCTTGATCAACTAAAGAAGAGTTTTTTAGTTGCCAACATAATACAGATCCAAGCAAGTCACACCTACAAGACCCTGATCGAGATGTCATACAAGTTTATGACACCGTGCTAAGATGTTGGAAACAACATGCACAGTGAATCAAATAATGTAAGATATTATATTGATCAACAATATAAGAGATATGAGGAATAGTCAAATCAATTTGGTACTTGGTTGTACAAATGATGATTTGATTATACATATATTAAAGTTTATTAATCCTGCTAATCTAGTTAATTAGATTATACCAAAGGATAGATGATTAGTAGACGAGCGCGTGGATATGTGGTATGTGCAATTTTGGATTTACGGTTCAAGATATAGCCATTTGAATGGAGGTTTGACCATGGTCAAATGTGGTCAAACGTTGGTCAAACAGTTTGACTAAAATAGTTGATTTTGACTATTGTCCTGATCAACAATATGAGAGAGATGTTGCTTAGAGATAAAGCAACATTTGGAATGAAAATTAGATGGACTAATGGTCCAATAGACCGTTAATATATGTTATTACTAATATTTATTTATATTGTATCTTCTCGTTTTGATATTATATGAGGGCATAGTGGTAATTGTGAAAGTTTATATATATGTCATCCCTCCAATTTCATTCAAGCCAATCCATTTCACAAGTTTGAAATTGTAGATCTAGATCTCTCCCTCTCATTCTCTCTTCCTCTCATCTCCATCTCCTCCATTGGCTAAGAGCAAGCAAAGGGAGCAAGCAAAGGCAAGCCCAAGCCGAGCTGCCCCTCTTCCTTCGTTGTGCCACCACCTCTAGCTGTCGGCCCCGCCGTGCGCTGCCACCTCCACTCGGACTTTGAGCCGCCCCTCCTCGAGCCGCCGATCAGCCTAAGGCCGAATCAGCTTGGAGCCGTGCGTCGCACTGTTCGCCACCCGACCTGCTCGGGTCCACTGCTCCTCCTTCCTTCGCCAGTTGGGCACACCGCCGCCGCCACCTCATCTAGCCGATCGACTAGATCTCTCTTTCTCGCTTTGCTTCTTCTTCAAGATTGATCTATATCTTGATCTCGTCTTATCTCCTTCTTGTAAGTTGAGATTTGAATTTGCTAGAAGGTCGCAAGATTGTGTTGATTAGCTACGCAAGATCTATTCAAAGTGTTTGAAGTAGTGAGCTAGCGGATTCGCAAGGGTGAGAAGATTCAAACAACTAGCATTGATCTCCTCTCACTCTCGATCAACACCTTGGTGTGCGAAGCTTGCGGTTTCCTGTATTGGAAATTGTATTAAGGGAGACTAAGGCACAGACAACCAATTTACGCTCCACTAGTTTGGAGAGGTATAATTATAACACTATGCTAGATCATGTGTGTGACATGATCCATAAATTGCGTGTGATTAATTGCTTCTTATCACGACACTAATCCGCTAGTAATTTTTCGAAATGACATTATCCATAAACTGCGTATGACATGATCCATAAACGGTAAGATCGACTCTAAATCACTAGTAATTTTTCGAAATGAACATGCTAGTCTAGAGCTTTTTCCTGCATAGCCATCAGCAGATGAACCTTACCCGCGAGCTCTCTCCATTCTGGGCCTCTGATCACGACACTAATAGACGCATAAACACGACATTGAAATAGATAGTCAAACTGGTTATTCGTGCATTGCGCATTGCGAAATCACACATAAGACTCCGCACAAACACGCCATTAATTAATTTAATCATGATGCCTATGGAACTAATTTGAACTTCGAAGTCTTTATTTTATTTTAGTTGTTTTTTGTAATTAATTTAACCTTTCCTTAAAGAGGCTTTCAATTTTTTGGATTTCATACTTTTTTCTTCACTAGCTAATATAAGCTTGATCTATGAAATTAGTTGGGACGATTTCGCTATGACTTGTTAAAATAAAAAAAGATAAATATATGGTTAGTTAAATATTAAACGCTGCAGTAATTAATGTTCATGGGTCTGTAGAATAATACAGACTGGCATTAATCATGTGCTATAAAATAATAACAATAGAATAAAGCAATGTTTAACCTAGCTTAGCATTAATTATTGTGCTAAAACTTCGAAGTCTCAATCTTAGGTAGTGAAAACCACGTTTTTATGCTAATAATTGTGAAAGGAAATATGTTGTGGTTCCACTAACAATAATTGAACGAAGCCTGACTAATTTATAAAAGAAAATAGTTTACCACCTATTGCACCAGAAAAGTGCAATTTTTGTTTTTTGTTTTTGCAATCTATAAAAGTGCACTCAATTGCATGTTTTTAACTCTTTGTTAAAGGGAATTAAAAGCATGCAAAACTTGATCATATATCGAGCTAGAGTTCAAACCTAATAATTTCGAAGTTTTGACCTCAAACTCAAACATCTTCACATAATTTTGTACAGAACAATAATTCGAGATGAATTCAGAGCAATCAAAATCAAAATCAAAATCAAATTGTGTACATCGAACCTGCATATTTCTTTCAATTAAAACTAGAATATAATGTATCTTGAGCAGTCGATACAAGTGCTAAACGAGGTCCAGCAATTTACAGCTGAGCACAATAATGGAAATGTTAAAGAAAATTAAAATTGCCTTTTTCCCTATAATTAATTTCCACCTCGGTTCCTTCCCTGAGTTTAATTTACAACTTTTCCTTCCATTTGTATGTTTCGTTGAATTTATTCGTTTCCTGATGTTGATTAGATATCCAACTGGGAAGTGGGAACTAACACGAGAGAAAATCATCTGCACCAAAAAGAGCCAACTGTGTGAACAAAGCTGAGGAGACGGATCATTCATGGGCTCTTTCATTGCAGTTTGGCGAGGAAAACAAGGGTTCTGATCAGGTGCTCTGACTATCAAATCTGACAATATCTCCTGCGCATTATGACTGGTTAATTTGATTTTTTGGTTTAGCCAGTGACACTTTTTCCTCAGAGCCATTTTCTCTCCTGTCATTTTTCTCCTTTAATGTTCATTTATGAATTATATTGATCTGACTCAACCTTCATTTTATCATCTTAAATTATCTTTAGTTAGTGTTTTCTTCATCTGAAATAGCCTACCAGAGGTCTGTAATAGAACCAGCCGCACCTCACCATAGGTACCAAATGCCATTGGTGCTAACAGAGCTGTTGGATGAACTTGACATATTCTCTGAAAAACTTTTTCATATTCATAGTTGATTTTGTGAAACACTGATTGCCATTTGGGACTCACGACTGTCCGGTACCACACCTTTTACATTAAATGTGGAGCTTATTCTTAGCTTCGTAGAAATAATGTTACCCTTCCAGGAGACTTAACAGCTAGCTTCCCGTGTGCATTTCTGTACTGTTAAAACCAACTACTATTTTCAAAACAATGGATAACATTATGTTGTTTCGATCTTTCAAAAAAAAAAAAAAAAGACATTATGTTGTTTCGGAATAAGAATAAGGCCTTGAAGGACCGGGAAATATGACAAACTTTTCAGAGATGCAGTGCCCCGCTGTACAAGTAGTGGAACCATCCATTTACGAAAATGACTAGGAATAACATTTGCAGATAATACACAAATATGCAGATAGTGGAAATATGCTATAATTCCTTATGGTTGCATAGATAAATTAAGAGCAATAGACTACCTCAATCGAAGAATTAGTGAGCATACATGTTACTTTATTTTGGAGTAAGCGAGCTATATGACAAACAAACTTAATCTTGTGTTAGCTCCATTCAATTATAAAAAAAAACGTCATATATATATTTCAGTTTTTATTTTTACTTTATTTATGTCGAATCTTTTTTAACCAAATTATTGGCTCAACGTAGGATTGTAAAAAAGTCACGATGTCATAGGATACATGCCATCCTTCACGGCATGCGTGTCGCGCGAAGACCATTCACGTGTTATGACCATCCTTCGAAAAATTGGCACGGCAAACAAACTATTTTGGTCACGGCATAGCACATGATCATGTGAGTCACGCGTGATCACGACCATTTAATCTTGATCTAATGATTGAATTTTGAATAAACTAACTTCAATTACAAAAAATGGTACTTAAACGTGATGAAATGTGACTACTTACATTTGGACACGACATGTGGTCACGGCGTGACTAACATACCATGACCGCCATCCCAATTTAGTTACGACACAACACATAAAAATTTAATTTAGTTATGACACATCATGACACGTGATCTAAGTCATGACGTAACTAGTTACAACACATCACGGCACGCCAGGTAGACATACTTGCTCGATGGCAATTGGAACGCAAGGACTGTACAGACTTTTTATTTTAATGCAACCGTTAACCTTAAAAAAAAAAAAAGTACCATGCAAGATTGTGTTTTTTTAATTGTTGAATTTATCTGATACCATTGGTGAATTGTTGCTCTAACTGTAATTTTTTGAAACAATTTGTTCCTTTTCAGCCTTTTTTGTTCTTTTGGTATCCACAAATTAACAAAAAACCTTCTGATCAACCTTGTAAAGGAGACATGCATCGGAATGGATTTTGGAGCAAATCTTGTGATTCAACTTGAAATGAAAATAGAAAAAGAAGAGCAGATATTGTAGTAAATGTGCCGTACTCGATCGGTATATTCCATAACGGGGCAAATTGCATTCCTGGTTTAGCTGTCTGAGAGAATGGAGCCATTGAAACAGTGAATCAAATCCGTAAACAGTTCAGCCATTTGCTGTTGCATGTTTGTCAATTAAAGAAAAGTTTAATTCTATTAGCACTGGAAATAAGCCCTTTGTTATGGCCAGGGTTGTGCCCACTGTGCGAGAACACACACACACCTCCAGAAGGCTCAGAACACACACCTACAGTCTACAAAGACAAATTAGCATTTCACATGCTAATCACACAAACTACTCTACACACAATACGTGAAAATATATTGGCAATCACGACAATCCAGTACGTTCAAATTAAGAGGGATGCTTCAGTGGACATAAGGACCTATTTGTAAAATGAATATATTTTCATTTTCAAAGTTCAAACAGTCGATCCGACCGTTCAACATTATCTCCATACTAAAATGTACTTGGAGGTCAAATTTTACATTTTTTTGAATTTTTTTACTATTTATTAAGTATTTTACAAATTCAATGGTCTGAATTTGACTAGTTTTTGTAAATACTTAATAAATAGTAAACAAAATAAAAAAATGTAAAATTTGACCTCCAAGTACATTTTAATATGGAGATAATGTTGAACGGTCGGATCGACTTTTTGAACTTTGAAAATGAAAATATGTTCATTTTACAAATAGGTCCTTATGTCCACCGAAGCAAATGCCTCAAATTAATTGTAGGGCGAATTTCATGTATACCCCTCAAATACTTCAATATTACGGTTATAGATCTAGGATTTTGAGAGAGCAAGAGACAATATTTTGGGGTAATTTTCTGCATATTCTCTTTTTACAAAGTTTGAGTACAAAAAATTTATAAAAGAAAACTTACAAATATAACCCTATAAAGATAGAAAATAACAAATGGTGAGATAAGAGATATATACAACAATTTCGTATTTTCTTCTCTAAACTTTGAAATTACATATTTCCCCTTTAAACTTCAAAAACTCACAATTTACCCATTTTATTGTTTTTTATATTAAAACTCATTTTAAATTTATAAAATACTCATTTTACTCTTTATTAAAAGCATAAAAAATTATAGCATGTTTAAGGAAAATTTCAATTTTATATTTGATCGGTTTTCAAGGACAAATAGTTCAGTTGACGTATACATGGTGACATTTAAGTATGGAAACAAGTTGCGTCTAATGGGTTCCTATACTGTCTGATTCACTTTAAGACTCGTGTGTGTTGCTTTAAGATCCATGCACACTACTTCAATATTTGTGTGCATCGCTTCAAGATTCGTGCTGATATAGTGTGAACGGATCTTAAAGCGGATCGGTCGGTGTAGAGGATTCAAATTTGAGTCTAATGAGCATTTCATGCTTTTAATATAGGGTAAAATGAGTATTTTATAAATTTAAATGAGTTTTGATATAAAAGACAATAAAACGGATAAATTTGTGAGTTTTTGAAGTTAAGAAGGGGAAATACATAATTTTGAAGTTTTTGAGGGGTATACATGTTATTCCCCCTTAATTGTAGATAGGAGCTTCAGTTACAGACAATTAGACAATGCAATGTGCTTTTTTTTCCAAAAAAAAAAGAGACAGAAACATAAACAAAACGAAAAATACAATGGAGAATTAAAAAAAATATGGAATAATTGATGGAAAACATCTGCCTATCAGAAACACGAGCACCGAGTCATCTCACGTTTCACACTTTCTCTCCTTCCTGCGCATCTTGAGGGGCTGGGGATGAAGTCGACCAGCGGTTTGAGCGAATATTCTTAAAGATGGTTATCAGAAAGTGGTCGGTAAGCACAAACATCAAAACCGCCACCGCAAGCCCAATTACATAAAAAGAAGTGGAGAGTCTCCTCGCACAGCCTGCCGCATAGGCAATCATCAGGCTGATCAAGTCGAGCACCATGGTGAAATACATCACTTTGAACCTAGACTGATGATTAGAGACACCCTCATTCATTATGAGTATTATTATTACCAACGATGCCATGAATGCGGTCCCATTGGCATAGAAAAAGGTTGTGTATCGATCTGGAAATTTGTCACGAAGAATTGAAGATCCGGCTTTGCGACCATTGAGATCATCTTGCCATAATCCTCCAGGTGGGCTTAGACCACTTGTATATGTCACGGATGCGGCTAGAACAGCGACCACCATGATAGAGTCACGCCTCTTATCAAACCACTCTCTTCTCGTCTCAGCTTTGTCTTTTATTTTTGGGGGATTGTTGGTAGAAGCTGCGTCAGCTGTTTCATCTACCATATTTGAGTTATGGTCACTTGGTTGAGTTTTTTGAACCATTTTTAGCTTGGAAGGAATAGGCAGATGGGAAAGAGGAATGAAGACGGGTTGGTTTCTCCGTGAGGAAGGTTATTGGCTTTATAATCACTGCTCTGAGCTAAATATTTTAATTTTTTTAAAATAAGTCTAACCCAATTTGACATATAAAATTGTTTTTTTTTCTATTTAATTCTAGTGTGGACAGTAAGCATCAGATCTGACATTGAGTAAGATTAATTAAAGACTTCAAATAGATGAGCCATCACCGGATGAACATTACCCGATCTCTCTCCATTCTGGAATTCAGACCCTCTCCGGGACCTTAATAGGGAATAATTAGAATTAGTGGATCCGGACTGTTCTTTATAACTTGGCACGAATCTCAGAGCGAATAGGAATTAATGTCAAACCGTAAAGTGAGGAGAATCTTTTACGGTACTTGGGAGGATACTTTTCCTCCATTCTGGGTCTCTGATGATTAATAATAGCGGATCTCAATTCACGTAATTGAAATAGATAGTCAAACTGAGATGGGTAGGACAATTGGTTAGAAAGAAAATATTTTAAAATTGTGGTTTGAGCTTCGCTTACGACTTCAAAGCCTTGGGAAGATATGAAAAAAAAAAAGATAGTCAAACTGGTTATTCGTGCATTGCGAAATCGCACATAAGAGATCCGCACAAACAAACCATCAATTTAATCATGATACCTATGTAACTAATATGAACTTGAAGTCTTTAATTTCTTTATTTTTTTTAGTTTTTGTAATTAAATTAACCTCTCCTTGAAGAGTCTTTCATCTTTTTGGATTTCATAATTTTTGTTAAGATTCTTGCCACGACTTTTTTGCCTTTACCATATTTGATTATATTACAAATTGTTAATATAACTGTTTGTAAACGTTTTTAGATTTTTTATAGTATTTTTATTTTTTAAGTTAGCAAAATAGTTGTAAGCGGTTCAAGTTTGTAGAATAATGTGATATTTTCATAATTTATTTGTGATTTTGTAATTGTGATTGTTAACACTTATAACTAGCCACATTTACAAATTTTTACAAAAAAAAAATACTATTTTTAAAAAAGAAATATCATTAGTTATAGTTCATCATGTAAAAACTGTCACTAATTAGTAACATCAGTGATGGTTTTTACGTGAAGAACTGACACTGATGTTATCCAAAAAAATGTTTTTAAAAAAAATTATATCACCAGAGAAGGTTGTTACATGAATAACCGTCACTAGTGAGAACATCAATAAAAGTTGTACAATTGTTGCTAATATTTAATATCGTTACTCACAATGCCATCAGATAGACTCAACACTGTCACTAATAATTAACACTTTATATGATGAGATATATATTTTTTTTATTAAGGTTAGTTGCTTTAAATGTCTAGTAACAATTTCATTGATAAAAAAACATATTTACAACGAGTCAAATAATTCTCATTTCAATATCTAAACTTATTTATTTCACAAATTCATCTAAATTATTTTAGTCATCTAATCCTACTTATCTACATTCTTGAATACCCTATTATTTCATTATTCATCTCTCTTTACGACCGGATCCACTTTCGTTCGATAGCTGCCGTGCTCCGACGATTGGATCTGCTCACCGCTGCTGATTGAGAGAAAATAGAGACTCTATGATTCGAACTCTGTCGATATTGTGCTCTTGGTTCCAGTCGGCTCTGCTCCTTCCCCTCTCTTTCATTCTCCTCTCTGTTTGAGGAGCTAGAAATGAGAGAGGAAAGAATATCACTGTATCGGAATGAAACCTATGGAGGATGGGAGGCCGGAGGAGGCGGGGGGGCTGAGCGGTTAGGGTTTTACTGATGAGATGTTATGTACTACTTTCTATGCAAGTATTATTTATGATTATCGTAATGAAGAGTGAAAAAAGAACCACGCCAACGTGCAAGTTGCAATAATTTTAGAATCATAGCTGTCATCCATGTTATTTTTTCTTCCCTAATATAATCTTCATCTATGAAATTAGTTGGGATGACTTCGCTAGGACTTGTTAAAATAAAAAGATAAATATATGGTTAGGTAAATATTAAACACTGCCCCAATAATTAATGTTCTTGGGTCTGTAGAATTATACAGACTGGCATTAATCATGTGCTATAAAATAATAACAATAGAATAAGAGTGAGGCTATGGTGCTATGCATAGCACCAATGGCTAGTGTACTACGGCTCAATATGGTACTTTTTAAAATCCTAACGGTCGATCCGACCGTTCAATGTGATATCCATATGAATATGTACTTGCAAACTAAATTTTATATTTTTTCGAATTTTTTTACTATTTATTTAGATAGGTAGAAAAATCAGTGTTTTTTTGAAAATTCTGGACCATCAAAATTCTACCTATCTGAAAAAATAGTAAAAAAATTCGAAAAAATATAAAATTTAGTTTGCAAGTACATATTCATATGATTATCACATTGAACGGTCGGATCGACCATTAGGATTTAAAAAAGTACCATATTGAGCCGTAGTACACTAGCCATCCGTGCTATGCATAGCACCATAGCCTCACTCATAGAATAAAGCAATGTTTGACCTAGCTTAGCATTATTTATTGTCCTAAAACTTCAAAGTCTCAATCTTAGGTAGTGAAAACCATGTTTTTATGCTAATAATTGTGCAAGGAAATATGTTATGGTTCCATCAACAATAATTGAACAAAGCCTGTCTAATTTATAAAAGAAAATAGTTTACTACCTATTGCCCCATAAAAGTGCATGTGCTTAACTCTTTGTTAAGGGGATTAAATGCATGCAAAACCTGATCATATATTTGTCGTGATTTCAAACCTAATAATTTCGAAGTTTTGACCTCAAACTCAAGCATCATCACAAAATTTATAGAACAATAATTTGAGATGAAAGAGCAATCATCAAATTAAAAATTGAAACTTTTCTATAGTTACATCGAACCTACATTTTCTTTAAATTAAAAATTGATAATAAAGCATCTTATGAGCAGTCGATGCAAGTCTAATTAATATAATAATAATAGTAGTAGTAGAGAGGGCTTTTATCCCTGTAATTAATTTGCTCACCGGTTCCTTTAATGAGGTGTATTGTACTGTATGTACTGTATCTGAATTCATTCCTTTAATGAGGTGTATTGCTCACCAGTTCCTTTAAGTGAAAAAAAATCATCTAAGAGCCCAGCCCATGTGCCCATAAGCCCTTGCGTTCTATACTCTTATTGCATGAGCCTGGCGCACCTCCGATAAGAGCAGAGGGCAATTTATAATAATGGGCTGGGCTAACCTCGCCTTTCAACCTGGCTGGAGAAGAATGCTCACACAAACATACGGTCAAAAGTTACAAGCTTAGGGCCTGTTCGGATGATATAGAATTGTGCGGGATGTGATTGTACAGAATTGGAAACTCACTTTTTAATTTGTGAAAACCCATACTCATGAGTATGCACGCGAATGATTACAGAAATTTATTAAATGAGTGTTCGGTTGTACCGTGAGATTAGTTGTGAACAATTTTATTTTTCTTTCTAAAATATTTAATCTTAGCCATTTTTATTCAATGCATCGTCGTTCGTTTATTTTATCAAATAAGTTCTCTTCTTATTTAAGCCGGTACCTGTCATTCGGTACCAGTTTCGAATCTCCTCTTCCTTTATTTATATATGAGTTAAGATGAAATCGGGTGTTTTTATTTTTATTCAAAACATGAAATTCTTATGAAGTATCAAGATTGAACTTATATAACCTTCAAAACATTATCAGATGACAAATTAATATTAACTGAGAATTATCAAAAGCATAGGAAACCACATTTCTTTCAACCTACTACCAGATAATAGGTTTGTATATGACTTTGAATCTCCAAGTTACTTTATGTTAGAAATTTATTTTATAAATTCAAAATTTATATAAATAAATACTATTTTTACCAATAAGTTTTTAAACTTTATGAATTATGGAGCTATTAATTTCTTTAATCCATTGAAGCACAATTAAATAACATTCATTCTTTTAATTACTATTATTTGAAACGGTAACGTAACGTTCATTTCTTTGGTATACTGATTTCACTTTAATTGCCATGAATAGTTATTTATTTCATTTTATTTCTTTGTTCCGTTTGATGATTGCTTTCGGTCCACATATTTGAAATATAATGAATAGCTATAATTTGAACGTTAAATTATTTAATATATAATAATGGTAAAAGAATGAATAAGAAGTTAAATGTCATAAATACAAGTTTGTCTATAAATAACACATGACATTTTGGATAGAGATATATCACATTCTCTTCATCTTTCTCTTAGCTCTATAATTCATGAAATTCTATTTCTATATATTCTCTCACAAACAAATATCTTCTTAATAGTAAAAATATTATTTTGCTACCATTGTTGAAAGAAACTACATCAACCTCTACCACGGTTGCGCCCGCTAGCAGAGGAATACCGGCGTAACTTGAGGCAAGCTTAACCAATTATTCCTGCACTTAGGACAAAAAGTTACCTTAGGTCCGCATTTTGCAGCTCCGGGTTATAAAGTTTATATTATATTCTTGATTATATTTTTTTTAATAATTATTATTTATTAGTGATTAAAATTCAGATTTAAATCTGGTTGGTTAGTTAAATTTTTTCCAACACTTTATTATATTAAAATTATAATAAAATCATGCTCATGGATCAAGCAAATAACTCTCTACATTTATTATATACTTTTGTGTATAAGATCATAACCTCAAATGTATACAATCCATGAAATTGGACAAAACAGAGAACAAAGGTCGTCATCAGGGCACTATGCAAAAATTGCATGTAAGCCCTTCTCGGATTTTCTATTTACAAAACCAGTAAATTCGGACTTAATTCAAAAAACTTGTTTATGTATGTTTATAAACTAGAGTCTAATCATGTGTATAGAATAGCCACTCTTTTATGGCTATTAATGTGAAACCGAAGAAAGAAAGCAAAATAAAGCAAAGATATTCATCAATCTGACAGTTTTTTTGTTTGATCTATATTAGATCCAAGCATTATTAATCAACAATACTGTACTCCTTGAATTCAGAAAAAAAACACAAAATTATAACATCAGAAGCAGAAGTATTTTAATCAAATAAGTGCATATTATAAAGATCAGCTTTGCAAACCACTAGCACAAGATGTATATTGGTACAAGTTCTAAAAGATATAGCAGCAACAAATATCACCGTTAACACCAACTTTTTTTTACTCCAACACGGGTTCTAAAATATAACAAACTATCCTTTTCACAAAAATATCAATCTTAAACACTAATATTTTCAAAATAAAACACCAATTCCTTCACCGCTACACTATTATTTCACAAAAAGATGAAACCTAGACACCAATATTTCCAAAAGAACATGCTAATAACCTTTGGACTCGTACAAATTCAACCATAATCTTGATCCATTCTGCCCGTCTTCCTTCAGTAATAGATATGAATGCCTCATGGGTCTCGGACTTAGCGATGAACATATCACATGCAAAAACAATGTCATCTCATAACCCAGGATAATTAAAAGAAAAGTACAAGAAAAACAATCACAAGCATGTTATATACTTGGGAGCAATATTAGTTGTATAATCTGATTTAAATCCACTAGTTGTCATCACTACTACACTTAAGGAAAACAAAATCAGCAGGTTTACGGACATTTATTCAAACAAAATCAATCCCTTAAACATTATCAGAATAAGTGAACTCAAATAACAAAAAATAATTAACTGACTCAAATCATGCCTTGATAAAGAATTTCCTTTCTTCTTGTTATACTATGAGCTCTAAAAAAATAAACCCTAAATTATCCTAGAATTTTGAGATTAAGAAAATGCACAAAGTACAAGACCAAAATCGATGAATTACATGTTGGGACCGTTGTGGGGTCCAGCCCATTTTGGCAAAAAAAAAAAAAAAAAAAAAAAAAAAAAAAAGGAAAAGAAGGAAAGGGACAGTGTGCTGTTGTGTGCTTCGCGAGTGACACAGAGAGAAGGCGGAAAGAGAGTAAGAGAGAGAGAAGAAGAAGGAGAGAGAAAGTGAAGGTGGTGAAGAAGAAGAAAAACGAAGAGCAAGCTGGTCTCTTCGATTTCACTGCCTTGATCAACTTTCTCCTTGGTTGTAAGAAGGAAATTTCTTGTTTTCCTCAAATCTAGGATTTGTTTGGGTTTGAATGAAATTGGAGTTTGAAAGACAGATTTCTCCGTAATATGTTCTCTTGTATTTTCTCTTTATTACCGTGTGTATACCTCAGTTTAGAGCTTAAACTTGAGAAGAACAATTGTACCCGTTTCTTGTTGGTATAGTGAAATTTGCCGGTGTGTCCCGTGATTTTTTTACCCTTCAAGTTGAGAGGGTTTTCCACGTAAATCTGGTGTCATTTGTGATTGTGCTTGATCTCATATTATCGTGAGTTGGTTTGTGCATTTGACCTTGAACTATTCAGTACCAACTGATACAATCAATTAGTAAAAAACTAAGGATCCAATTTAAGAGGGAAATCCTCAGACTCACGCATGGTACTTTTTTTGAGGAAATGACTCACGCATGGTACTTTGAATTCGTTTTCCTTTTTATGCGCACCTTCTTGATTCATTTTCACTATGCTAAAAGAATTAAGAGTCTGAAACTTCAAATTCAGAGATTTTCAGTCTGAAGCATGGTCATAATAACTGGAACTGGAACGAATCACTCTTGCATGGATCAATACCGAGGATTAAGCTTCAGGCTCTTTGGACTTTGAAGGAAATTGTAAATAGAAAAAACAATATGTTTCGAATTTAAAGGAAGTCATAAGATTGTACCTACTCCAGCTATGGTGTATGTGAGATATGAGAGTTATTTTTTTTGCTTGAGTTCACGCACAACAAAAATGTTCCGCCAAAGAAGAGAGAGACGGGCGATGCTCACGATGGTGGAAAAAAAATATTCACTCTGACTTTGCGTTTTATTTCATATGATTTTAGGTTACTTCTCACCTTTTGGGAAGAAAGGAACGGGAATAGATGGGGAAAAAATCAGGGTTCTAAATAGCGCGCTATAGCGTTTTTGGGCCATAAAAGCTATGGCACTATCGGCGCTATATGGACATAGCTTCGTTTTTTAACCGTTTCACTATGACGCGATAATCGCTATTTAAACCTTTGGAAAAATTGAGCCCTCCGAACACCCTCTGGGAGCGTTATCCCATTTCGCTCAAAAACTCACTCATTCCCATAAAAAAAAACAACCATCTGAACAGGTCCTAGAGAAACAAATTTGCAGAGTTATGTTAAACGCACATAAAATTAATTCTGAATTAATTATGGAGTGCGGGAATTTGAAATGTTTTTCTGTTTGGATATTTTTCTCACTTTATGTTCAATATAACAGGATTTTCAGACATGATCTCCCTCCCACACCACTGCCAGTCATCAACAATAATCTTGAAAGTAGATTTACCGGTTGAGAAAAATTCGGCCAAGTCTACCAATTAGTAGCAATTAGCTAGTGAGTGGGCATAAAATTAAGAAGGGGACAAAATTTAGTATCTTTTGTCGTGTAATTACGTATGTACTTATATAAAGTTTCAAAATAAAAATACTTGAAGGCTTTAAACTTGACATGAATCAGTTAAATAATACTCAATCATACATTTAAATTTGACAATAATTTTTTTTTGGAAAAATAAGAGTCTAGTCCATATTTGATTGATAATTGCATATTTGATTGATAATTGCGATTATAAAAGTTTTGTAGTTGCAAAACTTAAAAGTAAACACAAGTCGCCCAAACAAGCTTGAGCCAAAGTAAAATAAAATAAAGTAAGCTAAAAAATTGAAGAAAAACTAGAAAAAAACAAGTTAGTCTAAATTAACTAAAAATAAAACAAAATAAATATTATTTATGAGTCAATCTTCTCCCGCTGGTTCGAGGGTGCAATGCAGCAATTGCACTACTTCCACTATCAATTCTCGGGAGGTCTTGTTTGTGTCTCTGAAGATGCGGGCACATCTTTCTCTCCAAATGACAAACATTGTCACTAGTAGGGTTCCCCTTGCTTTTTTGTTGTTGTTCAGGCCGTAGTATGGCCTCAATTGGATTTGTTCTCATTTGTGACGCAATATCCATCATTCTATACATCTGTGCTGCAAATGGGCACTGTCTCGTCATGTGGATTCGCTGAATTCGGTATCATGACAACACATGATACACATGTTTTGTGATAGGCCATCATTTCTTCCTTAGGTTGTCGATGGTTAGCAATCTATGTGTTGACTAAAAGCCATCCAAAGACTTTTGTTCTCGGTCTGTACCTGTAATTTCCACAAGCGGTGAACCCGGTTTGTAATGTATGGCTGACTTTTTAGGGCTCGATATGCACTTCTAGGCCGAGTAGCTACCCGTTTCCGTCCATTTCCATTTAATGTCATCCTGTTCTTGACCCGGATGTGTTACCTTCTGTGTAGATAGCCCGTCAGCGTCTGTAGTTCTTCCTCTGCCCTTTCCAGTGAGTACCCATTGGAAACAAAGCCTCATCGTGCCCTGCATTGCATCTTTGAGATTTGTAGAGGCATCTATCACACATGTGAGTGAAGTGGTGGTAATTCGTATTTTAGTATGCCGAATCCCCAATTGGTGGTTCCATAAAGATATCTGATCACACCCTGTCCTGTAATGTGTGTGACTGATGTTTCCCAGAAAGTGTGGCATTGTTGCAATGCGCTCGTAAATAATGGGGACTCAGGTACGATGTTTTCACTTAGTCTTGTTCCTTGGAAAATTGGTTTACATGTTCAATTCTGGCTTTTGCCAATACCAGGTCCAGTTCATTAGTAACGCCTTGTTGAAGGCGCTCAGGTCTACTACACCAAGTCCGCCATATTCTTTAGGTCTACATACCATGTCCCAATTTCGCCAAGCTCATCTTTTTGGTCTGTTGAGTTCTCCATGCCACATAATCTTCTTCTAATTTTATCAATTTGTTTAATCACCCATTTTAGCAATCTGAGGACCATCATGAAGTACAAAGGTAATCTCGAAAGCACCCCGTTGATTAAAACTATTTAACATGATGTAAAAGCTCTTGAAGGTAATGTCCAAAATTGGGAAAATAATAAAATTAAAATACTTAATAACTTGACATGACTTAAAAGCTAGTTTAAAGCTCAATCATCTTTTTATTATATTTAGTTTTATTGGTAACCAAAGCTTTCCTGAAGGTACTTCTCAACCTCCATATATATATCTATATATATAGTATATATATATATTATAGTAGGGCTATTGTACTTCGCGAAGTAAAGCAAAGTTTACTTCACGCTCATATTTTCATTTTGAAAATCCAAAACATCGATCTGAACCGTCAAGTTGATCTCCATATTGAAATGTGCTTGCAGACAAATTTTACATTTTTTTGGAATTTTTTTACTATTTATTAAGCCACTTTGAAAATTGCTGATCCATTGTGAACAATAGCAAAATAGTAAAAAATTAGAACCAATGGATCAACGATTTTCAAAGTGGCTTAGTAAATAGTAACAAATTCCAAAAAATGTAAAATTTGGTCTCCAAGCACATTTCAATATGAAGAACAACTTGAGCGTATCGGATCGACGTTTTGGATTTTGAAAATGAGAATATGAGCATGAAGTAAAACTTCGTTTTACTTCGCGAAGTACAATAGCACAATTCATATAATATATATAGGGATAGGCTATCATGATTTAGGAAGTAAAGAGAGTGTTTTACTTCCTGCTCATATCTCCATTTTCAAAGTTCAAAGTCGTCGATCCGAACATCTCAACATGATCTTTATATTGATATATGCTTGGAGACCAAATTTTATATTTTTTTGGAAATTTTTACTATTTTTTAGAATTTTTGAAATCACATCTTTTCATCAAATAAAAAAAATAATAAAAAATTTAAAAAAAACACTGATTTTCAAAAATAAAAAAAAAATAGTAGAAAATTTCCAAAAAATGTAAAATTTGGTCTCCAAGCACATTTCAATATGAAGATGTGTTGAGAAGTTCGGATTGACTATTTGAACTTTAAAAATAGAGATATGAGCGGGAAGTAAAACACCATCTTTACTTCCAAAGGATCGTAGCATTACTCTAATATATAGAGAGAGAGAGATAGGCTACCATGCTTTGCAAATTAAAGGCCCTGTTGTGCTTTGGGCTCCTTTTCGGATTTTCAAAATCCAAATAGTCGATCCGAACAGTTCAAGTTGATCTACATATTGAAATGTGCTTGCAGACCAAATTTTACATTTTTTGGAATTTTTTTACTATTTATTAAGCCACTTTGAAAATCGCTGATCCATTGTGAACAGTAGCAAAACAGTAAAAAATTCTGGACTAATGGATCAGCGATTTTCAAAGTGGCTTAATAAATAGTAAAAAAATTCCAAAAATGTAAATTTGGTCTCCAAGCACATTTCAATATGGAGAACAACTTGAGCGGTTCGGATCAACTGTTTGGACTTTGAAAATCTAAAAAGGAGCCCAAAGCACAACAGGCCCTTTAATTTGCAAAGCATGGTAGCCTATCTCTCTCTCTCTCTCTCTATATATATATATCATATATATATATATATATATATAGATATATATATATAGAGAGAGAGAGAGAGATAGGCTACCATGCTTTGCAAATTAAAGGGCCTGTTGTGCTTTGGGCTCCTTTTTAGATTTTCAAAGTCCAAACAGTTGATCCGAACCGCTCAAGTTGTTCTCCATATTGAAATGTGCTTGGAGACCAAATTTACATTTTTTGGAATTTTTTTACTATTTATTAAGCCACTTTGAAAATCGCTGATCCATTAGTCCAGAATTTTTTACTGTTTTGCTACTGTCACAATGGATCAGCGATTTTCAAAGTGGCTTAATAAATAGTAAAAAAATTCCAAAAAATGTAAAATTTGGTCTGCAAGCACATTTCAATATGGAGATCAACTTGAACGGTTCGGATCGACGTTTTGGATTTTCAAAATGAAAATATGAGCGTGAGGTAAAACTTTGCTTTACTTCGCGAAGTACAATAGCCCTACTATATATATATATATATATATATATATATATATATATATGGAGGTTGAGAAGTACCTTCAGGAAAGCTTTGGTTACCAATAAAACTAAAATATAATAAAAGATGATTGAGCTTTAAACTAGCTTTTACGTCATGTCAAGTTATTAAGTATTTTTAATTTTTATTATTTTCCAATTTTGGACATTACCTTCAGTAGCTTTTACATCATGTTAAATAGTTTTAATCAACGGGGTGCTTTCGAGATTACCTTTGTACTTCATGATGGTCCTCAGATTGCTAAAATGGGTGATTAAACAAATTGATAAAATTAGAAGAAGATTCATGTGGCATGGAGTAACTCAACAGGCCAAAAAGATGAGCTTGGCGAATTGGGACATGGTATGTAGACCTAAAGAATATGGCGGAATTGGTGTAGTAGACCTGAGCGCCTTCAACAAGGCGTTACTAATGAACTGGACCTGGTATTGGCAAAAGCCAGAACAGAAAATGTAAACCAATTTTCCAAGGAACAAGACTAAGTGAAAACATCGTACCTGAGTCCCCATTATTTACGAGCGCATTGCAACAATGCCACACTTTCTGGGAAACATCAGTCACACACATTTACAGACAGGGCGATCAGATATCTTTATGGAACCACAATTGGGGATTCGGCATACTAAAATACGAATTACCACCACTTCACTCACATGTGATAGATGCCTCTACAAATCTCAAAGATGCAATGTAGGGCATGATGAGGCTTTGTTTCCAATGGGTACTCATGGAAAGGGCAGAGGAAGAACTACAGATGCTGACGGGCTATCTACACAGAGTGGTAACACATCCAGGTCAAGAACAGGATGACATCAAATGGAAATGGACGGAAACGGTAGCTACTCGGCCAAAAGTGCATATCGAGCCCTAAAAAGTCAGCCATACATTACAAACTGGGTTCACCGCTTGTGGAAATTACGGGTACGACCGAGAACAAAAGTCTTTGGATGACTTTTAGTCAACAATAGATTGCTAACCATCGACAACCTAAGGAAGAAATGATGACCTATCACAAACATGTGTATCATGTGTTGCCATGATGCCGAATTAGCAATCCACATGACGAGACAGTGCCCATTTGCAGCACAGATATATAGAATGATGGATATTGCACCACAAATGAGAACAAATCCAATTGAGGCCATACTACGGCCGAACAACAACAAAAAAGCAAGGGGAACCCTACTAGTGACAATGTTTGTCATTTGGAGAGAAAGATGTGCCCACATCTTCAGAGACACCAACAAGACCTCCCGGAAATTGATAGAGGAAGTAGTGCAATTGCTGCATTGCACCACCGAACTAGCGGGAGAAGATTGACTCATAAATAATATTTATTTTGTTTTCTTTTTAGTTAATTTAGACAACTTGTTTTTTCTAGTTTTTCTTCAATTTTTTTAGCTTACTTTATTTTATTTTACTTTAGCTCAAGCTTGTTTGGGCGACTTGTGTTTACTTTTAAGTTTGCAACTACAAAACTTTTATAATTGCAATTATCAATCAAATATGGACTAGATCCTTATTTTTCCTCAAAAAAAATTATTGTCAAATTTAAATGTATGATCGAATATTATTTAACTTATTCATGTCAAGTTTAAAGCCTTCAAGTATTTTTATTTTGAAACTTTATATAAGTACATACGTAATTACACGACAAAAGATACTTAATTTTGTCCCCTTCTTAATTTTATGCCCACTTACTAATTGCTACTAATTGGTAGACTTGGCCGAATTGCTACTAATTTCTCAACTGGTAAATCTATTTTCAAGATTATTGTTTGATGACTGGCAGTGGTGTGGGAGGGAGATCATGTCTGAAAATCCTGTTATATTGAACATAAAGTGAGAAAAATATCCAAACAGAAAAACATTTCAAATTCCCGCACTCCATAATTAATTCAGAATTAATTTTATGTGCATTTAACATAACTCTGCAAATTTGTTTCTCTAGGGCCTGCTCAGATGGTTGGTTTTTTTATGGGAATGAGTGGCTTTTTGAGCGAAATGGGATAACTCTCCCAGAGGGTGTTCGGAGGGCTCAATTTTTCCCCATCTATTCCCATTCCTTCTTCCCAAAAGTGAGAAGCAACGTAAAATGATATGAAATAAAACGCGAAGTCAGAGTAAATATTTTTTTTCCCACCATTGTGAGCATCGCCTGTCTCTTCTTCTTTGGCGGAACATTTTGGTTGCGTGCGAACTCAAGCAGAAAAAATAACTCTCATATCTCACATACACCATAGTTGGAGTAGGTACAATCTTATGATTTCCTTTAAATTCCAAACATATTGTTTTTTCTATTTACGATTTCCTTCAAATTCCAAAGAGTCTGAAGCTTAATCCTCGGTATTGATCCATGCGAGAGTGATTCGTTCCAGTTCCAGTTATTATGACCATGCTTCAGACTGAAAATCTCCGAATTTGAAGTTTCAGACTCTTAATTCGTTTAGCACAGTGAAAATGAATCAAGAAGGTGCGCATAAAAAGGTAAACGAATTCAAAGTACCATGCGTGAGTCTGAGGATTTCCCTCTTAAATTGATCCTTAGTTTTTTACTAATTGATTGATCTAGGTTTTGCTTTTTACTAATTTTGCTTTAAATGAAAAATCTCAAAAAGGCTGCACTCGTAGACTTTGTAATTCATCGATTTTGGTCTTGTACTTTGTGCATTTTCTTAATCTCAAAATTCTAGGATAATTTAGGTTTTATTTTTTTAGAGCTCATAGTATAACAAGAAGAAAGGAAATTCTTTATCAAGGCATCATTTGAGTCAGTTAATTATTTTTTGTTATTTGAGTTCACTTATTCTGATAATGTTTAAGGGATTGATTTTGTTTGAATAAATGTCCGTAAACCTGCTGATTTTGTTTTCCTTAAGTGTAGTAGTGATGACAACTAGTGGATTTAAATCAGATTATACAACTAATATTGCTCCCAAGTATATAACATGCTTGTGATTGTTTTTCTTGTACTTTTCTTTTAATTATCCTGGGTTATGAGATGACATTGTTTTTGCATGTGATATGTTCATCGCTAAGTCCGAGACCCATGAGGCATTCATATCTATTACTGAAGGAAGACGGGCAGAATGGATCAAGATTATGGTTGAATTTGTACGAGTCCAAAGGTTATTAGCATGTTCTTTTGGAAATATTGGTGTCTAGGTTTCATCTTTTTGTGAAAATAATAGTGTAGCGGTGAAGGAATTGGTGTTTTATTTTGAAAATATTAGTGTTTAAGATTGATATTTTTGTAAAAAGGATAGTTTGTTATATTTTAGAACCCGTGTTGGAGTAAAAAAAAGTTGGTGTTAACGGTGATAATTGTTGCTGCTATATCTTTTAGAACTTGTACCAATATACATCTTGTGCTAGTGTTTTGCAAAGCTGATCTTTATAATATGCACTTATCTGATTAAAATACTTCTGCTTCTGATGTTATAATTTTGTGTTTTTTTTCTGAATTCAAGGAGTACAATATTGTTGATAAATAATGCTTGGATCTAATATAGATAAAACAAAAAAACTGTCAGATTGATGAATATCTTTGCTTTATTTTGCTTTCTTTCTTCGGTTTCACATTAATAGCCATAAAAGAGTGGCTATTCTATACACATGATTAGACTCTAGTTTATAAACATACATAAATAAGTTTTTTGAATTAAGTCCGAATTTACTGGTTTTGTAAATAGAAAATCCGAGAAGGGCTTACATGCAATTTTTGCATAGTGCCCTGATGACGACCTTTGTTCTCTGTTTTGTCCAATTTCATGGATTGTATACATTTGAGGTTATGATCTTATACACAAAAGTATATAATAAATGTAGAGAGTTATTTGCTTGATCCATGAGCATGATTTTATTATAATTTTAATATAATAAAGTGTTGGAAAAAATTTAACTAACCAACCAGATTTAAATCTGAATTTTGATCACTAATAAATAATAATTATTAAAAAAAATATAATCAAGAATATAATATAAACTTTATAACCCGGAGCTGCAAAATGCGGACCTAAGGTAACTTTTTGTCCTAAGCGCAGGAATAATTGGTTAAGCTTGTCCCAAGTTACGCCGGTATTCCTCTGCTAGCGGGCGCAACCGTGGTAGAGGTTGATGTAGTTTCTTTCAACAATGGTAGCAAAATAATATTTTTACTATTAAGAAGATATTTGTTTGTGAGAGAATATATAGAAATAGAATTTCATGAATTATAGAGCTAAGAGAAAGATGAAGAGAATGTGATATATCTCTATCCAAAATGTCATGTGTTATTTATAGACAAACTTGTATTTATGACATTTAACTTCTTATTCATTCTTTTACCATTATTATATATTAAATAATTTAACGTTCAAATTATAGCTATTCATTATATTTCAAATATGTGGACCGAAAGCAATCATCAAACGGAACAAAGAAATAAAATGAAATAAATAACTATTCATGGCAATTAAAGTGAAATCAGTATACCAAAGAAATGAACGTTACGTTACCGTTTCAAATAATAGTAATTAAAAGAATGAATGTTATTTAATTGTGCTTCAATGGATTAAAGAAATTAATAGCTCCATAATTTATAAAGTTTAAATACTTATTGGTAAAAATAGTATCTATTTATATAAATTTTGAATTTATAAAATGAATTTCTAACATAAAGTAACTTGGAGATTCAAAGTCATATACAAAACTATTATCTGGTAATAGGTTGAAAGAAATCTGGTTTCCTATGCTTTTGCTAATTCTCAGTTAATATTTGTCATCTGATAATGTTTTGAAGGTTAGATAAGTTCAATCTTGATACTTCATAAGAGTTTCATGTTTAGAATAAAAGTAAAAAAAAAAACCTGATTTTATCTTAACTCGTATATAAAATAAAGGAAGAGGAGATCCGAAACTGGTACCCAATAACAGGTACCAGCTTAAATAAGAAGATAACTTATTTGATAGAATAAACAAACGAAGATGCATTGAATAAAAATGGCTAAGATTAAATATTTTAGAAAGAAAAATAAAATTGTTCACAACTAATCTCACGGTACAACCGAACACTCATTTAATAAATTTCTGTAATCATTCGCGTGCATACTCATGAGTATGGGTTTTCACAAATTAAAAAGTGAGTTTCCAATTCTGTACAATCACATCCCGCACAATTCTATATCATCCGAACAGGCCCTAAGCTTGTAACTTTTGACCGTATGTTTGTGTGAGCATTCTTCTCCAGCCAGGTTGAAAGGCGAGGTTAGCCCAGCCCATTATTATAAATTGCCCTCTGCTCTTATCGGAGGTGCGCCAGGCTCATGCAATAAGAGTATAGAACGCAAGGGCTTATGGGCACATGGGCTGGGCTCTTAGATGATTTTTTTTTCACTTAAAGGAACCGGTGAGCAATACACCTCATTAAAGGAATGAATTCAGATACAGTACATACAGTACAATACACCTTTAAAGGAACCGGTGAGCAAATTAATTACAGGGATAAAAGCCCTCTCTACTACTACTATTATTATTATATTAATTAGACTTGCATCGACTGCTCATAAGATGCTTTATTATCAATTTTTAATTTAAAGAAAATGTAGGTTCGATGTAACTATAGAAAAGTTTCAATTTTCAATTTGATGATTGCTCTTTCATCTCAAATTATTGTTCTATAAATTTTGTGATGATGCTTGAGTTTGAGGTCAAAACTTCGAAATTATTAGGTTTGAAATCACGACAAATATATGATCAGGTTTTGCATGCATTTAATCCCCTTAACAAAGAGTTAAGCACATGCACTTTTATGGGGCAATAGGTAGTAAACTATTTTCTTTTATAAATTAGACAGGCTTCGTTCAATTATTGTTGATGGAACCATAACATATTTCCTTGCACAATTATTAGCTTAAAAACGTGGTTTTCACTACCTAAGATTGAGACTTTGAAGTTTTAGGACAATAAATAATGCTAAGCTAGGTCAAACATTGCTTTATTCTATTGTTATTATTTTATAGCACATGATTAATGCCAGTCTGTATAATTCTACAGACCCAAGAACATTAATTATTGGGGCAGTGTTTAATATTTACCTAACCATATATTTATCTTTTTATTTTAACAAGTCCTAGCGAAGTCATCCCAACTAATTTCATAGATGAAGATTATATTAGGGAAGAAAAAATAACATGGATGACAGCTATGATTCTAAAATTATTGCAACTTGCACGTTGGCGTGGTTCTTTTTTCACTCTTCATTGACGATAATCATAAATAATACTTGCATAGAAAGTAGTACATAACATCTCATCAGTAAAACCCTAACCGCTCAGCCCCCCCGCCTCCTCCGGCCTCCCATCCTCAATAGGTTTCATTCCGATACAGTGATATTCTTTCCTCTCTCATTTCTAGCTCCTCAAACAGAGAGGAGAATGAAAGAGAGGGGAAGGAGCAGAGCCGACTGGAACCAAGAGCACAATATCGACAGAGTTCGAATCATAGAGTCTCTATTTTCTCTCAATCAGCAGCGGTGAGCAGATCCAATCGTCGGAGCACGGCAGCTATCGAACGAAAGCGGATCCGGTCGTAAAGAGAGATGAATAATGAAATAATAGGGTATTCAAGAATGTAGATAAGTAGGATTAGATGACTAAAATAATTTAGATGAATTTGTGAAAATAAATAAGTTTAGATATTGAAATGAGAATTATTTGACTCGTTGTAAATATGTTTTTTTATCAATGAAATTGTTACTAGACATTTAAAGCAACTAACCTTAATAAAAAATATATATATCTCATCATATAAAGTGTTAATTATTAGTGACAGTGTTGAGTCTATCTGATGGCATTGTGAGTAACGATATTAAATATTAGCAACAATTGTACAACTTTTATTGATGTTCTCACTAGTGACGGTTATTCATGTAACAACCTTCTCTGGTGATATAATTTTTTTTAAAAACATTTTTTTGGATAACATCAGTGTCAGTTCTTCACGTAAAAACCATCACTGATGTTACTAATTAGTGACAGTTTTTACATGATGAACTATAACTAATGATATATTTTTTTTAAAATAGTATTTTTTTTTTGTAAAAATTTGTAAATGTGGCTAGTTATAAGTGTTAACAATCACAATTACAAAATCACAAATAAATTATGAAAATATCACATTATTCTACAAACTTGAACCGCTTACAACTATTTTGCTAACTTAAAAAATAAAAATACTATAAAAAATCTAAAAACGTTTACAAACAGTTATATTAACAATTTGTAATATAATCAAATATGGTAAAGGCAAAAAAGTCGTGGCAAGAATCTTAACAAAAATTATGAAATCCAAAAAGATGAAAGACTCTTCAAGGAGAGGTTAAATTAATTACAAAAACAAAAAAAAAATAAAGAAATTAAAGACTTCAAGTTCATATTAGTTACATAGGTATCATGATTAAATTGATGGTTTGTTTGTGCGGATCTCTTATGTGCGATTTCGCAATGCACGAATAACCAGTTTGACTATCTTTTTTTTTTTCATATCTTCCCAAGGCTTTGAAGTCGTAAGCGAAGCTCAAACCACAATTTTAAAATATTTTCTTTCTAACCAATTGTCCTACCCATCTCAGTTTGACTATCTATTTCAATTACGTGAATTGAGATCCGCTATTATTAATCATCAGAGACCCAGAATGGAGGAAAAGTATCCTCCAAGTACCGTAAAAGATTCTCCTCACTTTACGGTTTGACATTAATTCCTATTCGCTCTGAGATTCGTGCCAAGTTATAAAGAACAGTCCGGATCCACTAATTCTAATTATTCCCTATTAAGGTCCCGGAGAGGGTCTGAATTCCAGAATGGAGAGAGATCGGGTAATGTTCATCCGGTGATGGCTCATCTATTTGAAGTCTTTAATTAATCTTACTCAATGTCAGATCTGATGCTTACTGTCCACACTAGAATTAAATAGAAAAAAAAACAATTTTATATGTCAAATTGGGTTAGACTTATTTTAAAAAAATTAAAATATTTAGCTCAGAGCAGTGATTATAAAGCCAATAACCTTCCTCACGGAGAAACCAACCCGTCTTCATTCCTCTTTCCCATCTGCCTATTCCTTCCAAGCTAAAAATGGTTCAAAAAACTCAACCAAGTGACCATAACTCAAATATGGTAGATGAAACAGCTGACGCAGCTTCTACCAACAATCCCCCAAAAATAAAAGACAAAGCTGAGACGAGAAAAGAGTGGTTTGATAAGAGGCGTGACTCTATCATGGTGGTCGCTGTTCTAGCCGCATCCGTGACATATACAAGTGGTCTAAGCCCACCTGGAGGATTATGGCAAGATGATCTCAACGGTCGCAAAGCTGGATCTTCAATTCTTCGTGACAAATTTCCAGATCGATACACAACCTTTTTCTATGCCAATGGGACAGCATTCATGGCATCATTGGTAATTATAATACTTATAATGAATGAGAATGTCTCCGAGCATCGGTCTAGGTTCAAAGTGATGTATTTCACCATGGTGCTCGACTTGGTCAGCCTGATGATTGCCTATGCGGCAGGCTGTGCGAGGAGACTCTCCACTTCTTTTTATGTAATCGGGCTTGCGGTGGCGGTTTTGCTGTTTGTGCTTACCGACCACTTTCTGATAACTAACTTTAAGAAAATTCGCTCAAACTGCTGCTGGAGTTCATCCCCAGCCCCTCAAGATACGCAGGAAGGAGAGAAAGTGTGAAACGTGAGATGACTCGGTACTTTGTTTCTGATAGGCAGATGTTTTCCATCAATTATTCCATATTTTTTTTACTTCTCCATTGTATTTTTCGTTTTGTTTATGTTTCTGTCTCTTTTTTTTTTGGAAAAAAAAGCACATTGCATTGTCTAATTTGTCTGTAACTGAAGCTCCTATCTACAATTAAGGGGGAATAACATGTATACCCCTCAAAAACTTCAAAATTATGTATTTTCCCTTCTTAACTTCAAAAACTCACAAATTTATCCGTTTTATTGTCTTTTATATCAAAACTCATTTAAATTTATAAAATACTCATTTTACCCTATACTAAAAGCATGAAACGCTCATTAGACTCAAATTTGAATCCTCTACACCGACCGATCCGCTTTAAGATCCGTTCACACTATATCAGCACGAATCTTGAAGCGATGCACACAAATATTGAAGCAGTGTGCACGGATCTTAAAGCAACACACACGAGTCTTAAAGTGAATCGGACAGTATAGGAACCCATTAGACGCAACTTGTTTCCATACTTAAATGTCACCATGTATACGTCAACTGAACTATTTGCCCTTGAAAACCGATCAAATATAAAATTGAAATTTTCCTTAAACATGCTATAATTTTTTATGCTTTTAATAAAGAGTAAAATGGGTATTTTATAAATTTAAAATGAGTTTTAATATAAAAAACAATAAAATGGGTAAATTGTGAGTTTTTGAAGTTTAAAGGGGAAATATGTAATTTCAAAGTTTAGAGAAGAAAATACGAAATTGTTGTATATATCTCTTATCTCACCATTTGTTATTTTCTATCTTTATAGGGTTATATTTGTAAGTTTTCTTTTATAAATCTTTTGTACTCAAACTTTGTAAAAAGAGAATATGCAGAAAATTACCCCAAAATATTGTCTCTTGCTCTCTCTCAAAATCCTAGATCTATAACCGTAATATTGAAGTATTTGAGGGGTATACATGAAATTCGCCCTACAATTAATTTGAGGCATTTGCTTCGGTGGACATAAGGACCTATTTGTAAAATGAACATATTTTCATTTTCAAAGTTCAAACAGTCGATCCGACCGTTCAACATTATCTCCATATTAAAATGTACTTGGAGGTCAAATTTTACATTTTTTTATTTTGTTTACTATTTATTAAGTATTTACAAAAACTAGTCAAATTCAGACCATTGAATTTGTAAAATACTTAATAAATAGTAAAAAAATTCAAAAAAATGTAAAATTTGACCTCCAAGTACATTTTAGTATGGAGATAATGTTGAACGGTCGGATCGACTGTTTGAACTTTGAAAATGAAAATATATTCATTTTACAAATAGGTCCTTATGTCCACTGAAGCATCCCTCTTAATTTGAACGTACTGGATTGTCGTGATTGCCAATATATTTTCACGTATTGTGTGTAGAGTAGTTTGTGTGATTAGCATGTGAAATGCTAATTTGTCTTTGTAGACTGTAGGTGTGTGTTCTGAGCCTTCTGGAGGTGTGTGTGTGTTCTCGCACAGTGGGCACAACCCTGGCCATAACAAAGGGCTTATTTCCAGTGCTAATAGAATTAAACTTTCTTTAATTGACAAACATGCAACAGCAAATGGCTGAACTGTTTACGGATTTGATTCACTGTTTCAATGGCTCCATTCTCTCAGACAGCTAAACCAGGAATGCAATTTGCCCCGTTATGGAATATACCGATCGAGTACGGCACATTTACTACAATATCTGCTCTTCTTTTTCTATTTTCATTTCCAGTTGAATCACAAGATTTGCTCCAAAATCCATTCCCATGCATGTCTCCTTTACAAGGTTGATCAGAAGGTTTTTTGTTAATTTGTGGATACCAAAAGAACAAAAAAGGCTGAAAAGGAACAAATTGTTTCAAAAAATTACAGTTAGAGCAACAATTCACCAATGGTATCAGATAAATTCAACAATTAAAAAAACACAATCTTGCATGGTACTTTTTTTATTTTTAAGGTTAACGGTTGCATTAAAATAAAAAGTCTGTACAGTCCTTGCGTTCCAATTGCCATCGAGCAAGTATGTCTACCTGGCGTGCCGTGATGTGTTGTAACTAGTTACGTCATGACTTAGATCACGTGTCATGATGTGTCATAACTAAATTAAATTTTTATGTGTTGTGTCGTAACTAAATTGGGATGGCGGTCATGGTATGTTAGTCACGCCGTGACCACATGTCGTGTCCAAATGTAAGTAGTCACATTTCATCACGTTTAAGTACCATTTTTTGTAATTGAAGTTAGTTTATTCAAAATTCAATCATTAGATCAATATTAAATGGTCGTGATCACGCGTGACTCACATGATCATGTGCTATGCCGTGACCAAAATAGTTTGTTTGCCGTGCCAATTTTTCGAAGGATGGTCATAACACGCGAATGGTCTTCGCGCGACACGCATGCCGTGAAAGATGGCATGTATCCTATGATGTCGTGACTTTTTTACAATCCTACGTTGAGCCAATAATTTGGTTCAAAAAGATTCGACATAAATAAAGTAAAAATAAAAACTGAAATATATGACGTTTTTTTTATAATTGAATGGAGCTAACACAAGATTAAGTTTGTTTTGTTGGATTTATTGCCAACCTCGTTGGATTTAATGCCAACATTGAGCATATATGTAATCTAATTATGGATTGTTTACTGTCATATATGGTTGTCAATTAAAGTGATCAAATAAGGTAATAAACAATCAATATATTCATTAGGATGTTGTCCATAAATGTGTAGAATAATATAGGCAAAACTCATATTCATTGATGGACTGATTATGAGATTTGCAATTATAGAATAACCACTAAATGTGGAGTAGGTTTTCATCTAAATCTGAATATTTAATTTTGGATGTCCAATATAGATGGACATCTATATCTGGTGCGTCAGATTTAGAGTTAGCCTATATAAGGATAGGTCCCCAAGACACAAGATCATCATCATAACATACAACTCAGTTTTGAGTGCCTTCTCTTCTCTTTCACCATCAAAGATCTAGAGAGGAGAAATCCATTAGAAAATTTGGAAATGATTTCTCAAAGGCGTGTCTTGCTGCCTTGGAAGATCTATTCCTACGACCATATGACAAAATAACAAGAAGGGCTTCTTGCCATTAGAGTCAAGTCTTACTCTCACGAAGACGGTTGGTGATCTCTCTAAGGATTGAGTTACTCCATGGTAACATCCATGGAATCAGGTATTATGTTCCGCACTTAAGATTTATGTTTTATGAGTCGGTTTTGGCATAGGACGGTCCTTAGGTTAAGGTGGGGAACTGTTTCTCCTTCCCCGGGGTGTAAGTGTTTGACCCCTAGATAAGGCGTAATTGTTTGGCCTTTTTGATTTTCCCCTACAAGTGGTATCAGAGCCTTCCTATGGCAAAGGTTTAGGTCTTTCTTGATCTAGAGAGAATTAGGATTAAATTGATGATTTCTTTGTCGAATTTTTGATGAATTTTCTTGATTGAATTTTATCTTGAAATTAAGATTTTGGAAAGTACAAATTTAATGATTTTCTTCATTAATTATGGTTCTTAATTGCCCATATATGATCATTAGGTTAGGTTAGAATTTACTAGAAGATTTCCTAATTGAAATCGTAAATTTCTAACCTAAATTCGATCCTAATGGCGCTCTCTGTGGCCTCCATGGAATTAGGTAGTTATGGGTAGTTATGAAATTAGGGTTTTGGGGAAATTTATTTTTGATAAATTTCCTAAAATGAAATATATAAATTTGGAATTAAATTTTTGAATTTAAAAGGTTATTTTTTGTGAAATTTATTTTAGATATATTTTCTAAAATAAAATATACAGATTTAGAATTAAATTTCTAAATTTGAAAGGGTATTTAAGGTGCTTCCAAAATTAAACTCTCTCTAGATCATGGGTAAATTTCAGCACAATAAAAATGCAGTTTTTCAGTTATTGAGAAAATGATGCGGCCGCACGGATTTTGATGCGGACGCACGGATTTTGATGCAATCGCAAAAAATACCTTTTTCAATTTGGCAGACCACACAAAGTTTTGTGGGGACCGCACAACTCTCTGAAAAATTACAGAATAGTTTGTGAGATTAAAACTGCAGTTATTATGATGCAATTATATATTTATATATTTATTTAATTACACTTTTGTTTTATGGCTAAGGTATAAATTATCGTTCTTTTAAAGGCAAAGGGATATGTAATTTGGATTTGAATTAATTAATTCCTAATTGTACCCAAAGGTACCTCTTTTGGTGAGGTTAATTCAAATGCATTTTATGAAAGAGTTAAGGTACAATTAATAGATGTAATCATTATCGGCCCAAAGGAAGGTAATTATTACAAAATTATTTGTGCAAGTGAGTGATAATAAAATATAGTGATGACCAAAAATTTTACACATATGTCAACATTGTCGGCCCAAAGGAAGGCATGTTGTTCGGTATGTTCTAGGTTATCTGTACTTTATTATTGCGCCAAAGTATTATAAGAAATTGACCCGTTACCCAAAGGTAGCCGCTTAATGGAAACCGATACTTTGGTTTTATGATGGTATTAAGACTCATAAAATATATGGTGATTTATTAAGACAAGTTGCAATACTATGAACGTAACAATGTCTAGGCAAGTTCTGTCTAGGCAAGTCGGAATTTGAAGCAGATCCTTGTGATCCCTGACTTACCTGGGAACTTACCTGGTTGTGAAATTCGTGTGTATAGTAATGAAAGGGAAAATCATCTCATATATTTTGAGCAAGCTGAGCCTTTATTTGAATGTAATTTATAAATTCATAATTTTTTATTCGTGTTGTTCTTTGTGATTTTTTGTTCGCAATTTTTAAGTTAGCATTGTTAAAGGCCTAAATAATATTTTTTTTATGTTGAATGGAACCAACTTCAAATTTTGTCATGAGAACACAGTAATAATTCTCGGTGTCAAGGATCTAGACCTTGCATTAATGAGGTATGTCTCACTCTTATGGATAAGAGTACTTCTGATGATCAGAAGGAAAATGAAAAGTGGGATAAATCAAATTGCATGTGTCTTATGATAATGAAGAGGTTCATTAAGAGGCGCGATTTCATATTTGATTGTTATCATTAAGGAATTTTATAATCCCACAGAACATTCAGTATTTGAGACGGAAAAATGCAAATTTTTTGAGGATGTTGAGTTTGCGGGGGGAGATACAATAATGGATTTTGAATTCGAAGAGGAGTATGCAAATATTCCCACAAGTGTTGAGAGTTTTATGGATATAGATCTCATTTTAACTCAAAATACAAGTATCGAAAACAAAACCATTATTAAAGACCAAACTCAATATAATCAAACAACACAAAGTCAGATTCTAGTATCTCTGGAAGATGTTGTTGTAAGCCAGATTGTTTCAGACAATGCTGGAAACCCTCAAGAAAATTCAGAAGTGCCAATAAGAAAATATAATTAAAGGCTGACAATGACATTGGAAAAATTACCCCATTACCTAAAGTTGCGACACCCATTGGTTGCAAATAGATATTTAAAACCAAAAGGGATTCGAAAAGTAATGAGGAGTAATATAAAGTTCGTCTTGTCACTTAAGGTTTTAGAGACTTTCACTTTGGTTTCATTTAATGAATGCAAGCATTAACCGGCCCAAAGGAGGGTTGATGATTGTGCGCATAGCGTATAGTGATGATTATTATGTTTTACATATAATCAATATTATCGGCCCAAAGGAAGACATATTGATTGATATGTTATTGAATCATCAATACTCTATTATTGAAAGACTCTTTAAAGATTATATTGGCATTAGTTATAAATGGTGACATTAAGACATCTTAATAAAACATCGTTTCTAAATGGATATTAATTTGAATTTGAATTTGGATTTTAATAAAACATCGTTTCTAAATTGCATTTTAATTTGGAGTTTCATTAGATGGATATTAAGACATCGTTTCTAAATGGTGACATTAATAAAATGATCTATATGGTGCAAACAGAAAACTGTGTGTTAAGAGACGCAAAGTCTATGGTGTGTGTCACACCCCAAATCTGAAGGTGCGACGATTCTTACCGCGTCTATCTTCCCATTCAATATGCGTAATCCTAAGACATGGATCTTTTTATGCATTGCCAATAACATCCATTATTTTTCCCACATCTCAATTTAATTACAATAATTATCTGACATTTTACAGTGGATGATGCTAGAGATATATTCTCTGCACCCTGTCAGATATAATACCCCAAGTCCCAAACCTTTAGATGGCATTGCTGTCAATTTTAACCCCAAAAGCGTTTCTCTGTCTTCGTCTAACGAACCTGCGAATCCCACAAGAAGAAACGGGTGAGAAATAATAATATTATTCCTCAGTGCGAATTTGCCACAGTTTAGATTATTGGACTTGCAATCAAAATCTATATTCAGAAATGAAACCATACAAAAGCAGTTCATACAGATGCATATTCATAAATGAAGCAAGTGCATATGATCGACAACAATTCACCAAATGAAACACAAGTTACGGAATTTCCAAGATGAATCTCAAACACGCACGTTTTTGGCTTAACTCAGTTTATTACAGCTGGTAGCACCTACGGATGTCCCACCGAGTTGGACCCTTTTCCAACCTACATCTGTAGTGTCACTGACACCTACAGATGGCCCGCCAAGCTGGACCCTTTATCTGACACCCATCCGCAGTGCTTTGGCTTAACCATTAACTAAGGTCTGGATCATAATCAGATAAAAATTTGTATGCAATAAGCTCAGAATCGTCCATTCGCAACGCGTCAAACCAAACTGTCATTCCTGTCCCAGACTGGATATGACATCATTTCATCGTTTCCTCACAGTCACCCAAAGTCTCCGTCACGATCAGTCATTGCCCAGCATTGACTGATCTTAATCAATCACTGCCCAGCAGTGATTAATTATACTCATATGCGCACATGGTTTCGAGTCATCGCCCAGCGTTGATTTCGAAACATTACCGACCATCCTAGATAGTCATAAATTGTTGGGGACTTTCGACCGTAGTTCCAAAACAAAAGCACACAAACAAACGATATACCATTCAACATGCAAATATAACTGTGATATTCATTACGGACTGAAATGGGGTTATTGCGGCTCGCAACTTAATGACCCGAAAATTTCCAGCTCTTATTGGCATTTTCCAGGCTCTCATTGCGGCCCGCAATGGCTGTGGTTGCGGCCCGCAACAAAGTACTCCATTCTCAGCCAGAGAGTATTTCATTCTGCTACGTTCATTGCGGCCCGCAATGAATTTATTGCGGCCCGCAACAAAGTATTCAGAGAGTCAGTCAGTCTATATTTTGAGCTACGCTGTTGATTGCGGCCCGCAATAAGGCGATTTCAGTACATATCAGTTCTAATTTAATACGGTTATGCATATGATTCAAACAATTCGATTATGCAATCAATCAAGCAGTTCAACATGACAATTGGAAGCAGTTTAATTCATGAATATAAATTATCAAACAAGTCCAAGAATCCCGCACCTGATATCGTAGGGCACTAAATAAGGTCACCATTAGTCTATTCTCCTGAACATTCTATCTCGTCTGTTTTTTTTTCTCATAATTACGCCTATATCGGAATAATATATATTCTGATCAATATTTGTAACAATTAAGTATAACAACCCAATTTACGTATTCTATTATTTTCTTAATCCTTTACTTATCTTTATTTACGTTCAGGTCCCTGTCAGATCAAGGCTGGTAATCAGTCACAAAGCAACCCCATAAAATCAGCAGCTTCGCCGGGCTACGACTACTGGTACAAGCATCAAATAATCACAGCCACAGAGTAACAAAATAAGGTACCAGCACCGGTACCGGTAATGTCAGAACAGAAATAAGCAAAAATAGCACAGCACAGCATCACAGCCAGCTCAACAGAAAAAGGCACACGACCACGGATCAGAACAAAAAGGCACGAAGGCCACAGGTCAAGGCAACGGCCACAAGACAAAGATCCAACAAAGAAGGGTCAAGATTACCGGGTGAAGAGCAAAACCGCACGGCCCGAGTCACTCGGTCGGTTCCGGGGAACCTCGTCTCGCCTCCGACCGTCAGAAATCAACAACACCTCCACACGTCCGAGGCAACAGCAAGTCAGGGTCAACACCACGCACAAACTCGCAACCCGGTTCTTGGCAAGAGGGGTTCGAATCCCCCACCAAGAGAGCAGCCCACCCAACAGAGGGCCCACGGATGAGAGAGAGAGAGAAGAGTAAGAAGGAGAGGAGAGAAAAAAAGAGAGTGAAAGAGGAGAAGAAAGGCAGGAGGGGACGGGGCTATAGCTCCGGATCTCAAACAAAAATCAACTCCAATTTTCAATCATTCAATTCCGATCTGTGTGACCAAACGTGTCACGGGTCATGTTCAAGGAAATTCAAATTTGAATATTAATCTAATCAATGATTTCTTGATAGTTGCTTCGTATAAAATTTTAATCGTTCATTTCGTTAATAAATATTTACTAACTACATTTTATTAACTCTAATCATTTTTATTAAATTTTAATTAGTCGTAAACTTTAATTATTTGGCAAATTTAATTGTATTAGAATCACGGGATATAACAGTGTGTAAACTTAAGAAATCCATCGATGAGCTAAAATGAAATGTCTCAAGAATGGTATTGCAAAATTCATAATGAGATAATCTCATTTGGTTTTGAGATAAATTTATTGAATGAATTTATATATCTTAAGTTCTGTGGGAGTAAGTTTGTATTTCTGGTATTATATGTGGATGTCATATTGCTTGCCAATATCGATATAAATATGTTGCAAGAAACTAAGAATTTTCTGATAAAGAATTTAGAGATGGAAGATCTTAGTGATGCATCATTTAGCCTAGGGATTGAAATACTAAGGGATAAGATCCAAAAGTATTCTAAGTTTATTCCAATGGAATTGTATCGATAAGGTTCTCCTTAAATATGACAAGCAAAACAGTAAACCAAAAAATATAACTCAATAGCAAAAGAAGACAAATTTAGTCTCAACCAATGCCCTAAGTATTCCTTAGAATATGAAGCAATGCTAAACTAAAGTCAAGTAAAAGAAAGAGTATAGAATGGTCAGTTATCCATAGAACATATAGGGACAGACTCCATGTTGGCGGATCCACTTACTAAAGGATTACCACCCAATAAGTTTGAAGAGCATGTTGCTCATATGGGTGTAATTTCTTTTAGGAAAATTCAGTTTTAGTGGGAGTCTGTTATTTATTTTGATGTTCTATTTACTTATTGTAATTTGGATATGCAACTTGTAATATGAAACAAGTTGATTAAGTTATATGCATGGTTTTGCAAAAGGGTTGTTTTTACATTCTATCTCTATTTTAGTTTGACATCAATTTTGGATATGTGATTTGCAAATAGTTAATTTTGCATTTTACAACAAGTTTTATGAAATTTAGTTTCAAGTTTTAAGTAGGAGACCTAGTTAGAAATTGGCACGATAAGATCACAATTGCGTGTAATTTCTATGCTACACATCCACATCATGATTCATGTCATTTGGTTATATTAGTACTGTGATTATTGAGGGTTTAGTTGCGAATAAATGCGACGAATGCCGCTTTAGTCCTTTGCTGATATAGTTGATGGACCGAATTGGTTTGGAAATATATAAGGAAGACAGTAAAGAAATGTGCGCACATAAGGAACACAATGCATAATTAAAAAGTCATAACATATTGCTCAAGTGGGAGATTGTTGGATTTATTGCCAACCTCGTTGGATTTAATGCCAACATTGAGCATATATGTAATCTAATTATGGATTGTTTACTGTCATATATGGTTGTCAATTAAAGTGATCAAATAAGGTAATAGACAATCAATATATTCATTAGGATGTGGTCCATAAATGTGTAGAATAATATAGGCAAAACTCATATTCATTGATGGACTGATTATGAGATTTGCAATTATAGAATAACCACTAAATGTGGAGTAGGTTTTCATCTAAATCTGAATATTTAATTTTGGATGTCCAATATAGATGGTCATCTATATCTAGTGCGTCAGATTTAGAGTTATATAAGGATAGGTCCCCAAGGCACAAGATCATCATCATAACATACAACTCAGTTTTGAGTGCCTTCTCTTCTCTTTCACCATCAAAGATCTAGAGAGGAGAAATCCATTAGAAAATTTGGAAATGATTTCTCAAAGGCGTGTCTTGCTGCCTTGGAAGATCTATTCCTACGACCATATGACAAAATAACAAGAAGGGCTTCTTGCCATTAGAGTCAAGTCTTACGCTCACGAAGACGGTTGGTGATCTCTCTAAGGATTGAGTTACTTCATGGTAACATCCATGGAATCAGGTATTATGTTCCGCACTTAAGATTTATGTTTTATGAGTCGGTTTTGACATAGGACGGTCCTTAGGTTAAGGTGGGGAACTGTTTCTCCTTCCCCGGGGTGTAAGTGTTTGACACCTAGATAAGACGTAATTGTTTGGCCTTTATGATTTTCCCCTACATGTTTGTCATATAGCTCGCTTACTCCAAAATAAAGTAACGGCTCACTAATTCTTCGATTGAGGTAGTCTATTGCTCTTAATTTATCTATGCAACCATAAGGAATTATAACATATTTCCACTATCTGCATATTTGTGTATTATCTGCAAATGTTATTCCTAGTCATTTTCGTAAATGGATGGTTCCACTACTTGTACAGCGGGGCACTGCATCTCTGAAAAGTTTGTCATATTTCCCGGTCCTTCAAGGCCTTATTCTTATTCCGAAACAACATAATGTCTTTTTTTTTTTTTTTTGAAAGATCGAAACAACATAATGTTATCCATTGTTTTGAAAATAGTAGTTGGTTTTAACAGTACAGAAATGCACACGGGAAGCTAGCTGTTAAGTCTCCTGGAAGGGTAACATTATTTCTACGAAGCTAAGAATAAGCTCCACATTTAATGTAAAAGGTGTGGTACCGGACAGTCGTGAGTCCCAAATGGCAATCAGTGTTTCACAAAATCAACTATGAATATGAAAAAGTTTTTCAGAGAATATGTCAAGTTCATCCAACAGCTCTGTTAGCACCAATGGCATTTGGTACCTATGGTAAGGTGCGGCTGGTTCTGTTACAAACCTCTGGTAGGCTATTTCAGATGAAGAAAACACTAAACTAAAGATAATTTAAGATGATAAAATGAAGGTTGAGTCAGATCATCATAATTCATAAATGACCATTAAAGGAGAAAAATGACAGGAGAGAAAATGGCTCTGAGGAAAAAGTGTCACTGGCTAAACCAAAAAGTCAAATTAACCAGTCATAATGCGCAGGAGAAATTGTCAGATTTGATAGTCAGAGCACCTGATCAGAACCCTTGTTTGCCTCGCCAAACTCCAATGAAAGAGCCCATGAATGATCAGTCTCCTCAGCTTTGTTCACACAGTTGGCTCTTTTTGGTGCAGATGATTTTTCTCTCGTGTTAGTTCCCACTTCCCTGTTGGATATCTAATCAACAGCAGGAAACGAATAAATTCAACGAAACATACAAATGGAAGGAAAAGTTGTAAATTAAACTCAGGGAAGGAACCGAGGTGGAAATTAATTATAGGGAAAAAGGCAATTTTAATTTTCTTTAACAATTCCATTATTGTGCTCAGCTGTAAATTGCTGGACCTCGTTTAGCACTTGTATCGACTGCTCAAGATGCATTATATTCTAGTTTTAATTGAAAGAATCATGCAGGTTCGATGTACACAATTTGATTTTGATTGCTCTGAATTCATCTCAAATTATTGTTCTGTACAAAATTATGTGAAGATGTTTGAGTTTGAGGTCAAAACTTCGAAATTATTAGGTTTGAACTCTAGCTCGATATATGATCAAGTTTTGCATGCTTTTAATTCCCTTTAACAAAGAGTTAAAAACATGCAATTGAGTGCACTTTTATAGATTGCAAAAACAAAAAACAAAAATTGCACTTTTCTGGTGCAATAGGTGGTAAACTATTTTCTTTTATAAATTAGTCAGGCTTCGTTCAATTATTGTTAGTGGAACCACAACATATTTCCTTTCACAATTATTAGCATAAAAACGTGGTTTTCA
The DNA here is from genome assembly GCA_025461125.1 of Carex kokanica. Lineage (NCBI taxonomy): Eukaryota > Viridiplantae > Streptophyta > Magnoliopsida > Poales > Cyperaceae > Carex > Carex kokanica. The sequence continues at coordinate 361,165 of JAJGRX010001058.1, read as the reverse complement.
CTACCTAAGATTGAGACTTCGAAGTTTTAGCACAATAATTAATGCTAAGCTAGGTTAAACATTGCTTTATTCTATTGTTATTATTTTATAGCACATGATTAATGCCAGTCTGTATTATTCTACAGACCCATGAACATTAATTACTGGGGCAGCGTTTAATATTTAACTAACCATATATTTATCTTTTTTTATTTTAACAAGTCATAGCGAAATCGTCCCAACTAATTTCATAGATCAAGCTTATATTAGCTAGTGAAGAAAAAAGTATGAAATCCAAAAAATTGAAAGCCTCTCTTTAAGGAAAGGTTAAATTAATTACAAAAAACAACTAAAATAAAATAAAGACTTCGAAGTTCAAATTAGTTCCATAGGCATCATGATTAAATTAATTAATGGCGTGTTTGTGCGGAGTCTTATGTGTGATTTCGCAATGCGCAATGCACGAATAACCAGTTTGACTATCTATTTCAATGTCGTGTTTATGCGTCTATTAGTGTCGTGATCAGAGGCCCAGAATGGAGAGAGCTCGCGGGTAAGGTTCATCTGCTGATGGCTATGCAGGAAAAAGCTCTAGACTAGCATGTACATTTCGAAAAATTACTAGTGATTTAGAGTCGATCTTACCGTTTATGGATCATGTCATACGCAGTTTATGGATAATGTCATTTCGAAAAATTACTAGCGATTTAGTGTCGTGATAAGAAGCAATCAATCACACGCAATTTATGGATCATGTCACACACATGATCTAGCATAGTGTTATAATTATACCTCTCCAAACTAGTGGAGCGTAAATTGGTTGTCTGTGCCTTAGTCTCCCTTAATACAATTTCCAATACAGGAAACCGCAAGCTTCGCACACCAAGGTGTTGATCGAGAGTGAGAGGAGATCAATGCTAGTTGTTCGAATCTTCTCACCCTTGCAAATCCGCTAGCTCACTACTTCAAACACTTTGAATAGATCTTGCGTAGCTAATCAACACCTGACGACCTTCTAACAAATTCAAATCTCAACTTACAAGAAGGAGATAAGACGAGATCAAGATATAGATCAATCTTGAAGAAGAAGCAAAGCGAGAAAGAGAGATCTAGTCGATCGGCTAGATGAGGTGGCGGCGGCGGTGTGCCCAACTGGCGAAGGAAGGAGGAGCAGCGGACCCGAGCAGGTCGGGTGGCGAACAGTGCGACGCACGGCTCCAAGCTGATTCGGCCCTAGGCTGATCGGCGGCTCGAGGAGGGGCGGCTCAAAGTCCGAGTGGAGGTGGCAGCGCACAGCGGGGCCGACAGCTAGAGGTGGTGGCACGACGAAGGAAGAGGGGCAGCTCGGCTTGGGCTTGCCTTTGCTTGCTCCCTTTGCTTGCTCTTAGCCAATGGAGGAGATGAAGATGAGAGGAAGAGAGGATGAGAGGGAGAGATCTAGATCTACAATTTCAAACTTGTGAAATGGATTGGCTTGAATGAAATTGGAGGGATGACACACATATATATAAACTTTCACAATTACCACTATGCCCTCATATAATATCAAAACGAGAAGATATAATATAAAGAAATATTAGTAATAACATATATTAACGGTCTATTGGACCATTAGTCCATCTAATTTTCATTCCAAATGTTGCTTTATCTCTAAGCAACATCTCTCTCATATTGTTGATAAGGACAACAGTCAAAATCAACTATTTTAGTCAAACTGTTTGACCAACGTTTGACCACATTTGACCATGGTCAAACCTCCATTCAAATGGCTATATCTCTTGAACCGTAAATCCAAAATTGCACATACCACATATCCACGCGCTCGTCTACTAATCATCTATCCTTTGGTATAATCTAATTAACTAGATTAGCAGGATTAATAAACTTTAATATATGTATAATCAAATCATCATTTGTACAACCAGGTACCAAATTGATTTGACTATTCCTCATATCTCTTATATTGTTGATCAATATAATATCTTACATTATTTGATTCACTGTGCATGTTGTTTCCAACATCTTAGCACGGTGTCATAAACTTGTATGACATCTCGATTAGGGTCTTGTAGGTGTGACTTGCTTGGATCTGTATTATGTTGGCAACTAAAAAACTCTTCTTTAGTTGATCAAGATTAGCGTCACTAGTGGAAAAACACATATCAGAATCGGCCTATTAGGAACGGACTTTTAAATAATGCGATATTGATATATATCTGGATCGGGCTTTATAAACAACCGATCTTGAAAGGGGCTATCAGGGTCGATTCAATAAAATCAACCGATACTAAAAGCGCTGGCCAAATCAGGATCCGTTTTTTGTAAAGAACCGATCCTGATTGTGTCCCTATTAGTATCAGACTTTAAAACAGGTGATCCTGATTATTTTTAGGATCGGTTATTCGTAAAGAACTGATACTAAAAGCGCTGGCCAAATTAGGATCGGTTGTTTGTAAAGAACCGATCATGATTGTGTCCCTATTAGTATCGGACTTTTAAAACAGGCGACAATAATTGTTTTTAGGATCGATTATTTGTAATGAACTTATATTAAAAGCGCTGGCCAAATCAGGATCGGTTGTTTGTAAAGAACCGAGCCTGATTGTGTCCCTATAAGTATCGAACTTTTAAAACAGGTGATCCTGATTGTTTTCAGTATTGGTTATTTGAAATTAACCAATCCTAATAACTCATTTCGCGCCTAGGTTAACTTAGCGAAAATTTCAAAATTTTCAAAACTCGACTCCGACTCTCTCCCTCTCTCTCGCTCTTTTCTGTTTGCCTCTGTGCTTGCGATTTCACAAACCCTAGGGTGCTTGTGATTTCACAAACTCCGACTCCGAGTTAGCTGTAAGGTGTGAGGTTGCCGTGAGGCGACTCCGACACCAACCACCCTCTCTTCCTGGACGGCTGTGAGGCAAGGCAGCTATGAGGTGAGGCACCTTGGACGGCCGTGAGGTAAGGCACCTTGGATTGCCGTGAGGCAATGCGAGGCAGCTGTGAAGTGAGGCGGCCGTGAAGCGACTCCGACTCCAACCACCCTCTCGTCCTGGACGGTCGTGAGGTGACTCTGACTCTCTTCCTAAACAGCCGTGAGGCGAGGCAGCCACCTTGGTACCGGCCGAGCAACACCCTCTTTTTGCGATTCGGTCCTTTCTTGGGTAAATATTCAAAGCATCCCAAATTTGCTGACTGTGTTGTTGTGCTTTTTGTGTACTGTTGTATTCTTTCCCTTGTCTCTGTTGCTTGTACTTGTTGTTGCGCTGGTCTGGATAACCTTGTGATTGGTTTTGTTGTACTGTTATTGCGATGTTGGTACCAGTGGTACCAGTCTAGTGTTGCTACAGGTATCGATTACAATGTTGCTACTGGAAGCTGGCCAAATAAAAAAATGTTTTTTTAAAATAAAATGACAACCATTAAGATCGGTTCTTTTAAAAATTTGATCTAGATAGTCTCTATTAGGATCGGTTATTTGTAAACAATCGATCCTGATTGTGTCCATTAGTATCAGACTTTTAAAACAGGTGATCCTGGATCGGTTATTTGTAAACAGCTGATCCAGATTGTCTCCATTAGGATCGGTTATTAAAGAACCAATCATGATTTAAACATTTAGTATCGGCTGTTTAACCGGTACAGATTAGTTGACACATTTGTATCGCCTGGGTCAGTATCGCCTCTAGGTCTGTTCCTGATGTGCATAAATAACCGATCCTGATGTGTATTTTTCCACTAGTGCGTCTAGCAACACGTCTTGACTACCCAATTATACAGATGATATGTATCCTGACAGTATCGTTGATCTAATGTAGACAGTGCCTGATTACAGTACCCGTGTTGTTTCCAATATCTCATGATTGTCTAATGATGAACGCAAGACAGGATATTGTCATTCCCGCTGCATCATCAATTATGTTTCTTGATCCGTGAGTAGTATATTATAATCCATGATTGAACTATTCAATCATGGTGTGCACATATAATATAACTTTATCAAGGGGCCACAGACATAAATGCTTACCCAGCATTCACCAGGATGTGAATAAGGGATATTCGTCCTGTTGACACATACGAACTTCTCAACACAAGTTCTACACATAGATAATATGTCTTTATCGCTCCCTGTTACGGTTAGCGAGTAACACCAACCACTGATGTGCATACCTTGGGTAAGAAAACCAAATGTCTCAGACATAAGACAACAACACTACATGAACAATCAATGACATAACACAGAATCCAGATGATGTTCATGTATGGTCAAATCCGACGACATATAACTATTATATGCATTTGTGATATTAAACTGGTACTCTACCGCTTTGATCTGTGATAGCTGGATCAAACGTTTAATCATCACACTAGTCTCAGGTGTAATTAGTGTTCCTTGGTTGCTACACAATTTAACAATTAGATAAACCACAAGTAATGCAACTGAAGGCAACAAATTGACTATCGTCAACCAATCATATGAACATGAATTACAAACAAAATTTTTGCTCTAGGACACCCGACTCTATCAGGCTCATCTATTTGGAGTCTTTAATTAATATTACTCAATGTCAGATCTGATCATTAAATCAACAAAAACATTTTTATATGTCAAATTGGGTTAACTTATATAAAAAAAATTAAAATATTTAGCTCAGAGCAATGATATTATATATAAAGCCAAAAACCTTCCGCAGAGAGAAAACAACCCGTCTTCATTCCTCTTTCCCATCTGCCTATTCCTTCCAAGCTAAAAATGGTTCAAAAAACTCAACCAAGTGACCATAACTCAAACATGGTCGACGAAGAAGTTGACCCGATAAAAAAGTGGTTTGATGACAGGCGTAATTCAATCATGGTGGTCGCTATTCTAGCCGCATCCGTGACATATACAAGTGGTCTAAGCCCACCTGGAGGTTTATGGCAAGACGACCTTAACGGTCGCAAAGCCGGATCTGCAATTCTTCATGACAAATTTCCAGATCGATACACAACCTTTTTCTATGCCAATGGGACAGCATTCATGGCATCATTGGTAATAATAATACTTATAATGAATGAGAATGTCTCTGATCATCGGTCTAGGTTCAAAGTGATGTATTTCACCATGGTGCTCGACTTGGTCAGCCTGATGATTGCCTATGCGGCAGGCTGTGCGAGGAGACTCTCCACTTCTTTTTATGTAATTGGGCTTGCGGTGGCGGTTTTGCTGTTTGTGCTTACCGACCACTTTCTGATAACCATCTTTAAGAAAATTCGCTCAGACTGCTGCTTGAGTTCATCCCCAGCCCCTCAAGATGCGCAGGAAGTTTAAAACGTGAGATAACTGGGTGCTCATGTTTCTTATAGGCAGATGTTTTCCATCAATTATTCCATACTTTTTGAATTCTCCATTTTATTTTTCGTTTTGTTTATCTTTCTGTTTTTTTTTTTTGTTGGGATGAAAAGCATGTTGCATGGTCTAATTCGTCTGTAATTGAAGTTCCTATCTACAATTAATTTGAAGGTACTGGATAGTGGTGATTGCCAATATATTTTCAGATACTGTGTGTGCAGAGTAGTTTGTGTGATTCGCGAAATGCTAATTTGTCTCTGTATGAGTGTGTTCTGCGCCTTCTGGCGGTGTGTTTGTGTTTGTGTTCGCACGCTCACCTTCAGCAAGGTCAAAAGGTGGGCACCGCACAACCCAGGCCAAACAAAGGGTTTATTTCCAGTGCTAATATAATTAAAGTTTTCTTTAATTGACGAACATGCAACAGCAATAACCCAGTCTAAACTTTATTTTCTGCTGTATGGGACTCTCAATTTATTTCTTTAACCAAGTCAGGGCTCAAGTCCGCTTGGGGCAATTTGAACAGATCTCCAGTTAATTAACATGGGTCGGTCCCACTGTCAGAAGTTTCTTGCCTTCTTCTCTTCAACTCTTCTCCTTATTTTATTTCGTATTCCTAATCTATGTTTCTCTTGATATCTAAACTAAAACTGAGCTTGCTGTGACCATCATATTGCCAAAATCGCACTCATGCGTCGGGCCAAGAAAAGGCGATTGAAGAGAAAAATTAAGCAGAGGAGAGAGCAAACCGAAGTCGGAAAGGAGAGAAGAGGCCTACGCAAAAACATAAAAATTTTTTAAGAAATCGCACGTCGGAAGTGATTTCCGTGAAGGGGGAATAAAAAAAATTCACAGTAGGTAGCATATTAACCATATGAGTGAGGCTATGGTACTATGCATAGCATGGTTGGATCTGTGCTACGGCTTAATATTTGAGTTTTCAAAATTCTAATAGTCGATCTGAACCGTTCAACATGATTATAAAATGAATATGTACTTGCAAATCAAATTTTATATTTTTTCGAATTTTTTACTATTTTTTTAAATAGGTAGAAAATCACTTGATCTGAAAATTCTGGACCATCCAAAAACAGTGATTTTCTACCTATCTAAAAAAATAGTAAAAAAATTCGAAAAAATATAAAATTTGGTTTGCAAGTACATATTCATTTTATAATCATGTTGAACAGTTCAGATCGACCGTTAGAATTTTGAAAACTCAAATATTGAGCCATAGCACGGACCAATCCGTGCTATGCATAGTACCATAGCCTCACTCTAACCGTAAAATATAGAACTGTATTCAGATATTACTGTATATGTTGCCATGTCAATTTTATCAAACATGGTAATAATATTGTAATGACAGATAATTATTATAAGAATGAACCAAACATCCTCTAAATAAACTCATCGAACCAGTGAGCAAATTAATTACAACGATGAAAGTCCCCGGCATTATCAATTTATCATCATCATCATAATAATAATAATAATACTATAATTGGAATTGTTAATTATGATGACGTTCGTACGTAGGCTAGGTAATCACCTTCTTCTTCTTCTTCTTCTTCTTATAATAATAATCATAATAATCCTGCCTGGGCCAAATCCCTAGCCTACGTACGAACATCATCATATAATTAACAATTCCATTTATATTATTACTATTATTATGATGATGATGATGAAAACTAGGGGGTTCTTAAGCTCACTAAGTCTCTTGGTAAGCTTAACTCTAACACTTATTGGATTGACTTCAAACGACGAATTCAAACCGTTAAAACCGATCTACTTCACATACGTTCACATATCAAATTGATAATTTTTTAAATTAATTTTGTATAAAGTCAAGCTGTCAAAAAATAATGAAAAATGAACGCATCAAAATTAACTCATAAATCATTTTTTTAATCAATTGACTTTATAGTAAATTAATTCGTAAAATTAAAAATTTAACATGTATACCTATCATTTATGAGGTAAATTGGTTTGAATTGTTTGAATTTGTCGTTTGAAGTCAATCTTATAAGTTTTTAAGTTAAGCTCACTAAATAGCTTAGTGAACTTTAGAACACTCTAGTTCACCAAGCGATTTGGTGAACTTATTATTATTATTAATATTATTATTATTAGACTTGCATCGACTGCTCGTGAAATATGCTATATTATCAATTTTAATTTAAAGAAATGCGTAGGTTGGATGTAAACTATAGACAAGTTCCAATATTTAATTTGATTTTGACTGTTCTTTCATCTCAAATTACCCTATGTTTTAAATTACTTTAGCAAAGTATGTACTATGTAATCAGAATTATTATGAGATCAATACAAAGACTATGGGCATTTTCAATAAAAAAAATTGTTCATGGCCAAATTAAACTTCAAAATTATTAGGTTTGAACTCTCGACATATGATCAGGTTTTGCATGCATTTAATTCCCCTTAACAAATTAAGAGTTAAAAACATGCAGAAGTAGTAAACTATTTTCTTTTATAAATTAGACAGGCTTCGTTCAATTATGTTGTTGGAACCATAACAGAGAATATGATTACTACTAGGCACTAGCCAGTGTATCATAACATATTTCCTTTGACAATTATTAGCATAAAAGCGTGGGTTTTCATTCGAATGAGACTTTTAAAGTTTTAACACAATAATTAATGCTAACCTAGTAGGTCAAATATTGCTTTATTCTATTGTTATTTTTTTCAAGGTTCTAAATAGCGTTTATAGCGTCGTAGCGGGAAGGCTAAAAAAAAAGCTATAGCGAATAGCGTCGCTATAGCGGAAGCTATTCCAAATAGCATTTTTTTTTTTACATTTCGTATATTCAATATTTGTACTAAATATCAACATTATCTAAAGTCTCATAGAACAATAAATAACACCAAAGTAATTAAGAAATTATAATATTTATATTGAACCCGTACAAAGTCTAAATTGCGGTTCAAAATATCCATAGTAATATCATAAACTATCGATTTTTTCTATTAAAAATATCTTAAGCATCATGATTCATGACATAATCTATTTTTTTTCTATTCAAATTTTAATTTCGGTTTGGACTTTTTTTCTATTCAAATTTCTATTTCTATTCCCAATTTCAAATTGATTTATCTGTAGCAAGTAGCAACAAATTCAATTTCAGTTTGATATTTTTTTTATCTTTATTTAAAACCCATATAAATTGCTTAAAAAAAAAAACTCATATTGTATAGCGCAAATAGCGGACCGCTATAGCGCTGTAGCGGCCGCTATAACGGCCATAGAGCAAATAGCGCATTTTGATATCATAGCGTAGTGTTTGGGATCCAAAAACGCTATAGCGCGCTATTTTGAACACTGATTTTTTTTATAGCACATGATTAATGCCAGTCTTTATTATTTTACTGACCAAGCACATTACTGGGGGTATAATGGTGTCAACGTGTACAATACGGGTCGGGTAGAAATATTTTTGTATCTGTACCCGTATCCTATTTTTACCTGCTATGAATTATCTTATCAATACCCTACCCTTACCCATTATGGTTGTCGGATAACGAAACGGTAGCAGGTAAATAACAGGTAATTCTAATATAATAATTATTTTTATTATTTACTAAACAAAATATTAGCACACATGCATTTTACACATATGTACGTGTTTTAATGGTCAAGTTTTATTGGGATTTGTTGGAACTTATTTACGTATTTTAATGGTTAATTAAGTGTAACACAGCTACCAAAAGTAGATGGAGAATGGATATTTATTGCTCATTAATATATATAATATATATAATTTTGTTTATAATTACTAGGGGTGTCAATGGTACCTTTTTAGCAATTTACCCAACCCGTATCGTATTCGATAAGGCGGGTATGGGTAAGGTTTTTTTTTCGTTAGCTTATTGGGTATGAGTATGGATAAGAATTTTTTTTCGTTAACCAAATGAGTAAGGGTATGGGTAATGACTATTTCGTACCTGTTACCCTATATGATAATTATAAAATCTAAATATAAATTCAATTCAATTTTCATCCCACCTAAATATGTATTTGTGTTTCTTTATAAAAAATAATTTAATTGGAATTGATTGCACATTCATTTTTATTTTTTATTAGAAATATAATTACATATGTGTGAAATTATATGTGTGAAATGAATGAGTTTTTTATATTTAATTTGTAAAATATAATAAAACTAATTATTATATTAGTAATATCCGTTATTCATCCGCTAACGTTTCGTTATCCGATAATATTAACGGGTAAGGTCAATTTTTAATGGGTATGGGTATGAAAATGTCTCCACCCGATCTGTACTGTACCCATTGACACCCCTAATAATTACCCGATCAGGTAACGAGTACGGAATAGACTTTACCCGTACCCTTACCCGATTAGATAACGAAAAAAAATCTTAAACCATACTCGATAAGTTTACGAAAAAAAAATCTTATCTGTACCCGTCTTATCGAATACGGTACAGATCAGGTAAATGGATAAAAGAGTGCCATTGAGGCCCCCTAACTGAGAGGACGTTTATTTACCTAACCATATATTTATCTATTTTATTTAACAAGTCCTAGCGATGTCCCAACTAATTTACACAGATGACAGCTATGATTCTAAAATTATTGAACTTGCACGTTGGCGTGGTTCCTCTTTCACTCTTCATTGATGATCATGAATTACAAATAAAGTATTAACAATCACAATTACAAAATCACAGATAAAGTATGAAAATATCAAATTATTCTACAGACCTGAACCACTTACAACTATTTTGCTAACTTAAAAAATGAAACTACTACAAAAAAATAAACGAGTACAAACAATTATATATTAACAATTCCCAATATACCTCAAGGAAATGTTAAATTACAAAACTAAAAAAAAAATAAAGACTTTAAGTTCAAATTAGTTCCATAGGCATCATAATTAAATTAATGGTGTGTTTGTGCGGATGTGCGATTTCGCAATGCACGAATAAACAGTTTGACAATCTAATTTCAATGGCGTGTTTATGCGTCTATTAGTGTCGTGATCGGAGGCCCACAATGGAGAGAGCTCGGGTAAGGTTCATCTTCTGATGGCTCATCTATTTGAAGTCTTTAATTAATATTACCCAATGTCACATCTGATCATTACTGTCCACACTAGAATTAAATCAACAAAAACATTTTTATATGTCAAATTGGGTTAAACTTACATAAAAAAATAAAAATATTTAGCTCAGAGCAGTGATTATAAAGCCAAAAAACCTTCCTCAGAGAGAAAACAGCCCGTCTATTCATTCCTCTTTCCCATCTGCCTACTTCCAAGCTAAAAATGGCTCAATCAAACACGGTAGATGAACAAGATAAGGTGAGAAAAAATTGGTTTGATGAAAGGCGTGACGCAATCATGGTCATCGCTGTTCTAGCCGCATCCGTAACATATACAACTGGTCTAAGCCCACCTGGTGGATTATGGCAAGACGAGCTCAACGGTCACAAAGCCGGATCTTCAATTCTTCATGACAAATTTCCAGATCGATACACAACCTTTTTCTATGCCAATGGGACCGCATTCATGGCATCTTTGGTAATAATAATACTTATAATGAATGAGAATGTCTCTAATCATCGGTCTAGGTTCATAGTGATGTATATCACCATGGTGCTCGACTTGGTCAGCCTGATGATTGCCTATGCGGCAGGCTGTGCGAGGAGACTCTCCACTTCTATTTATGTAATTGGGCTTGCGGTGGCAGTTTTGCTGTTTGTGCTTACCGACCACTTTCTGATAACCATCTTTAAGAAAATGAAAATTCGCTCAAATTGCTGCTCGAGTTCATCCCCAGCCCCTCAAGATGCGTAAGTAGGAGTGAAAGTGTGAAACGTGAGATGACTCGGTGCTCGTGTTTCTGATAGGCATATGTTTTCCATCAATTATTCCATATTTTTTTATTCTCCATTGTATTTTTCGTTTTGTTTATCTTTCTGTTTTTTTTTTTTTTTTTGTTCAGAAGAATAGCATGTTGCATTGTCTAATTCGTCTGTAATTGAAGGTCTTATCTACAATTACTTTGGAGGTGTGGTAATTGAGAGGTACACTGGATTGTGGTGATTGTATTGTGTGCATAGTTTGTGTGATATTCAGCAGAAATGCTAATTTGTCTCTGTATGTGTGTATTCTGGGCCTTCTGGCAGTGTGTTTGTGTTCGCACACTCACCTGCAGCAAGGTCGAAAGGTTGGCACAACCCAGGCCATAACTAAGGGCTTATTTCCAATGCTAATAGAATTAAACTTTTCTTCAACTAACGAACATGCAACAGCAATTGGCTGAACTGTTTACGGATTTGATTCACAATTTCAATGGCTCCATTCTCTCAGACAGCTAAACCAGGAATGGAAATTGCCTCATTATGTAATATACCGATCGAGTGCGGCACATTTACTGCAGAATCTCCTCTCCTTTTTCTATTTTCATTAATTTCAGCTCAATCACAAGATTTGCTCCAAAAGCCATTTTCATGTCTCCTTTACAAGGTTGATCTGAAGGTTTTTTTGTTAATTTGTGGATATCAAAAGAACAAATAAGGCTGACGTGCAACAAATTGTTTCAAAAAACACAGTTTTTGAAAACTTTCGCAGAGACTGCGAAGTCATGAGGGGGAATTGAACTCTCGATCTTTGGATAACCAACAATTCTAGGAATTTGGGTAAAAAAACACAGTTAAATGCAACATTTCACCAATGGTACCTGATAAATTCAAAAATTCAAAAAAACAATCATGGTAATTCAACGGAATTTCTAGCATTGTTGGCAACATATATAGATCTGTAGACAATTGGCATGATGGCCCTGATCTTTTACTAATAGATATATACGTGTAAGAATAACGTCCGTGTGTGTATACCTCTCTAGAATGAAAAGTAATAAATAGAATTTTAAGATATTTAAAAAGAATTTCCGAAAATGGTGTTTATTAAAAAATAACAATTCTAATGATATATGTGACTACGATGCATGAGCCGGAAGTTTTCAAGAAACAGTTTTTGCACATTCGTGTGTGTTTTGGAATAATCATACACAGATTTTAGTAAGCATCCGTGTGTAAACATTCATACGCAGATGATTCATTTTCGTGCCACCCGCCATCTTAATTTAAACACTAATATATATTACAATAATTCCTCGGGTCCATGATTGTCATTTCTCATAATACAGTAATTTTACAATAACTACTATCCATTGTCGTGCCACCCGTCATCTTAATCCTTTTGTAATAGTGTGAGAAATTAAATTTATAGAACGATAAATATTTGGTTGTCATTTCTCATAATACGAACGAAGTTACAGAAAGACAGATGAAAATCTTTAATGTTCAGCGAGATAATTAGACAGGATATATATTTTTTTTTTGGATCATATTCGTTTTCGATAATTTACCCACCACGCCAATCATTCCAGAGAATAATCAGTATGAGAACACTTAAGTTGTCTCATGAAATAAAAATTAGCAAAATTTTCATTATATCTAAAAACCGAACTAGGAATTTACTAAGCAATTTCAACAACTGATAGTACAGAACAAACAGGAGCTAACGTATAATAAAAAATTCAAAACAAGAAAGAAGAACGTGCGTAAGGCAAGATTTGGGAGTTTCAGCCAAAAAAAGCTTAATTCCTCCAAAATAAAGTAACATGCTCACTAATTCTTTGATTGAGGTAGTCTATTGTTCTTAATTTATCTATGCAATCATAAGGAATTATGACAGATTTCCAATATCTGCATATTTGTGTATATCTGCAAAAATGTTATTCCTAGTCAATTTCGTAAATGGACGGTTCCACTTGTACAGAGGAACACCGCATCTCTGAAAATTTTGTCATATTTCCCAGTCCTTAGAGGTCTTATTCTTATTCCGAAACAACATATGCCATCCATTGTTTTGAAAATAGCAATTGGTTAACTGTACTGAAATGCACACGGGAAGCTAGCTGTTGAGTCTTCTAAGGTGCGGCTGGTTCTGTTACAATATGACAAGTTTATCCAACAGCTCTGTTAGCACCAATGTTGCATTTTGTAACTATGGTAAGGTGCGGCTGGTTCTGTTACAAATTAAGCTCAGGTAGGCTATTTCAGATGAAGAAAACACTAAACTAAAGAGTATCTAAGATGAGAAAATGAAGGTTGAATCAGTGTATCATAAATGAACATTAAAGGAGAAAAATGGCTCTGACAAGCAAATATGAATGAGCTCAATTCTTTTATGGATTATGACCAGATTTCAGAGTTAAACCAGAAAAAGTGTCACTGGCAAAGTGTTAATCAATTGTGCCAACTTTGTGAGAAAGCTGAGGAGACTGATCATTCATTTCATGGGCTCTTTTAATGCAGTTAATTTGGCGAGGCAAACAAGGGTCTCAGGTGCTCTGGCTATCCAATCTGACAATATCTCCTGTACACTTGTACAACGGATCGATTTTTCCCACAAAAATCTCACTGAGACACAGTGGGGCATTCTGCAAACACAATGTGGACCGAATTCAAGCACAGTAATAAGCAAATATCTGCTTTGAAATTCTAAACAACGGAGCATGGAGGCCTTGCATTCGCATATTTGGGTGCTATATGAACAGCTTAACCACTGTGAGCCTGATTAACCAAAGAAACCAGGCCCCATAGCAGCTGATACTGACAAGTGACAACACACTCTCTGCCTGAGTTAGTTCAAGATAAAGAAAGACATTAATCTTGAAAACCCAGATATAAAGAAGGTATCATTTTTACCTAAGAAAAACATATCATTAGGGGGTGTTCACTTGGTCTGGTTTATTTGGTTATTAACCCAATGGAAAAAGTTTGGATTATATGGTTTGTTTTTTTGGTTTAAATGAATCGGTTCGGTTGAATTTTTGAATTACTTCGGTTTTATATACTTGGTTTGGTTTAGATTTTTCAAAACTGAAAAGATCGAACCGACTGAACTCTATATGATTCAAATTCATGCTTTATATATAGTGTATATAATTTATTATTGGAATTAATTAGATGGTTTTTCATTTATAATTTGTGGCATATGAATAGAGATCTTGTATTGTACACATGAAAATATATAAATAAGAGATAGTCATTCTTTATACATTCTCTTTATTTTGTTTATGTTTCTTTATTTTTATTTTATAACAAAATTTTGCATTTATATCCTTCAAAAATTTTAATTTTTTGCAAAATATATTACTAGTAGTCCTCATCAGATGAAATTGTACTTGATATTTATTCATCGAGTCCTCCAATCTAAATTTTCTGGAATTCCGCTCCAGCCTAGTCTTAAATTAAACTCATGGAAGGAAGGAACCGGGGAGCAAATTAATTATAGGGATGAAAGGCCTCTTCAATTTTATTGATTTATTTTTTTAAGAATTACATTTATTGTACGTGCTTGTTTTTTTTAAGGTATATTTATTCCTCGTTTAACCACTCAGGTAGTTTTCTGAATAACCGTTTTTTGCTAATTAGTCCTTGGAGTTTGAACTTACTGTTGACATCAGTATCATACCTTGTTATGAACTATTTACGATTGAAAGTTTGAGATGTTGAAGTTCTATCACAATGATTAATGCTAAGCTAGGTCAATCAATAATTGCTTTATTCTATTGTTAATATTCTATAGAACTATTATTAATACCAGTCTTAATTATTCTGTAGACCAATACATTACTAGGGCAGGGTTTATTATTTTATTTACCTAACTATATATTTATTTATCTATTTGAACCAGTCCTAACGAAGTCCCCACTAATTTGCATAGATCAAGCTTAACTAGTGAAGAAACATTGACATGTATGACAGCTTCGACATTGCAACTTGCACGTTGGCGGTTCAATGATAAATATGAGAGCCTGAGACTAAGTTATATTAATTGGACCAATTATTGTTAATTATTTAGTTTGGTTGTTCAATCATGCATCCTAATCACATTCGTTACAAGTCACACAATAAGATATGAAAAGGAAGGGTTTAACAACTATTTATTGTCCTTGTTGATTGTGTTGTAATATTACATTGTTTGCTGATTCTGTGGATAATAAAAGTCATTTGATTTGTAATGGGTTTAAAGTTGGATACAGACGTTGGATATGGCATGGTGAGGGTATCGGAGAAATTGGTGATGATTTTGGGAAAACAAACAATGGTACTAGTAATTTTAATATTTATTTTGAAATTGCATCTAAGATTTTTGGTGAGGAAAATGGAGAAATTAGTGATGAAGTTGGTAATGAAGAAATTGGTAGTGATGATTATGATTCAGACCATAATTATCACAATGATGACAACTTTGATGACATGTATCTTGAGGTTGAGCAAGAATTTACGGAAAAAGAATACGAAAGGTTTTCAAAGAAATTTAAAAGTGATCACCAACGACAATTATATCCCGGTTGTACGAGATTTACAAAATTACAAGCTGTTTTGAGACTATATCGTTTGAAGGCGAGTAATGGTTGGAGTGATAAAAGTTTCACTGAATTATTAGACCTCTTAGGAGAGATGCTTCCGGATGACAACGAGCTCCCAAATTCATGTTACAGAGCCAAACGAATGTTGTGTCCATTGAGTCTGAAAGTACAAAGAATACATGCATGTCCGAATGATTGTGTATTGTTTCGGGACCGTTACAAAGATATGACACAATGTCCAAAATGCGGTGCAAACCGGTATAGGAAACCCGAGACACATGACGAGAGTAATTGTGATGATTTAGACCAGAAAGGACCTCCAGCAAAAGTCTTACATTACCTGCCTGTGCGACTGAGATTGAGACGTTTATTCGCAAATGCTAAGGATGCAAAATTAATGCGTTGGCATGCCGAAGGCCGGAAAAATGATGGAAAATTACGACACCCCGCGAATGGCTCTCAGTGGAGGAACTTTGACAGGGACCACAAGGATTTTGGTCATGAAATAAGAAACGTAAGGTTTGGATTTAGTTCAGATGGTGTGAATCCACACGGAAACATGAGCAGTAAGCATAGCACATAGGTGGGTCTGTTGTGTATTTATAATATATTTGGAGGAGTGGTAGTTGAGAGGTTTTTTAATTTAAAGAATGTGGTGGTTGCCAATAAATTAAGAAAAGCTGAAGTGAAAACTTAAAATTGACTTGGCGTGTTGGCATAGACTTATCTGTAATGAAATTCCTATGAATCTTAACAGAAGTTATGAAATTCATTAGATAAAAAGCTCCTCGAGGGAATGTTTTTTTTTCTGAAAACTTTCACATAGACTACGAAGTTATGAGGGAGAATCGAACTCTCGACTTTTGAGTAACCTTGAGGGAATGTTAAATTACACAAAATAAAAACAAGAGGACTTTTTAAGTTAAAATTACTTCCATAGGCATCATAATCATATTCATGGTGTGTTTGTGCCAAGTCTTGTGTCAGTTTGTCTCTATAGGCGTCAGATTTAATGGTGTTTTTCTGCGTGCATGCATCTCCTACTGCAGTAAATTAAAGGTTACCTTGTGTTGATTTTTAGAGACAAAATAGAGAAGAGACGGAATGATTTATGGTAAAAATATATTTATGTATTGATGTATTTTTCTTTATGAGCTTTAAGTCCTATTTATATTACAAAGTCTAACGTCTAGTTTTTTGTACCGTTGGTACTGTGCCCAGTTATTGTACAATTGGCACTACTGTTGCTTTGTCATAAATAAACTAAAGCCTATGCTATGCTTGATTTAATTTAAGTCATTCGATCAATAATGGATGGATGACTGAGATCGATTCTCGACTTCATTATTTTTAACAGCTTGACCCAGCCCATAAAGGCTTATCTGTGCGGTTTGGAAGGCAGGCTTTGATTCATTAGGTCGACATGTAACGACTGATGACTAGATTGTTACCGGACTTGACCCAGACTTTGAATGGGCTGAGTTCTTTTATCCAGAGCCTAACCAGAAAAGTGTAAAATGGCCCATTAATTATGGGTTGCAAGGGGACAAAACAAAAGATATTAATATATATGAGTGAGGCTATGGTACTATGCATAGCACAGTTGAGTCCGTACTACGGCTTCAAATTTGAGTTTTCAAAATTTTAACGGTCCATCCAAACTGTTCAACATGATTATAAAATAAATATGTACTTGCAAATCAAATTTTACATTTTTTCGAATTTTTTTTACTATTTTTTAGATAGGTAGAAAATCACTGGATCTGAAAGTTCTGGACCATTCAAAATCAGTGATTTTCTACCTATCTAAAAAAATAGTAAAAAAATATAAAAAAATGTAAAATTTGGTTTGTAAGTACATATTCATTTTATAATCATGTTGAACGGTTTGGATGGACCATTAGAATTTTGCAAACTCAAATTTGAAGCCATAGCACGGACCCATCCGTGCTATGCATAGTACCGTAGCCTCACTCAATATATATTCTACTCTTAAATCCATTCCAACTTTTGGATACTTTCTCTGGAGGCAAGTCAGTCAACAGTCAATAAGCTATTACAAAATTGCTATCTGTTGAGTAGCGGCATGCACATGCTGATGCACTTCTGAATCTTATTGGGGCCGCTATATCTACATGTCCGCTATTATCTATCTGGCAAGAGGACCAGTATGGAGATGGCTTATCTATTTGAAGTCCTTAATTAATGTTACCCAATATCAGATGTGAACTTTCTTGTTCGCACTAGGATATAATAATACTTGTTCAAAGAACTCGCCTGGAAAGTATAACATTGAAAGATTCTCTGATCTTTTTCGGCTTTTTTTTTTTTCCTTTGGAAGTACGTACATGACTTCTCAGGCAGGAAGCAAACTAGCAACCCTATTATCGTTTGTCTCAATCTGATTTTAATAGCTGGGCAATAACTTAATAAATATATAAAGGGGAGTTCACTGTATCTGTAACAGCTAATGCTGCCAGGAAATAAAATAGGTGGGCTTGTTTTAATTGTCCTCCTGGATTTCGAAATTAGTTGATTGAGAGTAAGCTTCTGAGAAGCTTCCTTACTTCCTTCCTCCTTACTCCTTATTTCTGAGAAGGTTCCAGCTCCTCTAAAGTAAATCAAATTTTGAGTTTAGATCCGGACCGTCATTTCAAAATCTGGAGTAATCTGGTTCAATATTGAATGCACGGATTCTTTTAATATTTTTGTCAAAACAGATTTGATGGTTAGGATCTAGAATCCTAATTTGAGTTATTTTAGGTGATAACAGTCAAGGGTTTCAGATCCAGTGAAGTAACCCAAAAAATGGGTTTTGGATCGGAACCGTCCGATTCGAATCCGTGACCATCCAATTAAAGAGGAGCGCACGTATCTTGAGAGACAGGTTCGAATCCCAAAGTAATTCTGCACGATGGATTCGATTCGGACAGTCCCGATCCAAAACTCAAAAATTGAATTACTTTAGGGGATCCGGACCCACAGTTAAGGTGGTTAACTGGTTTTTATAACACTGGCCTTTTCACTGCTTCTTTAGCCATTGAATCAATCCTTCACAAAAGGGGGCAACCAAAAAGAAAGAAATTTTGCCTTCCATTCCATCAAAATGCATCAAGAATCACCACACCACAGTAGCCCAACAGAGCGAATCAGCCCATCTCCCGAATCGACACCGTCGCCACCAGGAATTGCAAAGCAGATCAATGGACCCCAACAACCTACACCGATAGGACCTCAAACCAAACAAGAAGCCAACGACTCAGACAACAAGAAGATGTTTCAAGAGATTCGGGGATCTCTTATGGTAGTCGCTGTTCTAGCAGCTGGGGCCACCTACCAGGCCGGTCTGAACCCACCTGGCGGCTTCTGGCAAGCAAACGATGACCAAGGCCACATAGCAGGCACACCAGTGCTCCGAGACACATTTTCACGCCGCTACACGGCATTTTTTTATTGCAACTCTACAGCTTTCATCATGTCCCTTGTCATTATCATTCTTCTCATGAACAGTCGGTTCTACAACATCCCTGGGGTGATTAAAGTGTTGAAGTTCACAATGATTCTGGATTTGTTTGGGTTCATGGGGGCCTATGCGGCCGGGAGCTGCCGCGAGATAACATCATCGATCTATTTGTTTGTACTGATGGGTGGGGTGTTCATCTATATCATCTCGTTCGCACGGCATTACGGAATGATGCGCAATTGCATGGACAGGGTACCGGGTGTACAGCGATGTATGAATTGTATGAAGAATCCGGCCTAGGCAGCTCAGGGGCGGACCCAGGTGTATTCGGGGGAGGCAGCTGCCTCCTGAATTTTGAGTTTTAGCGGAGATTTATCGGTTCCGATCAACTTTGTCTCTCTTGAAATTTTGTTTGCCTCTCTCTGGACAATTAATTTGTAATTCGGGTTAAATTTAGAGTTAAAATTGAAATAAATTTGTTGAATTTTGATTGATAATTATAATTATAAGTCAAATCATTAGAAATTACAAGTCAAAGCATTGGAAATTATAAGTTAAAATATTGTTTTTTTATCGAGTACTCAATTAGTTAATGGATTTAAATCCGATTAGGCATTTAAACCCGAATTAATATCTTTTTTGTCTCTGAAAAAAATTCTAGATCCGTCACTGGCAGAGCTTGTTTTCTCTTTCTTCATTTATATTCGAATCTTTCATATCTTCTCCCAGGCAGCCCTTAGAAGTGTTGAACCGAAATTTTTATTAATATCCAAAAAAATAATAAATTTCGAATTCTATATCTTGTTGTTTGACAAAATTTCAAAAAAATATCTAAACTATAATTTTATTTCACGGTTTAGAGTAAACTTTCCGCAAATTAAATTCACGATTTTAGTCCTCCAAAACCACATAACAAATCCACTGTTTTAAAAAACCAAACAAAAATTACGGTTTTAGACTAAAACCGTAAATTTAGTCTTTACGTAAATTCACGGTTTTTAGGTTCTAGGCTTTACCGCAAATTTAATTCACGGCTAAAATTTTTTCCAAACAAAATGTTTTCTATTCAGTGGGAAATGGCTCAGGTTATGTTACGTTCAGAAGTTTCAACAATAAGATAATTAAAATGTCTAAAAACATAATCGAAAATTCTATTGATAAACTAGGAATCAAAAAAATAAAATAAATAAAAACTGCGTTGGAAACACGAAATTCTGACAATCTATAGGTTCAGTGCGTCCGCACTGGTGTTGAGTGCGGGTGGTCCATCCGCACTGGCACCTTGTTCCTTAACTTGTTTTCTGAATTTCTGTGAGTGCGGGTGAACCACCCACACTGGATATCAGTGCGTCCGCACTCATGACTCCCCTGTGCTATGATTTTTCTTCAAAACGACTTCTAAGTAGTGAGTGCGGGTGATTGACCCGCACTGGAGGAGAATGCGGACGCATTAGGCTCGGACTTTTCTTGACAAGTGAAACTTTGACGAAAAATGTGACTAAGTACTGAGTGCGTCCGCACCCAGATCCAGTGCGGGTGAAGGACCCACACTGGATGTATTGAGAATTGACGAAAATTTGACTAAGTACTGAGTGCGTCCGCACTTAGATCCAGTGCGGGTGAAGGACCCACACTGGATGTATTGAGAGTTGATGAAAATTTGACTAAGTACTGACTGCGTCCGCACTCAGATCCAGTGCGGGTGAACGATCCGCACTGGATGCGTTGAGGGTTTATTTTATGAAATTTCTGTGTGTCTCTCTCTCACTCCCTCATTCCGCCCCTTCCCTGTTTCTGTGTGGTCCGCCCAAAGAAAGAAAAGAAGAGAGAAAAAGGAGCTCCAAATCCCTCCAAGTCGCTCAAAAGTTCGAGAAATCGAAGTTGGAACCGAGAAAGTGGCCGTAGATCTCTTCTAACCCTCCTATTCGGTATTTCCTTCTCTTCCCTTTTCTCTCCAAAATCTCAGATTTCTCGATGGTTTGGATTTTCGTTTTTAACCCGAGATTTTTGTTTAAATTGCTGGTAGTCTATCTCCTTCGACCTCCTTGCTGATTACTTGTCGATTCTTTTCTCGAATTCCTCTCAATTTTGGATTTTCCTTTTCTAGGATTTTTGGGTACCAAATCAGAAATTTGAGAAAATGTCGTTGATTGATTAGGCTAGTCCGACCGAATAGATTAGTAATCGGTAAACCTCTCTCTCAACCTTGACAATCAGCGATTAATTTGAATTTCGACCAAATTAGGGTTTAAGAATAAGTGCTTTGAATTTCAG
Source organism: Carex kokanica (assembly GCA_025461125.1). Taxonomy (NCBI): domain Eukaryota; kingdom Viridiplantae; phylum Streptophyta; class Magnoliopsida; order Poales; family Cyperaceae; genus Carex; species Carex kokanica. The sequence goes on along the minus strand of JAJGRX010001058.1, from coordinate 339,684 downwards.
CCTCCAATTTAATTGGGATTTTGAACAATGAACTTTGATTATGTTGTAAGTAATAAAGGTATAGGGATTAGGCTAAAGAAACGAATATAACTCAAGTAAGTATATCGATCGTCGAACAAAAATTAAATCAAGTATGTATATTAATATAGGTGTAGGCTTGGGTGAGCAAGAGTTTGCAGGACCTTTCGAGACGTCCGAACCATAAGTGCGAAATACGCTCTTCGTAATCAGGTGCGGGGTTCTTGGACTTGTTTGATGATTCATTTTCAGGAATTAAATTATTCTCGATTGTCATGTTGTATGTTAATTGCTGCATAATTAGAATTGTGTGATTCATGTGCATAACTAATTAAATTAGAACTGAATTGTTGTGAGATGGTTGATTTGCATATTCGTATGGTTGTCAATTGATGTGTTCTATTCATTGTTCTATGTGTGAATGAATCTGCCAGGCTGACCCGTAGAGGTAGCTGGATAAGGTGACGGTGACCTATCCGTTGACCTGTTTCTGAATTTGCCAGGCTGACCCGTAGAGGTAGCTGGATAAGGTGACGGTGACCTATCCGTTGACCTGTTTTTGAATTTGCCAGGCTGACCCATAGAGGTAGCTGGATAAGGTGACGGTGACCTATCCGTTGACCTGTTTCTGAATTTGCCAGGCTTTGACCCTATTTGAATGAAATTGCAAAGTTGAGCTATATGGCTGACTTTGATTCCGTGTAGATGCATGTGTAAAGCCGAGCTGTATAGCTGACTTGGAACCAGACTTTAGTAAATGGTTAAGCCAAAGCACTGCAGATGGGTGTCAGATAAAAGGTCCAGCTCGGTGGAACATCTGTAGGTGCCAGTAACCCTACAGATGAGGGTTTGACAAAGGGTCCAGCTCGATTGAACATCTGTTGGTGCTACCAGTCATAATAAGATAAGTTAGGCCAGTTACGTGTTTGTTTGAACTTCATCTTGGAAATTCTGTAAGTTGTATTTTATTCGATTATTGTTGTCAAGCATATGCATTCATATATATATTGTGTTAGAACTGTTAATGTAATGTTGTATGAATTTCATTTGTGGATATGAATTCTGATTTCAAGTCCAATAACTTGATTGTGGCAAATTCGCACTGGGAATTTATTCTCACCCCCACCCTATGGGTAAATTTTACAGGTTCAGGTGCGACTGATTCTAGGGAGGCACGCGGGTAGTAGGCCTTTGGTAGAGTGCCCTGATATGACCTTAGATATAGATATATTTTGTTGTATAGTTCTAGGGCCTGATGGTTGGTATCCGGATGAGATACTTTTGTTGTATTATACTCTGACCAGACTGTGTACTCTGATTTGTATCTAGAAACTTGTTTTATATCATTTGTTGTGTATTTTCTGAATGAAATGTTAACTGCCTGGTAAGCATACACGGGGTTGTATGTTTACGGCGGGGGACTGTCGCGACCCTTGGCCGCGGGGTGTGACAGGTTAACTTACCGCAATCAATTATTATTTTTTCAAAAATTGAAGTATCACAATATTTTTTGTATTTATCTAGAAGTGACTTTTAAACAGGGATCAATAACTCTAATTCAAAATATTTTTATTTATTTTTCAATAACACACAAAGAAATATTTTAATTTTTCTTACAACCGCAAAAAATCCGGCCTGAAAAATATTGATCTGGGTTATTTATCTATTTTCAAAGAAATATATAAAATATTTCAAATATTTCAAAAAAATTATAATATTTTCTATTTAATTAAAAAATAATCAGAAAAACCTAAAACCGTGAATTAAATTCTCGGTTTCATGAAAAAAAGTTCTATTTTGAGATCTAAATCGCAATTTTAATTCTAGTTTTATGCAACCGTGGATTTGTTCTACGGTCTTGAGAGAGCTAAAACCGTAAATTAAATTTGCGGTTTTGGGGCCTAAAACTATGAAATAAAATTGCGGTTTGGGTATTTTTCAAAATCTTATCAAACAGGATGTAGAATTTGAAATTTTTTTTTTTTTTTGGATATTAATAAAATTTCGGGAAGTTGAATCCTTTTTTGATTTATGTATTGATTACATTTCTTGTTCTGATCAAATTGAATGCTCTAAAATAGGAATTCTGGCACTGTGACACAATTGATGATACAAAAATAATTCTAGTATAATTTAGGGATAGTTAATTATTGTACAATTTAAATAATATATCAAAATTTATTGATAATATAAAATATTTTATTATTTGAATAATTTATTAAATTCAAAATTAATTGTTAGTGTTGGAAAGAAATAATTTAAATATAATACAGATATTATTTAAAAAGATCTAATTACTGTAGTTAGTTTTTTTAATCTATGTCGCTTTAGCTCTGCTTCTACGGTTAATTAGTTTCCAGCAAAAGCTCCGTGATGACTGAACAAGGTACATTGTAGCCGGTTTTCATCCAACTATTTCAGCCTCTAGAACAGCATCCCACCGTCTAAACTGTTGAAGCATAATGCATCCTTGGATAGGATCATCACCGGAGCTAGGGGAGTCCGCATCGTCTGCATTAACTCAAAAGAGCATCTTTTGAGTTAACCCATCTCGGCCATCTGATTTTAAACAGAGCTAATCCGGACCTAGTCTATAATGTAGGGGCCCTTTAATATTAATGTGAATCTAGTTCGCATAGATCTTGAAGCAGATCGTATGGTTCAGATGTATTAACTCAAAAGATTCTTTTTTGAGTTAATGCAGAGGATACGAATTCGGCTAGGGGTGCCTCAATTTTTGCACATAAGCATGTACAAATTTATTAATTATAATGATTTCTCAACAAAAGTTAAACCATTATATGTTCGTATAGGATCTATTACAAGTTTCAAAATATATTATATTTGTTTCTAAATTATTTACCTCATCTGTACGAGTAAAATATGTTAAATATGAACAAAAATTGAGGCCGTGTTTGTAAGTTCTTCGGCAATATTTGTTTAGGATCTTAGAAGTACGGAAAATTGTAATTAGTACGTAGCATGCTAAAACAATATAATATGTATATAGTTTTATTTGGTTGATTGAAAAGAGTCAGGTGGTATTTTTTTTGTGCTTTTGTAATAAATTGAGAAAATGAACGTAAATAAAGATCAAGATAATAACTAAATATATTGTTGATTCAATTGCTAGTTGAAAATAAGCACAACTTCTTAGTTTGTATATATATATATAACCAACAACAAGAAAAAGAACAAAAAAAGATACAAAGCAATATAAAAAAGATGACAATAGAGAATACAGATTAAAAATATAATTGAGTTAACTTATCATGCGGATAAGGACTTATAATTCCATTAACATATTATAGAATTTAATAGAAATATTGTTTAGTTTTAAACAAAACTAATACTATTGCTTGCAAGAACCATGCATATCAGCTCTTGTTGCATGAACTAACCAGCTAGACATATGTAAATTACGTTTTATCTATTAAATTTATTGTAATGAATATTAATTACTATGTGAATTTGTTCTGCAAATGTTGTAATTTTTTTCGTGAGAACAGAAAACACAATATTTAGGAAGCCATATAATTTATTTTCATTGTGAAACTAAATACCTTTTTTTCTTACAAAAAACCAAGTACACACACGCCAGGGATGGATTATTCAATGTGGTTAAATTACTAGAGTACGCTAACAAAATTCAGCCACGTTAATTAAGCTCATCCTGTTTCCTAAACAATTACACTATCAATTATTATTTATCTAAGACCACGTCTGTGGAGTGTGGAGTCAATCTCTACCTTGTCAATCCAACAGATTAATTATCCACTTCTATTAAAGTGAGGCTATGGTAATATGCAAATTACAAAGTGGTATGTGCTATATGGAGTATTTCTATTATTAAATTTCAAACAGTCAATGGAACAGTTAAATTAAATATTTATATGAAAATGTACTTACATACTAAATTTTTCATTTGTTAGAACCTATTTATAATTTTTTATAGGTATTTAATTTTTGAATTTATTTAGTATCAAGTTATGCCGTAAAAAAATGTAGATTTTTGAGACACCTTCATTTTTGAATTTTTTTTTAGAAACCATAATTAATAAAAATATTTTTACGAAACCAACATTATTACTTTTTGTTACAAAAACTATAAGAACCGAAATGTCATTTCGGTCCGAATTTTTTTTTATTCCGGATGCGATTTCGGTCTGGTCTCCTTTTTGGATTTTCTGCAGTGGCTCATATGAAAACTTGTGAAACCAGTACCACAGAAAATCCAAAAAGGAGACTGGACCAAAATGCCATTTCGGTCCGGAATAAAAAAAAAAATTCGGACCGAAATGACATTCATTTCGGTTCTTATGGTTTTTGTAAAAAAGAAAGTAATCATGTTTTTTTTTTTTTGAAATTTTGATAGCGGCTATCAGTTTTGTTACAATCAATTAGTCACTATACAACCTTGCTAAACACTGAGCATACATCAAGGACTAAATAAATGTAATTAACAGTATTGCTCCCAAAATTTAACATCTCTCCAAGCTTGAGTAGCTGCATGTCTTGGCTCAGCTCCACCTCCTTCGAAAATCACTCTGTTCCTGTTCTTCCAGATATACCAACAGCCTGCAAAGAAGAAAACTCCCCATTTATTTACCTCAGTCCGGCCTCGACTTACTGCTCGAGATTTGGTGAATACGCTCTGCATTGAGTCCCCTTGGGGTACCACCATTGAGAATCCGGCCATTTGAGATAGAGTGTGCCAAAAGAGTATGGCAAATCTACACTGAATAAAAACGTGAATTGCTGTTTCAAGGGGGCAGGTCTGGCACAAATGACATTTGAGCTCGCATTGGAAACCTCTACGAGCCAAATTGTCATGCGTAAGTAGTTTATTCCGCAAGCACAAGAAAGCGAAGACCCGCACCGTTGGTGGCATTTTAAGATGCCATATGGAGTGAAACCTGTAGTTTGTTTTCCCGGCCGCTACCATGACATCATATACTGATTTGGCTGAATATTGTTGATTCTTATTCCATCTCCATATCAGTGCATCTTCGGAGTCGTTTTGCAGGGAGACATCGCAAGGCAAACCATTTTGTACCGCCATCTGTAGAGACCATTTCCGGTTGGCCGGTACCGGTCTGTCTTCAGTTGATAAGTATGGCTTAGTCCAGGAATCGAACCAATATGAAATCCGAGATCCTGAACCAATCTGCCAGGTAGTACTCCAATCAAACAATGGCCTAATTTTGAGCAATTGCTTCCAAAAGAATGAGCCATTGGACATCCATATGCGGTGCAGTAGATGGTCCCTTGTTGTGGAGCGCAAAGCCACTGTCGTGTCTGTCCACAAGGTGTTTGGATGTCGATATAGTCTCCACCACCATCGTAATAATAGTGAAAGATTTCTGATCAGTAGATTTGGCACTCCCATGCCCCCATTCTTTTTTGGCATGCACACTACCGGCCACTCAATTAAGGAAATGCCTTTTCTCAGTTCAGAATGACCCCATAGAAATCTTCGCCGGATTCTATCCAATCTCTGAATTACCCATTTTGGCAAGAGAAAAGAGGACATGTAGTAAATTGGGATAGAACTCAAAACTGAATTTATCAGTTGAAGCCGACCTCCCCTCGAAATGAGACGCCCCTTCCAGCCAGCAAATTTTGCTTCTATTTTTTCGATTAGAGGCATGTATTGTGCTTTGTTGGGCCGCTTAATGGTGAGTGGTAATCCTAGGTAGGTAATTGGGAGCTGAGTCAGGGAGCATCCGAGAACCGCAGAAATGATTGGGATCCGATCTGGTGAGATGTTAATGGGTATCCAAGAGCTTTTGTTGAAGTTAATAGTTAAGCCCGAGATAGATGTGAATAGTCGGAGAACAAGTTTTAGCGAGGTCACAGCCGTGTTTTCCGAGCTAGTAATGAATACTGTATCATCGGCATACTGATGGATTATGATTGATTTGCGTAACTTTGAGGATATCCGATTGCTTATGGAGCTGTTAACCACCTGAACCATCTTTTGGAGCGTGTCAACCGCTATATTAAAAAGCATGGGAGATAATGGATCTCCCTGCCTTAGCCCCTTCTTGTGGTGAAAAAAATCCGATTCCTTGCCATTCATTATAATCCGATTCCTTGCAACATTACAACATCACTTCTGGACTGTCTAATCACATTTTTGACTACATCGCATTTTTGTAAACACCCAAGTCCCCTGACATTCCAAGACAAGCTTTTGAATTTTTTAAATTTTTCTGACATTTAGAAACTTAATTACAGCTCAACCCTGGCATTGCCAACTCTAGTAAGCTTCCTCCTCAGAGGATAGCTCATCGTCAGAAGAAAGTTCAAACCTTGATAGATTCGGGTCTTCCTCATCCGGTTCTTTTGCTGATCCAGAGGCGTGTTGAGCTTGGTGCTGCCTGTGACTATTGTCTTCCTGAAGAGCTTGTTGAACTTCCTTTTCTTTGAGGCCACACCTAGATGCTATTTTGGAGACAAGTCCGTAGTCAACCCGTACTTCATAGAAGCCGTCTGGATTGAAAGACACTTCAGCCTGTTGCTTGTTTTTTTCCTTAGCCGACTGCTTTTTGGCTTGGCGAATTGTGGGATCTGCCTGGGTTTTCCGTTTGTGGCCCGCATTGGCGATGACCCTCTTTGTGTTTTGGGCATTGTTAGCCGGAGCAGATCTGACCCATTTATATTTTGAGTTGAACGGGCCGCTTTTTGTGCTCACCGCTGGCCCAGTTTTGGTGGTCACAGCTGGGCCTTTGTCCTTAGCGCTGAAGATGAAAGTTGAAGGAGGGACTTGTGCCACGTGCCCCACTTCCAAATTAGAAGAGGATTCATTTTTGGAAGTATCTCCAACTGTAGAAAGAATCATCCCCTGATGCTTCTCAGAGACTGTACTGTCTGTTCTGATTTGGACAGGTGGCAGCGTGTTTTTGAATTTTTCTTCTCTTCGGAGGATCCTCTGTGGCTGTATTCTCTTCCTAGCTTGATGTGAGGAGTTGGGTAGCGTGTCGATTCGACTCGGTTTATGGTTGGGTTGTGCGCTATCGGTGCAACAAGTCAGCTTGTTATTATCCATCTCCCTTGTCTCTTTCTGCGTGAGGCCCTGTGCTGATTTGGTGTGGCCCTCTTGTATGCGGAGCAAGATTGAAGACCCGTCTGGAGGGTTTGAAGGACCCGCCACATCTCTCCTTGGTGAGTGTTGACCATATGGTGTAATGGTTTGGTCTGCTTCAGACTGTACTGTCTGCAGAAGGTTCTGTTGCAGTGCCTGTTGATCGCGTGTGGCCGTTTCCCGTGTGGCTGTGTTTGAGTCCTCCATTGCTATCACTTCCCGGGATGCGAAACGCTGAAGCTCCGGCGGTAGTGAGTTGGCCGGGCGGCCTCGGCAGAGCTCTCGAAGTACTCGAGAACTCATTGGGACCAACTCCATGTGATCATGTATCATCTCATCATCTTCGGATGAGGAGGATGACGGTGGTGGCTGGGGTCTAAGGTATGTTTTAGGGTGTTTCGGCAAGTCCTCCACCGAGTAGATAGGGCCTCTGTGCCATGCCATCGTGTAGACCCATACTGGATGAACCATCCCTCCATCATGCATTGCCAGCTGATCCGGCACGAGGACGAGATCATCCACTCCTACTGCCACCATCCAAGATGCTATGGAAGCCGGATTCTCCAGAGCCACCGAGCCAAGGTATACTCCGAAGCGGCTTACTGCATTGATGATGTGCTTGTCACGCCATAGGTGTGCCAGGACACCAACCAATCGGAGCAATACCTTGTAAGCCGGTACACTAATTTCTGCGCCTTCTAAGGGAGTCCACGGTTGAAAGGATAAGCCTTCGTCCCAGGCTTCTTGTGGTGTAGCGTTGATAAAGGTGTCCGGATCGAGCCCTTCCGGTAGAATGATGAGAAATCTGGAGTGACTGAGCTCGGAAATGTGAATCTCCTCCCTTTTCACCAGTTTTGTTCGGCATGCATAACTTGCTACATTATCAACACTGAGATCCCACTGGAAGCCCTTGGTGTGCATAACTACCCCCTGTTTGAGCCGGTCTAATTCAGTGTAATATGCCTCATCTCTGTGAATGAAGCAGTGAAGCCTTTTGGGTCTCTCTTTTGGCATCTCTGGCTCCTGGTAAGGAAAAGAGCCGGTTAGAAGTTCTTCGAACCCCGGTTCTCCTCTTGCAGCGGTTGTTGGCTTAGTCATTCGCCTAACCGGAGGTGGAGGGGGTGGCACTACCTCCTTTTTGCATTTGGAGCCAATATGACCAAATACCCAGCATCTTCCGCACCGCTTAGGGTTACGACAGTTGGCAGCCGAGTGCCCAGATCGACAGCAACGGAAGCACCGTCCCTTCCACTCGGCAAAGGTATGAGATGGAGGGAATCGGAGCCTAGAAGGACTGTGTGGAGAAACGTAGTACATGGTTTCGGTGGTAGCGGCTGGTGAAGATGGTTGTGTAGAGGGCGGAGTAGTTTTGTTCTGGTTCATGGTGGTGGTCGGAGGGGACGGTTGACGAAGGATCTGGGCATAGGTCGGGCGGGAGTAGGGCTGGTATAGGTTGGCTGTCGGTTGGGGGGGCTGAGCATGCCTCCAGTTGGTGGGGTAAGGGCGCCGTCTTTTCACTTCCTGCCAGTCGCCATTGCCATCACCTTTTGTCGCAGCTGTTGTCGCCATCTCTTTTTCTTCCGAGAAAATTCCTTATCTTTTTCCAATTCCATAAGAAAGTAATCATGTTGGTTTCGTAAAAAACAAAATTTTAATTATGGTTTATAAAAAAAATTCTTCATTTTTTACCGCTTAATTAACTTGATACTAAATGAATTAAAAATTTAAAAGAATTTATATGTAAATGAAGCTTTCTTGAAGGACATCAGTTTAAACAGTTTGAATTTGTTGTTTGAAGTTGATTCAATGAATTTTAAATTGAAAGCATATAAATTAAAATGCTACCGGAAACATTTTAGCTAGACTATACTATCATCAGTTACAGATAAATAAGTGGACGAATAATTAGGTAGAAACGAGGGGATTACATGGTGCAAACAGTCTCAAGATTTGCACACCTTCTTCAAGATTTGCAAAAAGCTCCTCCAATAAGCCTTCAAATGACCCGTAAGGCTGTAACGCGTGTTATTTTTATAGAATTGGAGTCGAGATTTTTTAGTTACCAACTCAATATTTCAAAATTCAGATCTTACTATTGATTTTTTTTTCAAATTTGAAAACTAACCACAGTGCATATCTAGGTGCTGTGCATGAGTTTCACCCGTTTCACCATCAAATTGAGCTAAATTAAGAGTTTTTCATCTGATGGAACCCACACCATCATGCGCGCAGAACCAAATTGCACATAAAACCTTGATCAAGCGCAACATCAAAATGCGCACGAGACAATATATGAATTTTGCAGAAATCAATTCAATTATAAGATTATAATTCTAAAATGTTGAAGTGGTAACTAAAAAAATTTAGAGAATTGGAGCCCATCTCAATTATTCATTTCAGATTGACCAACTCTGTACAAAGATTTAATATCATTATGGGCCCCTTGGTTCTATTGTGCCCATCAGTTGAAGGTTTTTTTAATTAGAAAGTGACTGTTTACTGCCTTCCCATCTCATACCAAGAAACATCAAAGAAATTTCAATTGCTCCATGTAGATTTGGTCTCTCTCAATTCTCAAATTCCTCAAGAAAGAAAATTAAATCAAAATAACATTTTATATGCCCAAGTTCCATCAGTATAAAAATACTTAATCTCAGAGCAGGGATTTATAAAGCCATAAACCTTCCTCAGAGAGAAAACAGCCGTCTTCAATCCTCTTCCCCATCTGCCTATTCCTTCCAAGCTTAAAAATGGCTCAAATAAGTCCAGCAAATGCCCCTAACTCTGAGACAGATGGGGCACCTCTGCAGAATGGGCTGAACCCCACAACTCCACGAGATTCCGACGACCAAGAATTCTTCAAGGAAATAAGGGGAGGGCTTATGATTGTGGCCATTTTAGCAGCCGGGTCGACATACCAAGCAGGCCTTAATCCACCCGGTGGCATTTGGCAAGAAGATGATCCAGACCGTGATATCGTGGCGGGCATGTCGATACTTCATGACAGATATTTTAACCGTTACCAAACATTCTTTTATTGCAATGCCATCTCCTTCCTCTCATCTTTAGTGATTATTATTTTGCTGATGAACAAGAATTTCTACCGTGACATAAAAAGTGTTAAGGTTTTGGAGATTACATTGGTGCTTGATCTGTTTAGTTTCATGGCAGCTTACGCAGTCGGCAGCTGTCGCTTGGTCACAACGTCCATTTATATTTTTCTTCTGATGGGTGGAGTATTTGCATATGTTATTTCGTTTGCACGCCACTACTCTTTTCTACGGCACATTGCCGAGATGATGCCCTGCTCAAGGCCGCGCACGCCAAATCCTGAGCAGCATCGAGAATTAGAACAGGTGTGAGCACTTAGAAGGGAATTCAAAGCTTTTCAGCTTATAAATGGAATTCATGTTGCTGTTGTACATGTCTACCAGTTTTGGGTTTTGGATTTCAGGTTTATGTTATTTATTTATGTTGTGGTCTTCTTCTTCTTTTTCGGCTTAGATTTTGGTCTTTTGTTTGTTTTTTATTGGTGAGAGCCATGGAGTGGGCTCAAAGTATTTTCCTGTTGGGTTCAAAGTTGAAACAGCGGCTCAGCGCCGTTTCTCCAAAGAATTATAATTAGATCCCTAGAGTAGCGGTGTCTTATGTGTAATTTAGTAATGCGCAAATAACCAGTTTGACGCAGAGTTCGAATAATGGGCTCAATTCTTGTATCCAGAGAGCCTAACCAGAAAAGTTGAAACTGGCCCATTAACTATGGATTGCAAGGGGACAAAACAAAAGACATTATATAATATTTATTTCTACTCTAAAAGTCCATATAACTCTTGGGTGTTATTTTTCTAGAGTCAACAGTCAAAATACTATCACAAAATTGCTATTCGTTTAGAAGCGGAAGCGGTATGCACATCAGCTGATTCAGCACACGCACTTCTGATTTTTTATTGGCGCGGCTAGATCGACATGTCCACTATTATCAATCTAGCAAGAGGACCAGTGCGGAGATGGCTTATCTATTTGAAGTCTTTAATTAGTGTTACCCAATATAGATCAGGTGTGACTTTAATAATGTTCACACTAGAATATAATAATTAATAGGCTTGTTCAACGAACTCAATTGGAAAGTATAACGTTGATAGAACCTTTTCGACCTTTTCCTTTGGAAGTACATGATTTCTCAGGCAGGAAGCAAACTACAAATCCCACATTCAGGGGCGAAACATAGTTCATGCTGAGTGCTAAGCCCTCCAAAATTTGAAATTTTATTTATCGGGTATTAAACTTGAGATGAATTTTCTTTTTTATATGTACTATAGCCTCTCTATATAGAGATAGGAGTAGGTCCGATGGGCATCGGACCTAGAGTTAGGTTCAATTAGCTCTGTCACCGTACAATTAGCATCAAGATCTATGCGCACGGAAATTGATACAGTCTTACACGGATTTTGATGCAGAACACACGAATCTTGATGCAGATCGGATGGTCATCACACCCATCGGACCTACTCTCATTCCCTCTGTATAAAATATATAGTAAACTTGAAGGGGCGCTGAGTGGAAAATTTTGAAATCAAAATCACAGACGCCGCTGGCAGCCTTGTACGCTTCGATTTCCGAGCCAATGTGAAAAAAAGGAAAGGTCAAACTTAGAAAAATAAATAAAAAAAGTGTGAATCTTCGTAAAGAGAATGGAGGTTCATTCAACAAAATAGCTTAATTCATGTGATGCATTAATTGTAACTTTGCTACTCAAGTTTATTAAAATTATGTCCAAGTGTTTTTCATAAAAAAAAAATAGCAGCAAAGTACCAAAACAGAAAATAAAGTGTCCAAAGAAAAAAATCTATTTTCATTGAGAAAATTCACATCTCCAATGCGGCAGATCCTCACCTTTTAATATCAGTTTATTTTTTAAATTAAAATTTGTTTTTATTTGTAAATTATTAAAGTATTATTCATAATTAAATGGTGGAATGAATTTCCTTTAAATGATCATCATGTGGCCAAAAATTGGAACGTTAATTATGAGGAGAAAAATTAAGGGGTGGGCTCGGAATTTTTATGGTGAAAAAAATAGAGTTAAACACCAGCTGATTGCTGACTTACATAGATTTGAACAATTACAGGAAAATTCTCACTTATCTGATGAGGACTATTTACATTGGACTCACACCAAAACTTTATTAGATGATTTTTATCTTGAGAAAGAGTTATATTGGAAAAATAGGTCTAAACAACAGTGGTTAGAGGCAGGAGATCACAACACTAAGTTTTTTCATGTGACCGCTTCTCATAGATGTAAGAAAAATAGAATTAATTCTTTAGACATTTATGGGGTCCAAACTACTCACTTAAGAACTATGCAAAATCATGTTGTTGAATATTACAAGACCATTTTAGGTGAATCTGGAACCAAATTTGGCCACTTTAAAGGATGATTTTTGGGACTTAGCTGATAGGGTATTAGATATTGATAGAATTACTCTAGAACAACCTATCCTATAATTAGAGATCAAAGAGGCTGTATTTGCCTCTTCGGCTCAAGGAACTCCAGTGTTGGGATTTCACGTGTATGCCTATATGGTGAGAATTGAAAATTTTCCTATCACCACTTGGCTCAATACACAAAAGATCTTATTTATACGACAAAAGCAAACAAGATTTTCAATAAACTAATGTGTACTAAATTAAAATAAATTAATCTCATCTAATTTATTGCTAAAGAGGATTAAAACATTTACCTAAAGAGATTGTCAAATCTCTTGATGGAGAGAAGCCGATTTCCCTTCTCTTTCTCGTGTTCTTCTTGGTAGTGTCTCTTGGTTCACCTTGAACCTAAACAACGAACTAACACACCTCTTAGATAGATGGATGTGAAGTTCAAGGCTTAGATCCAACCACCTCTTAATCTTCAAATTAACAACCTATTTGATTTCTTGGTGGCTAAACCTATCAAGAAGAGATTAGAGAAGAGATTGAACCACTAGGGTTTTGGCCTTGAGCAAAGGGGATTGCTACAGTAATTTCGTCCAAAAATGAGCAGAAAAATTCTCACTCTTTTCCTTAATTACACCCCTTTAAATAGGCAAGGGTTAGGGCAACTATTTGTGTAATGTTTAAATTAATTACATAAATGCCACTAGCCTTGTTTATCCATTTTATGATCTCTTTAATCTCATCTTGTGATTGGTTTAATAAATTAATTTATGAATAAATAATATTAATCATATTATTCTATTATGCAATATTCTTATTATTCTTATAATGCATTCAAATATTATACCAAATAATATTTGCATAACTTCACAAATTTATTTATGATCTAAGCATATCATATTAGGACATTTTATTTTATCATTTCATCTCATGTATTTATCTTATACATCATTATGAAATATAAAATACTTGTTGTTTCTCTTCAGTTGGTGTGACCGTATAGAGGATTTATGTCATCTTGGCAATAATATAAAACTTTATATTATTGACTATAAGAGGTTCTATCATTACATTATAGTTATCCAAATGACATAATAATCATTCACTCAATCCACTAATTTCGTGTCTATCCTTGTCTCATGATATTATGAATAATATGCAAAATAGGATCGTGTCATTCTTGCATTATATTCTTTTCTTGGTTTCTCAAGTGAATTATAATTATAACTACATCAGTTATATTGCATGCGATATAATTCCACTTTACCAAGGGGCCTAGTAATATCATAACTCAAATTGAGGGACAATGATAATATTAACATATAGATTTTTCCCGCACAAGTTGTACACAACGAACTACTATTTTATTCTTATATGAAGATAGTATTTAAATAGCAATCACATTATATACTTCTCATGTGAAAAATCTACACATCTCATATCTTAGATTCTAAAGACACAATGAAAACATTAATGACACAAAACACAATCCATATAATGTTTCATTCATTTAGGTCATGTTCAATATATAAAATGCACATATTTATATATTCATGTTATTAAATGATAATCTTTTATCAACATTTATAGAACTTCAATGTACTTTAATCAACATGACAATCTTTCTCGGTAATTAATGTTCCTCCTTAATTACTACGAGTGTGAACATATTTAGTGATTAAATGTTTCTCATCTTAGGAGTTCTATGGTTCAAGACCAAGAGCATCTTCCTGAACTCTTCCAAAGATATAACATATAAATCTCAAGGAGTATGAATAATAATATTCGTAATAAAATCATGAACTACATATAAATTATCATTAAAAGAAATAACTTTCAAAACACACATCCTTCATCCAGGACCTGACGGGTTCTCCTTTTTGTTTTACCAACAGTTTTGGGAGGTAGTCAAACCTGATTTAGTGACTTTATGCTCTCATTTCTATAATCATTCCCTTGACTTACATAAATTAAATAGGTCTATTATCTGTCTCATACCTAAGGAGAAGGATGCTCATGTTATAAGCAAATTTAGACCTATTAGTTTAGTTAATTGTAGTTTTAAGATAATTTCAAAAATCTTAACTAATAGATTAGAGCATGTCATGACAACTATCATTGATGCTAGTCAATCTGCCTTCATCAAACATCGCTATATTTTAGATAATGTCCTTCTAGGTCAAGAATTAATTCATCATAGTAAATGTATACAAGGGGCTGGGTAGTGATTAAAATTGATTTTGAAAAGGCTTACGACAAGATACATTAGGATTATATATTAGAAATACTTGAATCACGAGGCTTTGGTAGTAAATGGGGTAGATGGATTAAAGATTGGTTATATAGCTCACAATCTTGCATTAACTTTAATGGCGACTTTGAAAGTTTTGATGCTTAGATAGCAAGGAATAAAACAAAAAAAAATTTCGACTCAAAATAAACGATCTAGTTATTGTAAGTGCAAGAAACAATCTTCATTAGCCTAATCAATAAGGGAATAACATAATACCTTGGATTTGATCTCCAAATCAAATCAAGAAGAGTTGTCTTGCTTAGCAACTTCTTATTCCCTTTCTCTTTCAGTGGTGGTTGTGCTTAGCCCTTCAAATGACGAGTCTCCTTAGGTATCCACCGAAAGATTAAAGAAATACTTGTATCTCTAAGGCTAGTAAGAGATTAACAAGTAGAACCTTAATCCTAGTTTAACCCTCTTGTTAATTTCTGAAAATTTCTTAGAGGATTTCTAGATCTCAACTCATGAGAGAAAAATGGGAGAGAGGAGAAAAGAGCAAATTTCGGCCAAGATATAATTCACTGAATTTTGACCTTTCGGTACTAAAACCCTTATATCTTTTTCTAGGTAACTCCAAACGACTTGAAATCTTCACCATTGGATTCTAGACTCCAAGGGCTACAGATTACATAGGTCATACGTCCAGAATGGTTAATATTTGCCCTTTCAAATTCCAGTTCAAACTTACTAAAAAAAATATGTCCAGAAATTTCTTTCCTCTTTAATGAGATTGATTAGATTTAATGACATATTTAAATATTCCTTAAATCATGCCATCACTAATCAATTCTCCCCAGCATATATTTGGGCTTTGGGCTTAAACATACTAATCATATTAATATTTAATTAAGTCCACAATCCCATACATTAAAAGGCCAACATATAAATTAATATTCTATATTAATTTATATGCATCTCTCATGTGTCAAAAGTCATTTAAAATATGTCACACATACTTTAAATATTATTAGGATTATTTTACAACATCTCCATGTTATAAAAATTGTTCATATATTAATAACATATAATTTGTACAAATTAATTATAACTCCTTATAATTAACATAGCACATATTATATACATATCACATATGCTTTATTAATATATTTTCTTTTAATCTTTCATATGGTGTGACCCTATGGGATCCCATCATTATGGCAATGAAATTAAACATTTTAATTCCATAAATCAATGATACAACTAGCCATGGTATAATGATTACCCAAATGATGTGGATGAAAAAGCACAATGCAAAATCACGATCCCTTTAACATTAAAAATGTTGTTGTGTCAATTCCTTGCCACATGATATCCAAATAATCGTAAGGTAGGAATGTGTCATCCTTACCAATTATTCTTTCTTGATTTCCTAAAGTTTAATTATGATATGATTATCATATAATCATATTGCATGCACATAATACAAACTTTATCAAGGGGCCCAGAGATATCATCGCTTATATTAACATATAAGAGACAATGGTTTCTTGATACGTATCGTTCTTCCGCATAAGTTATATGCACTGCAGTAACTGCCTACATAACTCCTGGTTAAAGAGAGCGTTGGACAGTACCAACAATACACATCCCTTATGTAAGAAAAATAAATATCTCAACCAAAGAATTCTAGACACAATGAAATATCAATGACACAGAACACAATCCATATGATATTTCATTCTTAAGTCTGTCCAGTGCCATACATCTCCATGTATGCACATGTGTGATTAGATCGATAACCCCTTATCTATAACCTGTAGAACATGGTCATCATCTAATCACTACACTTATCTTATATGGTCAACCAGTGTACCTTGCTGATTGCCAAGATAAGGGACATTTAAGAGTAAACAAATTTATTCGTTGTGAAGTTCTACAATTTGAGTCATCAACTCAAATGATCCACTAATATGAATACTCAAGGTACAAAATGATAAAATCATTCACTAATAAACTAAACATATCATACATATGATCTGGGTCTAGGACACCAACACTAACAGACTTAACTCCATATTTCTATTGTAAGAGAGGGGTTAGACAAGGCGATCCTTTGTCTCCTTTCCTCTTTATCTTAGCAGCCGATACTTTAAGTAAAAAATTTCATAAAGGAAGAATAGCCAATAGAATTGTAGGTTTAGGTCCTCCATGCTTAGAACATAGAGCTATCACTAATTGTCACTATGCGGATGACACTATCCTATTTCTCAAAGCTACTCGTGAGAATGTGGCATCCGCATGGTGGGGGATGATCAGTTTTGAAGTTCTTTCGGGTATCAAAATGAATCTTTCCAAAACTGAACTATACCCCATTAATATTGATGGAGATACTTATGCAGCTACATTTCGATGCAAATTAGGTTCGTTTCCTTTACAATACTTAGGGTTGCCTTTAAAAGATAGTAAACTTAGTGTTTTTGATTGGCAATTTTTGATAGATAAAGTAGAAAAACGATTACCTAATTGGAAGGGTCAATTATTATCTTTAGGAGGGCGGCTCACCTTAATTAATTCGGTATTGTCTACAATCCCTTTATATTCTCTCTCCTTATACAGAACTCCTAAAACAGTTCTTCATCGACTAAATTCCATTCGCAATAGGTTTTTATGGCAAGGTACTACTTCTAGGAAAATATACATTAGTTAATTGGTCAATTGCTTGTATGGCTAAATGTAATGGTGGTTTAGGTATTTTAAATTTACAGGAAATGAATATCTCTTTACTATTAAAATGGTGGTGGAAGTTTCATAATCCTCACTATTCTGCCTTATGGAAAACTGTGGTTATGTCTAAATATTACTTCGATAATCCTTTACCTTACTCTTCTTTTTGGCAAAATATTATGAACTTAGATAGTCTAGGCAAAATCTGTGTAGCATATACTCCGGGCACCAATTCCCAATTAGAATTTTGGCATGTCATTTGGTATGGTAATTGTGCATTATCCACTAGATACCCACAATTATATAGACTTTGTACTAATCAACATATTACCATAGTTGCTGTTGTACTTTCTCAAGGCACAGTACTTAGATTTAGAAGTCTCTTAGTGGTATATTAGCAAAGGAATGGCAGGAAATTCTTTACATTATTAGCTCCTCTAGTTTTACACACTGTTTAGATAAAATTTCTTGGAGGTGGGATAATTCCGGACACTTTACGGTTCAATCCATCTACCAATTTTTGAATTTTAGGGGGATTAAAGCCAATAAGTATGCCATTATTTGGGACTTACCAATTCCACCCAAAATTAGAATTTTTATATGGTTGGTCCTTCATAATCGCATCTTAACTAAAAAAAACTTACGAAAGCGAGGTTGGCAAGGAAGTTTGACTTGCCATTTTTGTTCTAAAAAAGAGTCTATTACTCATCTGTTTCTTAAGTGCCAACAAGCCCAACAATTATGGTTTTGGTTAGGCAATAGTAATCTATACTTAAATACATGGTCTTCCTATAATGCTATATTTGAGTTTGCTTGCAAGATGGAAACAGTACACACCATAGGTTTTCTCATTGTTTTTAGTGCAGTGTGTTGGACCGTGTGGAAGCAACGCAACGACATGTGTTTCCAATCCGGTAAAGGTAAAAGTGTTCGATCTCTTATACTTTTAATAATATTTGTCATTGAATATTGGTCAGGAAACATGGACAAAAAATACAAGGAAGCTGCGGCACAGTGGTTGCCCGTGGACATCGTGCCATTCCGCTTCGGGTTTGGGACCCTGCTGATTATCAGATGGTAGTATACCAGGATGCGGCAGCCCTAGCTCGGCCACTGTTGTTGCTGAGGGGTGCTGGAGATCCAGCGGCTTCCACATGATGAAGGCGCACGTTTTTTGTATAGATCCAAGTTTAGGATCGTTATCTTACCATAGCCCTACCCAATGTGGCTTAGTTTTAGTTTGCTACTTTGCTATTTCTGTTTTTTGGTGGTCTGTGAAGCGTCGAGCTTTCGTATTTTGCTCGGTGTTAGTCTTTATGTTTTCCATGTTTGAGCTTTGAACTCAGTTTACATGTAGTTACTTGATTTCATGCTAATGAAATGAGCTTCTATGCCTTTTATCAAAAATAAAATAAAATAAAGTATTATTCATTATAACTGAATTTGATTTTTTTAAAGAAATCATAGGTCAAAATAAATATATATATATATATATATGAATATTATGTTTTTATTTTGATTTTGATAGACATGACATTTTATTGGTGTTAATTATCTATAATTTATTGTATCTTTTTATGAAATCTAATGGTGAAAGATCTTATTATCTTGTATTAGATTATATTATATAAATTTTATTTTATTTAAGAAAATTAAAAATAATGCTTAGTCCCTTATACTCAAATTCTAGTTCCGCTCCTGCCCACATTTGTGGTCGAGGACATGTTGATTGACAACAAAAACACATATGAAGCAGGGGTGAGTTTCCTATGTATCTACTGTCTAGAATAACTTATAGCCAAATTAAAATTATTTCAATACTTATTTTAATTATAGAGAATCTGATTAAAATTTGTATCAGGTTAAATAGAAGATGCAGATCTCATTCTACACGATATGATACCCACTGGATCTGAATTTAAATTGAAAAGTGTCTTTAACATAAGAAAAACGTTAGAATTTATTATGAAGGAGACCACAGTTTGGCATAAAATAAAAGTTCAGTCAAGAATATAACGAAAAACATATAAATTCAACAAGCTAGGGTATGTTTATTATTAAGCATATGAATTGCTTCAATTAAACAAATTATTATTTTATGAGAGAATCAACTATAGAAACTTTTTTAGAATGTGAAAAATATCCACACAAAAAATACAATTAGTCAACTTTCATGATAAGAACCGTTCCCCCAATCTATGTAAACTATCAAATTGAACTTGGAATTTTAGAATCGCTTTAACACTGCCAACACAAGCTATTAATTATGAGGAGGGATTCACTTACAACATTTGAAAGTTACAATATTTTACAATAATTTAGTTCTGTGATTTTTAAAGTCCAAACAGTTTAGATCAACATGTAATCTGTATTAAAATGTGCTTGAAGATCAAATTTTACATTTTTTTTTGCTATTTATTAAGTATTTTACAAAACTGTTATTTTTAGATAATTCTGGACCACTGAAAAACAACATTTTTTTAAAATACTTAATAAATAGTAACAAAATTCAAAAATATGTCAAATTTGATCTTCAAACACATTTTAGTACATATTACATGTTGAATGGTTTGGATCGACTGTTTGGACTTTAAAAATCACAAAACTAATTGTTGTAAGATGTTGTAAATTTCAAATGTTGTAAGTGGATCCCTCCTCATTAATTATCAAGGTTCTAAATAGCGTTTATAGCGTCGTAGCGGGAAGGCTAAAAAAAAGCTATAGCGAATAACGTCGCTATAGCGGAAGCTATTCCAAATAGAGTTTTTGTTTTTTACATTTCATATATTCAATATTTGTACTAAATATCAACATTATCTAAAGTCTCATAGAACAATAATAACACCAAAGTAATTAAGAAATTATAATATTCATATTGAACTAGTACAAAGTTCAAATTGCAGTTCAAAATATCCATAGTAATATCATAAACTATCGATTTTTCCTATTAAAAATATCTTAAGCATCATGATTCATGACATAATCTATTTTTTTTTCTATTCAAATTTTAATTTCGGTTTGGACTTTTTTTCTATTCAAATTTCTATTTCTATTTCCAATTTCAAATTGATTTATCTGTAGCAAATAGCAACAAATTCAATTTCGGTTTGAGATTTTTTTTATCTTTATTTAAAACCCATATAAATTGCTTAAAAAAAAACCATATTGTATAGCGCAAATAGTGCGAATAGCGGACTGCTGTAGCGGCCGCTATAGCGGCCGTAGCGCAAATAGCGTATTTTGATGTCATAGCGTAGCGTTTGAGGTCCAAAAACGCTATAGCGCGCTATTTAGAACACTGTTAATTATATATGTACCTAAATTTGGAAATGATGACAATTAAGTAAATATTAAATCATTTTCATTTATTTTATTAATTAATTAGACTATTATGACTTCATAAAAACACTATTAACACTTGGATCAAACACTATTAAGTCAACTGTAAATTAAATTTTTTTTTACTGGATTTAAAGACCTGGATAAATCACTATTAAAAATTTCTAAAAGTATCATCAAGACTTGGGAAAAGACTTTATATGTGAGATATAAAGACTTGAGAAATTCACTATTAACATTTGTGAAAACCCAGAGGTAGAACTAGAAAATTTTGATAGGGGACTGAAAATTAAAATGCACATTATGTGGTGAGTGGGATTTAAACCATGCAAATTCTCTCAACTACAAAATAAAACTTTAACCACTAGACTACAACTAAATATTTATTATTTATTGAGGGGATTGTACTATATAAAATGTAAAAAAAAAATCAATTTATTTTCTATATAAATAATTAAAATTTTAAAATCATAGGATGGCTTAGCCATTTTTTACTAATTAAGTCTTAGATCAACTCCTGCGAAACACACTATTAAGACTAGAAAATAACACTATTAAGATTTGAGGAAAACAATATTATTAAGACTTGGATGAAGTATGCATGTCCAGATAACGCTAGCTGTCTTGAATTTGGTACGCGTTAGCCGGGACTTTCGGGTTTAATATTAATATTTTAGCAACAAATCTAATAAATCTATTGATTCGTGAGATTCTTGGTTCCTCTCCCGAGGCCCACGCCGCCTGAGTGGATCGTCCGGGATGAAAGTCCTGTTCTAAGAAAGGAGTGAGGCCCCACACTGATTGTCAAACGTCATGTGAAAAATACTATTAAGACTTATAAAAATACTATTAAAACTTGTAATAAACACTATTAAAATCTAAAAATAATCATATTAAGACTTGAGAAAAACACTATTAAGACTTTGAATTAAGTCTGTATGCCCGAATAGTGTTGACCATCTTGAATACAGTACATGCCAACCTTCTAGTAAATGGTCTAACCGTTCAAATCTTTTGATTGTTATAGTTGAAGGATTTGTTGTAGATTTTAGTTGTTGACTGTTATCAGGTCCCTAAATTATAATGTCTATCATCAGTTAATAAATAATTAATAATGATTAATATAATTAAGTGGACGAATAGTTAGGTAGACATGACACATGAGGGAGGTGGACTGAATCAGATCACATGCCAAGCTGCACTGGGATTACACGGTGCTGACAGTGTCAAGATTTGCGCACCTTCTTCAAGATTTGCATAATGCTCCTCTAATAGCCATCAAATGGCCCGCAACCCGCGTTACTATTTTTTATAGAATTGCAGTCCATGACTCCATGTCCATCCCACCCAATTATTCATTTCAGATTGACCAACTCTGTACAAACAAAGATTTAATATCTTCATGGTCCCTATGATCAGTTGTGTTCAAGGTTATAAAATGCGGTTTTCATGCGGTATGCGGAAGGCCACCGCATACCGCAGATACGGTATACGGCCGCATATGCGGTTTTCATGCGATACTTAAATATGCGGATTTTAAACTGAGAATTTATACATATATAAACAAGTATGCGGTAGTATGTGGAAATATGCGGTAATATGCGGTAATATTCGGTATCATACAATCAAATATGCGGTAATATACGGTAATCTGTGGCCGAATATGCGACCGCATATGCAAAACCGTATATTGGACCGCATATTGATTTTCCATGCGGTTGCTAACCGCATACGCATATGCAGCCGCATGAACCGCATTTTTCTACAGTGTTGTGTCTCATCAGTTGAAGATTTTTCAATTAGAAAGAGACGCATTACTGCGCCAGTGCGCCTTCCCATCTCACTATTAGAAACTTCAAAGAATCTTCCCATCTCATTACTAGAATCTTCGCAGCGCTGTCAAGATTTTCAAGAAGAGAGAACGAAGGATGTCAGACACAAGGTCTAACTAAGCACTAGAAACTCGCAATTGAACCAGGTGAGTGGTTACTTGAACGAATTTCTTAAAACAAGCTCAAATTGTGTAACAATGGTGAAAGATAAAGATGGAGGTGAAAAGGTAACAATTCATATTTCATTTCTTAATCCAAACCGATACAAAAGTTGCTTATATATAAACGATGCTGTAAAAGAAAGTAGAAAACAAAAAGATAAAAAGGATCACGCAATTGAATCGCGTGTTGCCATGTCAGCAAAGCTTGCTGACATTCGCTAACAAACTCTAACCGTTGCCACTATAATCTTCTCCATTTGGACCTAATATTGCCTTCTCCAATTCTGAAACATCAGTCCCCACCTGGCAGCCCATGGCTTCTTTAATAGCAATTGGGCTGAACACTTCTCGGCCCATAATCCACTTAGACTCTTCTCCTCCAACGGGTATGTTGACTGGGTCAAAATCAGTGCTGCACACTCCCAATTCTAATTCATTTCCTGACAATACCCCTTCCTTCAAACCTTTCTCGACCTCGAGAATAAATTGTGGATATTTCTGAGCTACTGAATCGTAGTCCTCCCACGTCGCATCTTCTATCTCCTGACTACTCCAATGGATTAGAACTTGCACATGTGCCGCATTGTTCTTCTTAACCATTCTTCGAGCCAAAATGCTTATAGGTTGTGGTTTATCTGCCTCTTGTGGTCCTGTCAACGGTACATCAGTACCAATCACTCCCCCTTTTCCAATGTGTTCCTTCAGTTGAGATACATGGAATACCGGATGAATTGATGAGCCTGGGGGCAATTTAAGGTAATATGCTGCTTCACCCACTTTCTCCAATACCTCAAAAGGCCCATGATACTTTGGATTGAGCTTTTGATTGCCCTTTCCTGCCACTGACTTTTGCCTGTAAGGTTGTAATTTCAAATATACCCAGCTTCCTTTACTGAATTTTCTCTCACTTCTCTTCTTATCAGCAAAAAACTTCATTTTCTCTTGGGCTTTTCTCAGGTTTTCTTTCAACTGCTGTAATGCCTCATGCCTATCTTTCAGAACAAAATTCACTGCCTCTACAGAGCTTTTGGGAGCACTACTCAATGCCAATTGAGGTGGAGGATAGCCATAAAGTGCTTCGAAGGGACTGGTTTTGATAGTACTGTGATAAGTGGTATTGTACCACCATTCAGCCAGAGTCAGGTATTGCATCCACCTTTTCTGTTTGTCATATACCATACATCTTAGATAAGCCTCTAAACACTGATTTACTCGTTCAGTTTGACCATCACTTTGCGGGTGATATGCAGTACTCATATTGAGCTTAACCTCCAACTTGTTCATGAGCTCTTGCCAGAATTTACTGGTAAAAATAGGATCCCTGTCAGTCACTATGTTACTAGGCAATCCATGGTACTTGTAAACCTGATCTAGAAAAACCTGTGCCACATCAATGGCTTTGTAAGGATGGCTCAACCCCACAAAATGGGCATATTTTGTGAGTCTGTCTACCACTACCATTATTACCTCCTTACCATTTGACTTGGGCAGACCAGTTATGAAGTCCATACCTATGCTGGACCATGCTGAATTCGGAATTGGTAGTGGTTGTAACAATCCAGGTGAATGAATGAGTTCATGCTTATTGATCTGACAATTTGTGCACTCCTTAATGAATGTGTGTACCTCATCCTTCATTTTGGGCCAATAAAACAACTTCCTGATTCTCTGATAAGTAGCAGTGACTCCTGAATGGCCACCAATGGTTGAATCATGCAGAGATTGAATTATCTGCTGCCTCCAAGGCCCCTGACTTCCCACACAAATACACCCTTTATACCTCACAATGCCTTGATGTTGAGTCAGATTACTAGCAAGATCCCCTTCTTTGTTTTGACTCACTCTCAACTCCTCTTTCAAACTGGCAATCCAACTATCATCTTTGTAACTGTTGTGAATATCTTCCACCCACTGAGGCTTGAGTTCAGTGATGGCTTGAATTGTTGCTTCTTCTTTCACAGGCAGCATCTCTTGTACTTCTCTTCTAGACAGTGAATCAGCTACCACATTCTCACAACCCTTTTTGTATTCAATAACAAAATCCAATCCTAACAGCTTACTGAGGCCTTTGTGTTGGGTAGGGGTATGTATTTTTTGCTCTATGAGGTGTTTAAGGCTTATGTGGTCAGTTTTTATGGTAAATTTGGCTCCCATCAAATAATGTCTCCATTTGGTCACAGCAACAACTAGGGCTAAAAACTCCTTTTCATAGGTGGAAAGATCTTGTTTTCTAGGACTTAGTTTCTGGCTTATGAAGGCTATGGGTTTCCTATTCTGCATCAACACTGCCCCAATTCCATCTTTGCAAGCATCTGTTTCGATGGTGAAGGGTTTGGAAAAATCTGGTAAAGCCAACACTGGTGCTTGCACCATGGCTTCCTTAAGTTGTTGAAAAGCCAATTGAGCCTCTGAATTCCACCCAAAACAATTTTTCTTTAATAAATCAGTAAGTGGCCTGGATATCACCCCATATCCTTGAATAAATTTTCTATAGTAACCTGTCAGTCCCAAGAATCCCCTTAACTCTTTGAGTGTTTTTGGACTTGGCCATTTGACCATAGCCTCAATCTTTTTCGGATCAGTGGCTACCCCTCCATTGGAAATCACATGCCCCAAATACTCAATTTTTGTAACACAGAACTCACATTTACTCATTTTCACAAACAGGTGGTTATCTCTCAGGATTTGTAAGGTTTGTTTGAGATGTTGTATGTGGGAGTTAAGGTCTTTGCTGTAAATGAGGATGTCATCAAAGAATACAAGGATAAAGTGTCTGAGAAAGGGTTTAAAGATCGAATTCATTAGAGATTGGAAGGTAGCTGGGGCATTTGTCAACCCAAAAGGCATAACATTGAACTCAAAATGCCCATCATGTGTTTGAAAAGCAGTTTTGTGTTTGTCAGACTCAAACATTCTAATTTGGTGGTATCCTGACCTGAGATCGAGTTTGGAAAAATACACTGCCTCTTTGAGTTCATCAAGCAAATCATCTATAATGGGAATGGGAAACTTGTTCTTAATGGTGTTATCATTCAGTTTCCTGAAATCAACACACATCCTCCATGAACCATCTTTTTTCTTGACTAGTAATACTGGTGAAGAATAAGGACTGGATGAGGGTTGGATTAGGCCATGTGAGAGTAGTTCATTTATGATTTTTTCTAGTTCAAGTCTTTGGAAATATGAAAATCTATAGGGTCTGAGGTTTATGGCTTTGTTTTCTTCTTTGAGAGGTATTTTGTGGTCTATGGTTCTTTGAGGAGGTAGGGTTTTTGGTTCACTGAACAATTCCTGATACTCATTTAGTAAAGGTTGCACCAGTTCATGATTTCCCTTCATTCCTTCCTCACTGTCATTCTCCAATTGAAACAAGTGTGCAATTATGACCTGACTACCCTTCTTCTTTTCTTTCTGCAAATCTATTTCACTGTCACACATTCTCACCTCAGCCACTATTCCTTCAATTTTTAGATGCACTGAATTTTCTGGACATCCTAATTGTATGTCACCTTTCTTGCCATCAATGGTGACTGGGCCAACTTCACAAATCCAATCCATACCTAGAATGACATCATATCCAGGTATATCCAATAACCTCATGTCAGCCTCAAAATCATACCCTTGCACTTGAAATTTGAGATCTGGGCAAAGATACTGTGACACCATCTTATGACCGTTGGCTACCCTCACTGACAACGGTTCTGTGTTTGTGAAATTAAGGTCTAAAGTTTGCACCACAGCAGGGTTTATAAAGGAATGACTGCTACCACTATCAACCAACATGCAAACAGGAATAGGACCAATTTGCCCTTTCAGTTTCAAGGTTCTGGTATTAGTGGAATATGGGGGTTTGTGCATATGCTGATGGTAGCTTGTTCTATGTCTTTTCCCTCCTCCTTTTCACTTTGGATATTATCTAACATTTGCCCCTCCTCTTCACTGATAATGGGTTCTTCATCTACCACTTCTTCTACTTCCAGAGCATTTAATCCTTTATTTCCACACTTATGCCCATAATGATACTTCTCATTACACTTAAAACATAGCCCCATACTTTTCTTTTGCTCTAGAGTAAGGTTGCTAGGAGTGCTTCCTATACCCTTAACTACCAATTGGGTATTTTCAGTCCATTTCCTGCCCCCTGTCTCAACTGGTTTCACCATCTTCTGATAAGTCAACTGTTTGGTTTGGTACAGTTTTCTGGCACTCGTTTCAAGAGTTGTCTCAATTTTCCTGGCATATTTAATAGCCTGGTTGAGGGTTTGGGGTTC
Organism: Carex kokanica; assembly: GCA_025461125.1. Taxonomy (NCBI): domain Eukaryota; kingdom Viridiplantae; phylum Streptophyta; class Magnoliopsida; order Poales; family Cyperaceae; genus Carex; species Carex kokanica. The sequence continues at coordinate 312,580 of JAJGRX010001058.1, read as the reverse complement.
AAAAAGGTCAATGGTGTTTCTGATTTCCTCTTTCAGCCCTCCTATAAAACTTCCCACATAAAACTCTTCATTATCAATTCCAGTTCTACTCATTAATCTAGCCCTTGCCCTTGCAAAACTGTGCACATAATCATCAACTTTTCCCCCTTGACACACTCTTTTAAACTCTTCCATTGGTTTGCCCAATTCATTTACAAAATAGTTCAAAAGTTCTTCCCTCAGTATAACCCATGGTGGATTTGGATTGTTGATTTTAAGACTTCTATACCATTCTCTGGCATCTCCAGTGAAATGCATAGTTGCTATGCGAGTTTTATACATTTCAGCAATTTGATAAAATTGAAAATAAAATTCAGCTTCCTCTAACCACTCTCCTGGTTGTTCTCCTGAAAAAACTGGGAAATCAACCTTTGGTAGGCTGACTCTTTGGATCTGATGGGTTGTATCGCCTGATCTACCATCCTGGTGCTTATCTGAATCATTGGAGAACTCCTCTACTAGTGGTTTCTTTGGATCTGGAGGTCGATATCTGGTCTGATCCTTCTGTGGGGTGATGTGACTGGTGTCACCTTGCTCCAGATTTGCTGCATTCATCAACGCATCGAGCATTATCATCATCTTACCCATCGTCTTCTGGGTATCTGACAACTGATCTTCCATTTTGCCCATCTTCTCATGCAACACTGCCTGAGATGACTCAGACTGGACGATTCTATCACCCAAGGCAGCAAGATCTAGCTGCTCAACAACTGTTTTGGCTTGTGCTCGAGTTGTTGTCATGATCAACCTTTGGGCCCTCTTCTTCCTCGCCTTCCCCAGCTGTGACCTTAAGGCTCTGATACCAAATGTCAGACACTAAATCTAAATGAATACTAGAAAATCGCAATTGAACCAATTGAGAGGTTACTTGAACGAATTTCTTAAAACAAGCTCAAATTGTGTAAAAATGGTGAAGAATAGAGATGAAGGTGTAAAAGTAACATTTCATATTTCATTTCTTAAAAACCAACTGATACAAAAGTTGTCTATATATAGACGATACTGTAAAAGAAAGTAGAAAACAAAAAGATAAAAAGGATCACGCAATTGAATCGCGTGTTGCCATGTCAGCAAAGCTTGCTGACATTCGCTAACAAACTCTAACCGTTGCCACTATAATCTTCTCCATTTGGACCTAATATTGCCTTCTCCAATTCTGAAACATCAGTCCCCACCTGGCAGCCCATGGCTTCTTTAATAGCAATTGGGCTGAACACTTCTCGGCCCATAATCCACTTAAACTCTTCTCCTCCAACGGGTATATTGACTGAGTCAAAATCAGCGCTGCACAATCCCAATTCTAATTCGTTTCCTGACAAAGGATGAATTGGGGAGGGAGCGTGAGGGAAAAAGAGACAGATTGAGTTCAATTGAGGAAGATGAAAAATATCGGGTTCGGAGAGAAAACGGGTATAAATCCGAGTTTTAAAGAAAATCAGTTAATCAAGCGATATCTTCAGAAATTAAAATCGGACGGTGGAGACTGCCCATCGGACAAGTTTGGGTCCGATGGGCATCAGACAAAACCCTCTCCCTCCATGTAGACTTGATCTCTCTCGAATTACACGAGAAAGAAAATACATCAAGAAATACATTTTTATATGTCAAATTTGGGTTAAGCTTGCATCAAATAAAAAATAATTAAGCTCACAGCAGGGGTTATAATGCCCAAAACCTTCCTCAGAGAGTCAGAGTGAAAACAGCTGCCTTCATTCCTCTCCCCCATCTGCCTTTTTCTTCCAAGCTAAAAAAATGGCTCAAATAAATCCAGCAAATGCCCCTAACTCTGAGACAGATGGGGCACCTCTGCAGAATGGGCTGAACCCCACAACTCCACGAGATTCCGACGACCAAGATTTCTTCAAGGAAATAAGGGGAGGGCTTATGATTGTGGCCATTTTAGCAGCCGGGTCGACATACCAAGCGGGCCTTAACCCGCCCGGTGGTGTTTGGCAAGATGACGATCCAAACCGTCATATAGTGGCAGGCATGTCCATACTTCACGACAGATATTTCCGCCGATACCAAGCATTCTTTTATTGCAACGCAATCTCTTTCCTCTCGTCTCTAGTGATTATTATTTTGCTGATGAACAAGAATTTCTACTGTGACAGGAAAAGTGTTAAGGTTTTGGAGATTACAATGGTGCTTGATCTGTTTAGTTTCATGGCAGCTTACGCAGCCGGCAGCTGCCGCTTGGTCACATCTTCCATTTATATTTTTCTCCTGATGGGTGGAGTGTTTGCATATGTTATTTCGGTTGCGTATCACTACTCTTTTCTACAGCACATTGCCAAGATGATGCCCTGCTCAAGGCCGCGCACGCCAAATCCTGAGCAGGATCGAGAATTAGAACAGGTGTAAGCACTTAGAAGGGAATTCAAAGCTTTTCAGCTTATAAATGGAATTCATGTAGGTGGTTTACAATTGTACTTGGTTTGGGTTTCTTTTGGATTTGAGAGTTATATTTCGTGTTGCGGCCTTTTTGTTTGTTTTGCTGGTAAAAGTCATGCAGTGGATATTTCATATATGCTTATAATTTCCCTGTTTGGTAAAGGTCATAGAGTAAATATATGCTTACTCAAAAAGTTTTCTTCTGTTTTGTGTAAAGTTGAAAGTTGAAACATCATATGGAAATCATTCAACATTATAATTTTATTTGTGAATCAATTTGGAATATTCCATTAAGAAATCGGTGAGATATATGCTTATAATTTCTTTTGAAAGAGATGCTCATAATTGCTAAAAGATATATTTTACCGATTCAATTAATTAAATCTTTAGACTATTGTTAGTTTTACAATACGGAAAACACAATTAACTTTTATATTCATAATTAAAGGTTGTATTGTGCTATACCATATATGCAAGCAGCGCCTGCTTCACATCAATTTTTAAGTTGCGTCACTTACTTGTGAGTTTCAACTTATAGCCAATTCTCCAGTTGATTTAACCATGCACTTTTTAAACAATTAGCATATATATGCTTCAGCTGCAATATATGATAACTTCATGACTATGACGAGGACATAATTAATAATACTAACAAAGCAGTTAGATACCTTTGGTCTCTATTGGATAGTGTGAACTGCGGACTTAGCGACTGTTGACTTTGAAAAGTCAACATAAAAGGCCAGTTTTTTGGCTCTTGAAAATATATAAATAATATTAAATATGTTGTGTTTCTATTTTTAATTAGAGCAGGGTTGTCTCTTCTAACAAACGAGTGTACCTAAAAACAATTTTTTTTTTTCTGAAAATACAGCTACATTATGTTGGAGTGTGTTAATATTGTTTTGTTTAATCATTCATCAGAGAAGGAACTCTCTGGAAGCAACTAATGTGGGTTTCCCGGAAGGATAGCAGTAGGAACTCTGTTTCTGATTTGCCAAGACTTCAAGGAAACAGAAAGAAAACACAGGAAAAAAGACAGAAATAAAAAACATTGGAGACTTGGGACTCTGAATTTCCAATGAAGCTTCCTGCGGTGTGCGGATGCCACATTCCAATAGTAGACTGACTGCTAGTATTTATTCTTGCACATTTTCCAGGATTCAGATACCAGAACTCAGAAATCCTGTCCCGTGAACACGCACGACAGATTGTTCGATTTTTTTTTTTTTGTTTGGGTAAAGATCGCTCACTTATTAGTAAAAGGATAAAAGATAAAAAATAAGAGAGTCAAACTAATAGGAAATCAATAGTATTTTATACTGTTATCAAGATGCATCATATATATTCAGAATCCATGGGCTTATATATGACTTAATCTGAAGATAAAGGCCTTCAATATTTTTTTATAACCGTACAAAATACCCAGCTGTAGAGGAAATTCTTTTAGAAACCATAAATAAATAAAAAGATTTTACCAAACCAACTTAATTGCTTTGATTTTTCAATAACCATAAGAATCGAGATGTCATTTCAGTCCGAAGAGTCTTTTTTCTCATACCGAATTGTCATTTCGGTCCGAGGTGTTTTCACAAGTTTTACTCCAACAACTACATCATTTTTTTTTCAAAATTTGTGAAAATGGCTCTGACCGAAATGACAATTTAGTCCGGAAAAAAAAAAAATTTCGGACCGAAATGATATCTCGGTTCTTGTGATTTTTGTAAAAATCCAAAACAATAAGTTGGTTTAGTAAATTCTTTTTTTTTAATTTATGATTTTTATAAAAACCAAAGCAACAGTGAGTTTGTGACCTGACCAGTGACGACCACTACTAGCCGTACCTGCTTTACCTCTGGTACCAGCTCCCAAGACCTACCATTGACCGGTAGTTTGAATTTGACTCGTTCTTGAGTCTCAAATTAAAATGGCATGGCGTAGTTCCTTTGATAAAAAAAAATTGATATGATATGATATGTTAAAATCACTAAGTGTCATCATTTTGACTATTGGGACCCAGAAATTAACAGCGATTTCTAATTAAATTTATTGTCATATTTCTATAAAATAGCAACACGTTCATTGCTTTTAATTATTATTATGTGTGTGAACTCATTCAAATTGAATAACACATAAAATCCTACTAATTTATTTCTCATCATATTTTCTACAAGTGGTCCGCAGGAGACATTGATTTCTTGGCACAAAAAAATATAATTATAGCATTGACATCTCAAGGCACCTCAAATATGTTCTTACTCGGACCAAAATAAATGGGTGGTTGCGCTTATTATAGTTGCGTAATGAACAATTTAGTTGCACAGTTGTATTCTGCGAGACCAAATTGGTTGCGCAGATTATAGTTGCGAATCTGGTAATTTTTTTAATTCTCAAAAAATTAACTATTCGGTTTATCTTTTTTTTTCCAAAAAAAAAAAAAAAATTGGTTTGAAATCTTCGCCACTTGTGTTGATTTTTCAAATAAAACATTTATGCAGAAGTTACTTGAATAAAGCAGTGTAATTAAAATGAATTCTACCGAAGAGCATAGGATCAAATGCTCCTTGGGCCCTATTCGGCAGCTATATGGGAAATGGGTTTTGGTGGATTTTTTGACCCATATATCCAAAAGTCGTTCGGAGGCCATATATACTTCTATCTTTTTCTAATTTTCAGCCCATTTCGGTTCCAACACTAGTACAAATTGGTGGAAATAAAAATATTGGTCCAGAGATAATATTTTTTTTTCACTTGTTCTCTCTCCCCATCCCATTTGTCTTTTTCTTTTCCACATGGACCATCTGACCCTCTCTTTTTCTCTCAACATGTAACGGTTTATATCTCCATATACAAGGATGTGGTTGTGAAGATCCTTCGCAAATCACAAATATGCCCTTTCAAGACCTTATTCCTGCAATATCTAAAACCCAAATTAAAATCCAAGTCCTTCAATAATTTACCAAAAAGCCCTTGACTACTAAAATATTCTCAAATAAGTCATTTTGGCTCATAACTTCTTCATTCCAAATCTAAATGGACTCCAATCAACTTCAAATTTACCCAAATTAAATCCTTTATGATTCTAAATTGAAATTGAATATGTTCAAACACTGGCCAACCCATGAAATTACCAAAATACCCCTCTACTCAAACTCAAATGAATTTTCATGAATGATCTATGTAAAGACATGAAATAATGGCAAGCATATCCCAATGTGAAATATGCGAAATATTTCAATATGCTTGCATGATACAAATATCATATTTCTCAAAGCATATGCATCATGGCATACACACACACATACACATATACTTTGATAGTGAGAACTAACCAAGTCAAAACCAATACATGAGCCCCTCTTTTTAGTCCCATTATTCAGTTCACATAAACATAAGCACAAATATTGGAATGAACGAGGTATTCAATCTGACTTAGAAGGATCTTCTAATGTAATTAACGGCGGGGGCTTGCGCCCGTCGGGAGTTAAATGTCCCCACAATCAATAAACTCTCTCGATGGACCGATGATGAACGGTAAGTTCACCGAGGGTGAACCCAAAGGATAGCAGAGAGGTAAATGTCTCAAGTTCGATGCCCTCCCCATAACCAATAAAAAAAAAAGCACTGAACCCTGGAACATTTCACACACCCACACTCCAGTGCAACTTTCTGCGCCCTACAGCGTTAATCTTAGATAAAGAAGAATGAATATTGTAATTTTCATTTATCAGAGAGTAGGTTTACAATTACATCAGGTGTTATATTTATAGACCTTGGATGCTTCTAACTACAATACAATGACTATTGACTGAGTTAGTTACAACTAATCTCAAGTCTGTTACAACTCAATCTCAAGACTAACAAGATTATTATTTCTAACAGAATTGATTAAGTTTAAACTATAGAAACTCTATCTCCATTATGCTCCAAAGTGGACAGCTCCAGTTGAGTCTTATTAGCCCTCTCGCAAGCTAATGGTGAGGGTTGAATCGTGAGCTTGGCTGTGAGATGAGAGAAACGGGGAGCTGCAAGAGGCTTCGTAAAAACATCGGCTATTTGGTCATGTGTAGAAAGAAACTGTATCTTCAATGCATTGTTGGCCACTCGTTCACGTACAAAGTGAAAATCAATCTCAGCATGCTTTGTTAGTGCATGAAACATGAGATTAGAGGCTAAGTAAGTCGTATTGATGTTATCACATCACAAGCTAGGTGGTTCGGCCAAAGAGATGTTGAGTTCGGCAAGAATGTATTGTATTCATATTAACTCAGCACTTGTAACAGCAAGAGACCGATATTTGGACTCGGTGCTAGATCAGGAAACCATTAGTTGCTTCTTTGATCCCCATGAGATCAAGTTACTTCCAAGATAGATGCAAAATCCGTAAGTTGATTTACGATCATCAATAGACCCGGCCCAATCAGAATCACTATATGTATGAAGAGAAAAGGATGCACATGAGCGATGAGTAATGCCATAAGAGATAGTATCATGCAAGTAGCAAAGAATTTGCTTGACCGCTGCCTAATGGGTGGTGGTAGGCGAGTGCATGAATTGCGAAACTTTGTTGACCGTAAAGGTAATATCGGGGCGAGTCAAAGTAGCATATTGAAGAGCACCAACAATCGAGCGATAAAGATGTGCATCATGGAACGGGTCACCATCAAATTAAGAGAGCGAGGTGGATGAAATCATAGGAGATGGGATAGGATTAGATTAGTGCATATTGGCTCGAGTGAGAAGATCCTTAATGTACTTGGATTGAGATAAGTGAAGCCCATCAGCGATGCATGTAACCTCAATGCCAAGAAAGAAATGCAAGGGCCCAAGGTCTTTGATGGCAAACCACGATTGAAGGAGTGAATGAGACTTTGGACAAGCTCAAAGCTGCTGCCCGTAATGATGATATCATCCATGTAAATAAGTACAATGAGAGTGGAGCCTTTAGAAAATCGAGTAAAAAGGGAGGGATCATAATGAGAAGATGAAAATCCATTCTCAAGCAAGGCGGTGCTCAATGTGTTAAACCATGCACGTGGAGATTGTTTGAGACTGTATAGTGCCTTGAAAAGGCGACATACATGATTTGGTTTGGAGGAATCCACAAATTCGAGTGTTTGTTACATGAAAATAGTCTCAAGTAAGTCGCCATGAAGAAATGCATTTTGCACATCTAATTGTCAAATAGGCCACTTAAAGGTAAGAGCAATGGTAAGAACAAGGCAAATAGTGGTAGGTCTCACAACCGGGCTAAAAGTTTCGAAAAAATCAATACCTTCCTCTTGATGAAACCCCTTAGCAACTAAATGAGCTTTGTACCGTTCAAGAGTACTATCGACACGGCGTTTCACTTTGTAAACCCATTTACAGCCCACTACGTTTTGTTCGGGAGAAGGAGGTACGAGAACCCAAGTACCGTTAGCCAAAAGAGCTTGATATTCCTTGGTCATTGCGTCAACCCTATGAACATGGACCTTGGCTTGATTATATATTTTCGGTTCAGATTTAGAAGAGGCATCAGCCAAAAAGGCAATGTGATCAGGAATCATGTGAGGTTTACGTGTATTGTCGCGAGCCCTAGTAGTCATTGAATAAATAGACCTGCTATGAGAAGGAACAAAGGGCTCCAGGTCTCTGTTTACAGGAGTGAAAGTGGATAGCTCCAAGGCGCATGAATTTAAATTTAAAGAGGTCACTGGATCCACTGCAGAGGAGGTCGGACCCGTCTGAATGGGAAAAGCAGCAGTGAGTTGGACGGGATCCGCTGCAATCAGAGGAGTACCCGAAAAAGAGATAGGAGAGGAGGGTGAATAGGCAGGATCCGATATAAGAGGGGAAGTACCCAATCTGGGGCTAGTGTGAAAATTGGCTTGCTCCGGATTGGCTGTGGCTTTGGTGCTAGAACATCTATGAAGTGAATCCGAAACACCATCAGGTGGAGGTAAAATTGCAAGCCACTGTGAAGAAAAATCAGTGGGATTGTTTGAAGCTGAGGGCATAACATCTTTGAAAGGAAAGTGTTGTTCATAAAAAATAACATGCCTGGAAACATATAGGCGATTAGTATCCAAGTGTAAACATTTGTTTCCTTTTTATTGTGAGCATAGCCAAGAAAAACACAAGGAAGAGAGCGATGTTGTAACTTGTTATCATTGTAAAGCCGAATATAGGGAAAGCAAAGGCATCCCAAGACCCACAAGAATGTGTAATCCAATTTTTTATGAAAAAGGGAATAGAAGGGAGAAGATAGATTACTGGAAGAAGGTAAGCGATTAATCAAATAAATCACACTTGAGAACACGTCATCTTAATAGCTATTGGGAATAGAGGCTTAAGTTATGGTGGCTATGGCAAGCTCAACTAGGTGTCAGTGTTTCCTTTCGGACATGCCATTTTGCTGCGGCATGTGAGGGCATGTTGTTTGGTAAATGAGAGAAGGAAAAAAGTTGAGCAATAGGATTATACTCCGTACCACCATCCATACAAAGTGTTTTAATAGAAGAGTGAAGAATATTTTCAACTTGTGATTTGAACAGAGTAAAAACCCACACAAGTTCATCCTTATAATGTAGAAAATAAATCCATGTAAATCTAGAGAAGTCATCAATGAACAAGACATAGTATCAAAATCCATTATTTGAAATCATAAGGCGAGACCCCATACTTCACTATGTATAAACTCAAGAGGAGTGGTAGTACAACAAGAAGAAGAGGGAAAAGGTAATCTATGAGCCTTAGCCATGCAACAATAATGATGGCATAAGGATATTTTATTAGAAAGACAAGGTAAAGCTTGGGATTGTAAAACTTTCAAGGTTGTAGAAGAAAAGGGATGGCCAAGTCGGGAGTGCCAAAGATTCATTGAAACCCGTTCACCAATGAGCATGAGGAGAAGACAAGTGAAGAGGAATGGCATAAAGGCCATTGAGAAGTCTAGCTTAAAGTAGAGGCTTCATGGTGTGGCGCTCCTTAATCACACAAATATGAGAAGAACACTCAATTAGAATGGAATTATCGCTTAAGAGTTTAGAAAGGCTCAATAAATTTTTGGTGAATAGAGGAACATGCAACACATCATGTAAAACAAATGTGTAATTAGAAAAAGTCAATTGAGAGAATCCAATATGACTAATTCTCATACCACTCCCATTACCGATGTGAAGCTAATCAAACCCATCGTATGCCATATAGGAAGTTAAGTTGTTGAGATCATTAGTCACATGATGAGTGGCGTCGAAATTCAAATACCAATCGGATCCGGAAGGAGTGGTGTTTGGTTGAGTGACATTAGCTTGAACTGAACCACCGACCGGTTGTGCCAAATGAGCTTGAAAAGCCGGTTGAGAGTCAGTGTAGTTCAGATCCATACGGTACCAACAATTCATAGCTGAATGGCTTCTTTTAAAGCAAATTTGACATACAGTATTTCTATCTAGGTTGAAACCGGCCTGTTCAGAATTACTAGGCTTTGAAAATGAAAGAAGAGGCCTGGAATTGTCATTGGGCCTAGGACCCGAATTGAAGAAAGGGCCACTAGGTTTGGAACCTCTTTGACGAAATTGGAAACCAGAAGCAGATCGGGGAGGGTAATAATTCTTGTTGTTGCTGGATCTTTGTTTGGAGGGTCGCGGGTTATAGGGTCGCAGACCTGATAGAGGATTAGCATAGTACGCTGCAAGTGGTTGAAAGGATGAAAGAGGAGAAGAAGAAGAAGTGTTACCACTGCCATTTTGAGTGTTTAGAAGTGATTCATGGCTGAATAGCATGCCTTGGAGATCTGCCATGGTGAGATGATCTTTCGTGTGCGCAGCCACCATAAACGAGTTGTACTCGGGACCAAGACCTCCAAGAATGTTGAGAATCAGATCCTCCTCTGCCACTGGACCTAATGAAAGCCAATTCATCAGCTAGAGACCTAATTCCTGACAAAATTCGGTACATGTGGAACCTCCCTTTGTTGTAGAATGGAGAGTATGGCGCAATTCGGCAAGGCGCGTACAGGAAGAAGCTGAGAAGGTTTGCTGAAGTGTCTTCCATAACTCGGCTGAGGTTTTGCAAGAGACGACTTGACCTAGAATCATCTCTGTCAGAGAAGAAAGCATTCAGCTAAGAAGCAGTTGATCTTGCTTACGCCAATGCATATAGAGCAGATTGATCTCGCGTTTTCCCTTAGTTGTGACAGTCTCGGCTGGTGGAGCTTCTTCAACAAACTTGTACAATCCATGACTGTGAAGAACATGGAGGAGCTAAGCTTTCCATGTAAGAAAATTACTGCGATTCAGCTTGACAGAAATTGGTAGATTGAGGACTACGATTGGATCTGGAGAGGTAAGAGAAGTCATTGCTGAGTTTGAATTGGAATTAGAGAAGGTTGGATTTGGATCAGACATGCTCTAATACCATAAAATGCTTTAAGCTTAGATAGAGACACTAGTGGAGAACCAAACATCAAGAACGGTCAAAAGTATACATCAGGAACGGACCTTGGTGCGATACTGATCCAGGCGTTACTGATAGTACCACTAATCAGGAACGGACATATAGCCGATCCTGATTCTATTATCAAGAACGATCGTTAGTATTTAGTCGTTGCTAATTTTGACAATCAAGAATGGTCGTTAGTATTTAGCCATTACTAATTCTGACAATCAAGAACGGTCATTTATTAAATAGCCGTTACTAATTATACTATCAAGATCGGACTAATAATATAGCCGACTTTGATTCATTCCTATCAAGATCAAATTTTTAAAAATGTTCGACCATGATTCTTTTTTTTTTTTACAGAACCAACATTTTGTGAATCCAGATATAATGCACTATTGATATTTTTATATTGATATCTATATAGTCTATTTAAATCCAAGAAGTACATGACTAATTCTTACTAATGACACATTTCATTTACCAGTAAAGTAATACATGACTAATTCTTACTAATAACACAAGCCAAGTAAAATACTAATTCTTAAACCAACTGAAAAGCCAGAGGAAACTTTTGTAGGCTTGCCTTAGTAACTCATACACCCAGTACCCTATTTTTTATCTTGCATAATAATCATTCAGCAACTATACCAAAATACACCGCCTAGTCTAGCAGCCCCCTTTCTTGTCGTTTACTTATTCTGATAATCCGCCATGCTACTAGTACCTGGAACCCACCAAATAGAATGAGTGAGATATTATAACACTAAATAAACAACTAACTTGCAGAATTGAGGTTCAAGCATGCGCTACACATAACAGCGCCCACATGCTTGAAGAATTGCCCATTATAATAACGGTATTGGCCAACAAATTATAAATGCAACATTTTATCAAAGTTCACTAAATTCAAGTACAATTCCTTTAACAACAATTCACGCGCTACACATAACAGCGCCTACGTGATTGTCAAATTCCAAAATTAAGGTTTCAAGCATGCGCTACACATAACAGCGCCTACATGCTTGAAAGATTGCCCATGTACTTACTATTTTACCCATTCATTCAAGTAATGTAATTCAAAACCAAATTAAAGAATTCAGCAAGCAACCAATTAAATAATTTGGCCAACTTATTTTCAAGTTCAAGTGCAAACTTGGGGTGGCACCAGAAGGCGTAGTAGGACTGAAGTCAAATGCAGAATGCCACTTGTGAATTTCAGATTTTGCCCCTTGCAGCTCTTCCTGCACAGGATTGAAACTTGTCATTACAAACAGTTCACGGTATATTAAAAAAGAGAGTAGTGAACCATGTAAAAAACAATGAAGTACCACTCCTTTTCCTTTAATTGAAAACTCAAATGCTAATTGTCAAAACAAAGAACGAGAGAATTTTGTTTTTAAAAGATGATTGGTGCTATCTACAAATGATATACAATGTCATGTAAATATCTAAAAGATGATTGGTGTTGTTTGCAAATACATAATACATTAGCATTTAGTGATTGACATATAAGCAACAACACTAAATCTTAATGGCATAAAAAATAATATACCATTTTGATTAAGCACTAATTTGCAAACAATACTCAAACTAAACCATAAGTTTAGGCCAAACAATATGTTTAACAATTAAATATATAATTTTCAAGAAGTAAAATTTTGTGTGGCATCATGTTCTATTATTAAAGGTCATGATTTTTTAAATGAAATAATGTGTGTGCTAGCAGTAATTTCTGAAGGTCAGTGCATCAAGTTCGAGTTAGAGGGAAGGTTATGCATATAATAATTTAACATACATTACTTCATAAGTTGCAGGGATTTTGAAAATTGGCCTATATGTGTGAAACTGAGCCTAACCACACTTGTAAACCAAGGATATATCATGGAATATTTCTGACCTTTTCCAAACCCTGATCTTGATAACTTAACCAGAGCTATAAAACTTAGATAGTATTCTTCAACAAAACAAAACAAGCACAAAAGGAAATCAACAAAATATAAACAACATAGTAAATGGATTTAAATTTAAAACCAATAAGTGCTGCCTCTAGTAGCCACAGATATCTCCTTTGTTAATTATTGTAAAAAAGGAAATATAACAACGGAAGATGTTTACTCTAAGATTGAGATAATTACATTATATCTATCTAATGGAAAGTTCTTACCTGAGGAGTCCAGCTTCTTTTCACATTCCCGTATCAAGTCCCCAAGCTGACACTTGTCAAGCACCTATGATATTGCAAGATTGTCACATTTGTGTACTCATAATTAATTATAGCTTTAAATATATATAGTAGTCATTAAAGTTACCTCCCATATCTCTTCATCTCTGTATTCATTCAGCGGGTCAAGATTTCCTCTAACTGTTCCCTCAAAACAATGTTGGTTCTTGTGGAATATTGCTAAGCGGGATCTCAGATCATATAAACCAATCTTGCAAATATCGATATTATCAATTTCAATTGTACCTTGTCTCGGTTCTACTAGCCGGAAGAGTGCTTGTATAAATGTTGATTTGCCACTGCCGGTACGGCCCACTACACCTACTTTTTTCCTTCCTGGCACTACACATGTCACACCTCTTAGCACTGATGGTAGGTGCTCTGCATACCTTACCTATAAAAGATAAATAATTCAGTAATTAATTTAACAAATTATGATAACTTGCCCAAAAGGCACTCCTCAAACAATATATTATTCCATGTAAACAAGGTAAATGAAAAAAATATTACAAATCAAAATCACGTTAGGTCAAGCAAGGTACGTTACATGGAGATATATCCTATAAATTGAAACGTGACATTAAGAATTGTGATATTAAATTAATAAAAACATATGTTGGGTCATTTTAGCTCTAGTTAGATAATTCTTATGTAGTGCCAAAAAGAAAACCAATTCATATTAATTAGCCCGCAGACATATCTCCCAACAAAATACTCAATAAGGCATGAACAACATCTTTGTAAACCCAATTGCAGAAGAAAATAACCCAATTGGTGATGAACATGATGAAATCAACATCCCCAAATCCAATCCGAGTCCAATTACATTCAAAACCTCTTCAAACTTCAAATTGATGCCTGCAATCCCTCTCATACCCTCAGGCGACCTCAAAATAGCACCTAATGCAAAGAAATTGAAAAAGAAAGAATCGATGAAAACCGTGAAGAAACAAATCAAATCGAAAAAAATTGGGGGTGCTGTAATCTCCGCCGATTGCCAGCTGCCAACAAGTACACCAACGCGTTTCTCTTATCAAGGCGATGCCAAGGGTGATTTCCCCCTAGGTCACCGTGGCCGTGAACGCTGGCGCCACCGCAAATATACCGGCCAGTGACAAATCCTAGCCTCCATCATATACCCGCACGACATTTGAAGCGATCGCAGGGGAAGGCGGGGAGGCGAGGTTCTAGGTTTTCGGTCAGGAGGAAGGAGGGGAGGCAAGGCCTAAGGTTTAGGGTGAGGAGAGAAAAACCTAGCGGGATTTAGAACAAAAATAAAGGAGACGAAATGAGGAGAGCGCTGGAGTGATGTGCAACATCAACAACGGTCGTTTATTACTGATATGTAAACATCAAGAACGGTTGTTTATTAATGACCGATTCTATTTTGTTCTGGACAATTAAGAATGGCTCTTTAATAAACGATTGTTTCTAATACCTCTTTCAAGATCGGCTGTTTAAAATGTCCGATTCTAAAAAGTATCAGTATCATTCTTTAACCAAAACCGATTCTGATGGGGCAGTACTATTTGTACATTCTCCACTAGTGAGAAGAATGAATCTTGTAATTTTCATTTATCAGAAAGTAGTTTTATAATTACATCAGATGTTATATTTATAGACCTTAGATGCTTCTAGCTATGATACAAAGACTATTGATTTAGTTGCAACTAATCTCAAGTCTGTTACAACTCAATCTCAAGACTAACAAGATTATTATTTCTAACATAATTGATTAAGTCTAAACTATAGCTCCATTATGCTCCAAAGTGGACGGCTCTAGTTGAGTCTTTTTATGCTCCATTGTGCAGGGCATCATTTTTAGACAATATTTTATAATTTTCACAACGCTTTGTAGCAAAGAGTAGTGATACGCAAACGAAATGACATATGTAAACACTCCACCCATGAGGAGAAAAATATAAATGGAAGATGTGACCAAGCGGCAGCTGCCGGCTGCGTAAGCTGCCATGAAACTAAACAGATCCAGCACCATTGTAATCTCCAAGACCTTAATTTTTTTGCTGTCACAGTAGAAATTCTTGTTCATCAGCAAAATAATAATTACCAGAGACGAGAGGAAGGAGATTGCATTGCAATAAAAGAATGCCTGGTATCGACGAAAAAACTTGTCATGCAGAACCGGAGTACCGGCCACAAAGTCGTGTTTTTCATCATCAGTTTGCCAAACACCACCAGGCGGGTTAAGGCCAGCTTGGTAGGTCGACCCGGCAGCTAAGATGGCCACAATCATAAGCCAACCCCTCATTTCCTTGAAGAATTCCGGTGCAATCAGGGGTTCAGTTCCGGTACCGGTACCGGTTTCAGATGAAGCTTTTATGTGACTACGCTCCTGAGGGGGCCCAGGAGACCCGTTTACTGCATGAGAGCCATTTGGAAAGGAATTTTCAACTGAGTTCGCAGAGTTGTGGACATTTGGCGAAAGAGACATTTTTGAGCTGAGCAGGAGTGAATTTTTTGGAGCTTGAGGAGGAAGATTGAAAGGGAGTGGTGCTTTCTCTACAAAGAAAGTGTTTGGGTTTTATAATCACCACTGTGAACCTGGGCGTTTTGTATTATAATGGGAGACTTACCCGGATTGACCGGCCAAATATATTTCACGACGACTTACCTGCCGACATCTGTTGTCGTTGAAGCTTCATTGCAGTTTCTAGCTATCACAAGGGAAGGCATCGCTGGGATTGGTTCCTGATAATAAATTGAAAATTTATTATTTATGAGTAAATTTTGCCGAAATTTTTAAATATAGCACAGATCAAAAAAACATATACCAAAACGGCACTGTTTGGCCGGAATTTCAAATTTAGCACGGCCACAGATCGGCTGAGCGGCTCCATTTCCTGGGGACCGCAGATCAGCTGAGCGGCCCCTGAAATGGGGCCACATATCGGCTGAGCGGCCCCCTGCCTTCATAAACCGATCCAGGAGAGAGAGAGTCATTTCACACTCTGATCCCCTCTCTCTCCTGGACAAGAGCTTCTTCTTCTGTAAGTTTTTTTCTCTCTTTTCTTTTCATTTTTTTTAATTTTCAGTAGATTAATAATTAATTTAGTTAATTAATTTAGTTAATTTTTAATTTTAGGTTTCTTGTGTATTGGATTCAAAATGGCTCTTATGGTATCAATTTATACTGGTGGGGATGTTTTAACAGGTCCTAATGGGGTTTATTATAGTATCGGACCTGTTACTGTGATTCCGGTATTGCCGGGTACTGATTATGTGGGGCTTAAATCGAGTATATGTCAGAACTTGGGATTGGATCAGGGTCAGTATGACCTTAAAATTGAGGCCAAGATTAGTATGCCGACTAGTTCAGCACAAACCTGGTTCCAACTCTTTCCAATTCAGAATGAGGGAGTCTGGCAGGTATTGTACAACCAAACTATGAGTTTTTCTGGGGGTACATACAAGATAATTGACCTATATATGGAGGTTACTAGAGTCCGGCGTACCAACCCAGCTATGAGGTTAAGGAGTCGGGATAACTCATCCGGCTCTAGTCCGTCCCCTGTCCAAATTGACCAACCGTCCAGTAGTCGAGCCCCAGTTCAGAGGGATCGACCGTCCAGTAGTCGGCCCTCCCGTCGGGCCCCCACCCGGACTGACCAGCCTTCATCTAGTCGGAGCGCTCATTGGGGTCAATCTTGTGATCCGGATGAAAGTGCTGAATCAGAGGATTCGGAATTACAAGAGGCAGAGGAAAATTGTTGTGATGAAAATCCTGAGGGTACGGGCGATCATAGTGACGAGGAAGATACCGGGCCTGTGCTTAGACGGCCGAGGACTTTCGTAATGGATAGCGGTTTTCGGATAATTGATCGCGGGTTTCAGCACCCGTGTTCGACTTTCAATGACACATCAGGGTTTCAGCCCGCAAATTCGAGTTTGTTTGGAAGGAGGGAAGAGTGTGAGAATGAACTGTCTGAGGGTCAAATATATGACTCAAAAGAGGCCATGAAGAGCGCAATTGCCAAGTTTCACATAATTTGCAACAAAGAGATAAGGAATACGCACAGTAGTACCACCAGAATTAGGTTCAAGTGCAATGACAGTAGGTGTGGCTGGTACATACTCGCAAAGGCCACTGGTTACGGTACACAATGACGTGTTTCGAAGTGCCCAACACAACATTCATGTCACGCGGATGCGACAAGAATTGATCATGCACAGTTGTCGGCTAGTATGGTTGCCGATTGCATATCGGCTCACATGAGGAACGACGTTGATTTGAGTATCAACACAGTAAGGATCGATGTTGCTGAAAGATACAACGGTCAGATACCGGCGTACAACAAACTGTGGCGTGGCCGTGAGTTGGCAATTGCCCGCCAGTTTGGTAGTTGGGAGGGGTCGTACTCTCTTATAGTTCCGTTGTTGGAGGCAATCAAGAGAAAGAACCCAGGTACTAAATTGGCACTTATTTTTTTACGTCATTGTAAAAAAATCAACAATTAAACTTATTTTTTTAATTTATTGACAGAAACATTATTTGAGGTGGCCTTATTTCCCACCGGTGAACCTGGACCATGGAGGTATTTCCATAGGACGGCTTGGGCATTTGGACCGTGCATAGATGCTTTTCAACACATCAGACCAGTCATCACCGTTGATGCATGTTTTCTGTTAGGCCGGTACAAAGGTAACTAATTTTTTTAATTATCTTTACTTAACTAAGTTGTTTTAAAATTTTGGAATTAATTTGATTATTTTAATACAGGCAAGTTGTTGATTGCAACCGGGTACGATGCAGAAAACCAGCTTCTCCCGTTGGCTTTTTCACTGGTAGAATCAGTGAGTTTCGAAGATTGTGCGTGGTTCATGAAATGGTTGCGCCGCAATGTAATTCGCTCCAGATTCATATGTGTAATAACTGATAGGGGCAAAGGTATAAAGAAGGTGTTCAGACAAGATTGGGGTGGAACGATGAGGATGAGGATCAATGTGTTCACCGTCTTTGTGCTACTCACATAGCCGAGAACATGAAGAAGAACGGTTGTAGTGAGGCGGCAATCAAGTTTTTTAGGATATGTGTGGCTAAGAGAAAGATGAGGAGATACGAGCAAGGAATGCAAGCAATGGGAGACGTATGTGACCACGCTCTCAATTGGCTGGACGGTGTGGGTAAGTATTTGGATCAAGATGAGAACGAGTGTCCGAAACCATGGAAGATAGTCCAAGCGCTGGACGGCGGTTACCGTTGGGGAATTATGACTACAAACGGTTCTGAGTCGCTAAATAATATTTTCAGGTCATCTTGTAGGTTATCGGTGGCAACAATAATTGAAGACACATTTTACAAATGTCTCACATGGTTTGCGCAAAGGAGGGCCAAAGCGCTAAATGAAGCCAGTCATGGTCAACAGTTCTCGTGTCGTGTGCATGAGGTACTTTTATTTATAGTTTTTTCTTCATAATTTTTTAGTAACTTTGTTAAAAAGATCTGACTTCTTCATTATTTTTTAATTTTTCTTAGCTTATTAACCACCGGTTCGAGAGGTCCAATACTATGAAGACGCTTGAGGGGTTCGGCCACAACAACGAGTTCGAGGTAACCTCTACACAAGAGAGAGTTCACGCTTACATACCTGACGATTCTGGCCGGTTTACCAAGGCTAATTTCAAATACACGGTTCTCATCAGGGATGATCACACGGTGGAATGCACATGCCAAAAGCCTCAATTGGACAGAATACCGTGTTCTCATGTTCTGTCTGTGTGCCGTCTCCGAGACATCGACCCTGGCTGCTTTGTTAGTCACTACTAGCACATCCGGACACTGATCAACACATGGAGTGCTGAATGGCATGTGTATGAAAATCAGTTGGAATGGCCTGCAAACGAGGGCCTTGTACTTGTTCCAGAAGATAAAAATATTGCTTTGGGCAGAAGAAAACACAACAGGATTCCGATGTTGATGGACGTACTACATCAGAGGAGAAGAGGACACCAAGCCGGCCGAGATACAATTGAAAGACAGAACAGAGCTGCTCGAGATGCACGAGGTAGTTAATTTTTTTTACTAATCAATTGCAACTTTTAAGAAAAATATTTAAACAATCATATTTAACAGTCTACTATTTCAAAATTTGCAGGTTGAGAGCCGTACCAATGGACTGGATGTTTATTTAGTTTTAATTATATTCGTAGACTATGTCAGATACTGGACTTATTTGTTATATTATGTCTCTTATTTTTTTTTGTTAGTTTGTTATTTTTTTTGGTTATTTATTTATTTTGTTCATTATATCACTATCTCCTCGTACAAAAAAAATATTTGAATCACGCGACATATATAAAATATTTCAAACGAACGACATTTCTAAAATAACTTGCGACAAAATACATAAATTTAAACAACATTACAAACTAAAACACAAATACAATTATTTTTATAACACAATCACAAAAAAAAAATATTTCGTAATAAAAAAAAGGGACCGCTCAGCTGATATGCGGCCCCTGGGGCCGCTCAGCCGATATGCGGCCCCATTTCAGGGAAATGGGGCCGCTCAGCTGATCTGCGGTCCCCAGGAAATGGGGTCGCTCAGCCGATCTGCGGCCGTGCTAAATTTGGAATTCCGCCCAAACGGTGCCGTTTTGGTATATCTTTTTTGGATCTGTGCTATATTTAAAAATTTCGGTAAATTTTCGACCGACATTTTTAAAAATACCCCAAGTTAATTACAGATTAATAAATTTGCCCACGAGTTGTTGGAAATTTTAAATATGTTCAAACCGGCCAATAATTGGCCGGTCCCGATTAAAATTTCCGACCGGCCAATAAATGGCCGGTCCCGTGATATTTTTTATTTTTATTTATTTTTAGAGAAAAATAGCTTAAATGCTGAAATCTAACACTAAAAAACGAATTATTATTTTTTTAAATATTTGTTAGATTACTTTTTTGATAGCATATTTATACTGAAATACACTAAATTACTTGAGATTATGTTAATTTATGCTGATTGACACTAGATTACTTTAAATTATGTTAACTTTTTTTTAAGAGACAAATAGCTAAAATGCTGAAATATAACACTAAAAAATCAAATTTATTTTTAAATATTTGCTAGATTACATTTTTTATATATAATTGGCATATTTATACTAAAACACGCTAAATTACTTGAAATTACAATAATTATGTAGAATTATGCTACAATACACTAAATTACGCTAAATTACGTATGAATAGGTGATATCTTCACTGAGAAAACGAAAAACGACGAAGAAACTTCAAACGGCCATAAAACGGCGCTCGAGTGTCTGATTTCAGCAAATGATCACTTTTCGGAAAGCTTGTGAAAATGCGCATGCGTCCGAACTCACTTTGCTAGATTTCCAAATTTAGAATCGCCAAAAAATAAAGAGAAGAGTCTCAAAACTTTAGTTGAAGTTTCCGATTAAGATTTTCATTTCGTTCAATCAACGTAGCTCAGTAAATTAGTTATATGATGAACTTGTAGAATACCAATTTTTTTTTCGATTTTTTTACTATATTTTATGATTTATGAAATATGGCACAAAATCGGTCCTATTCATACGTAATTTACCGTATTTTAGCATAATTCTACATAATTATTGTAATTTCAGCATTTTAGTAAATTTACCGTATTTTAGCATAATTATTGCAATTTACCGTATTTTAGCACAAAATCGGCCCAATTCATAGTGTATTTCAGTATAAATATGCTATCAAAAAATTAATCTAACAAATATTTAAAAAAAACAATTCGATTTTTTAGTGTTAGATTTCAGCATTTTAGTTATTTTTCTCTAAAAAAAAAAATCACGGGACCGGCCATTTATTGGCCGGTCGGTAATTTTAATCGAGACCGGCCAATTATTGGCCGGTTTGGGCATATTTAAAATTTCCAACAACTCGTGGGCAAATTAAAACAGGGTGGATAAATAAGTATTCAGTAATTTTATTTTATGAGAACGAATTAATAATATATACAGATAGAGAGGGCTAAGATACAAACGTTTGTTCTTAGGCCATGGAACAAGCAATTTGGTTCTCTGATTTTCAAAGTCCAAATAGTCGATCCAAACTGTTAGATATTAAATCTATATTAAAATCAGTTTGGAGACCACATTTTACATTTTTTGGAATTTTTTTACTATTTATTAAGATGGTTTGAAAATCACTGATTTTATTAAAATTCTGCACCATTGGAAAACAATGATTTTCAAACCATCTTAATAAATAGTAAAAAAATTCCCAAAAAAATGTAAAATTTGGTCTCCAAGCTGATTTTAATATAGATTGAATATCTAACGGTTTGGATCGATTGTTTGACTTTGAAAATCGGAGTACCAAACTATTTGTTCCATGGCTTAGGAACAAACGTTTGTATCATAGCCACTATATATATCTCCATTCTATTATTAAGCACGTTGGGTGTCTGATCCGCCAACGGCTATGATTAAAAGATAAAATTTCAGATTTAATCTCAACCCTCTAATCAAATAATCTGTCTTGTTTTGATTAAATGCATCTTTTTTAAGTGTAGAAGTCTATATTTATTTAAAAACATATTCACTACACGTACAGTCAAACAATATATTACAATTAAAATTGAATATACTGCCTTGTAGCGATATTTTTTTTCCTTATTTCTCCTACGTTTAGCAACTTCTTCGTTTCCTTATTTTTGGTTTCCTATATCTCCTTTGTTTCTATACAAATTATCACGACAGAAAATGAAAATCAATTTTTTCTTTGTTTCAATATTTTTGTTTGTTTGTTTCTATATAGATTCCAACGGCATAATAGAAAAATCTAGAATATATTTGATTGGAGTTGTTTCTATACAAATCACCCCACACCTGGAATCGAGAAAATCAAGAATAGAAAGATTGCTTTTCTAATTTTATTATATTTTTTCAATTGGAGCAATTATAATCTATTTTTCATATTTTTTTGTTCATTTTCAGAAATGTTGAACTACATCAAAGAGAATCACACTAGCAATGATACTTCAAATTTTTTTTCATGTTATATTTGATCCATTTTTTTTATTTGTTGTTGTTTCTTTTACTGTTATTTATTATTTATCTCTCTGTTTTTTTTGTCATTTGTGTTTTTTATTTTCATTTATATATTTTTTCTTAATTCTGGGTTAAATGTCAATAAAAAAAAGTATTTTCATATTCTATTCAATCTTATAATATCTCGTTGCAATGCACAGACACGATACTAGTATATATATATATAGAGAGAGAGAGAGAGAGAGAGAATGGCTAATATACAAACGTTTGTTCCTGGACTCAGGAACAAACGATTCGGTTCTCCAATTTTCAAAGTTCAAACAGTCGATCCAAATCGTTAGATATTTAATCTATATTAAAATGTGCTTGGAGACCAAATTTTACATTTTTTAGAATTTTTTTACTATTTATTAAGATGGTTTGAAAATCGCTGATTTTATTAAAATTCTGCACCAAGGCCCTCGTGCAACCAAGTCGTTTTTGGATTTTCAAAGTCCAAACGGTCAATCCAAACTGTTAGATGTTTAATCTATATTAAAATCTGCTGGGAGACCAAATTTTACATTTTTTGGAATTTTTTTACTAATTATTAAGCCACTTTGAAAATTGTTGATCTGGGTGAACAGTAAAAACAGTGCAACCAAATTCTGGACCATGTGATCAGCAATTTTCAAAGTGGCTTAATAAATAGTAAAAAATTCCAAAAAATGTAAAATTTGGTCTCCAAGCAGATTTTAATATAGAGATCATATCTAACGGTTTGGATTGACCGTTTGGACTTTAAAAATCCAAAAACGATTTGGTTGCACGAGGACTTAGGAACAAACGTTTTGATATTAGCCAACCTATATATATATATATCAAAACATTTGTTCCTAGGCCGTGGAACAAACGCTTCGGTTTTACATTTTCAAAGTTCAAACGGTCGATCCAAACCGTTCAACATTCAATCTATAATAAAATGTGCTTGGAGACTAAATTTTACATTTTTTTTGAATTTTTTTACTATTTGTCAAGCCAGTTTTAAAATTGTTGTTTTCAATGATCCCAAAAAATTTCACTGTTTATTAAAATCAGCGATTCTAAAATTGGCTTAAGAAATAGTAAAAAAATTCCCAAAAATGTAAAATTTACTCTCCAAGTAAATTTTAATATAGAGATCACATCTAACAGTTTGGATCGACCATTTGGATTTTGAAAACCGGAAAACCAATTGGTTGCACCACGGCTCCGGAACAAACGTTTTGATATTAGACAACCTCTATATATAGATCTCTATTCCATTATTAAGCACATTGGGTGTCCGATCCGACAACGGCTACGATTGAAAGATGAAATTTCAGATTTAATCTCAGCCCTCCAATCACATAATTTGTCTTCTTTTGATTAAATAGATGTGTTTTATGTGTAGAAGTCTAAATTTAGTTAAAAACATACTCACCACATGTACTGCCACACAATACGTTACAATTAAAATTGAGTAGAGTCCGAAATTTAGCGATATATTTCTCCGTTTTCTTATTTCTTTGTTTCCTTATTCCTCCCTTTTCAATGTTGTAGACTCCACCTTCCATTTTTTTATTTCTTTGTTTCCAAACTTCTTCTGCGTTTCTATATGGATCACAACGAATTAATTTTTTTTCTAATTTTCTTATTTCTCTTACTTTGTTTCTATACATATTGCCGTGGGAAATCTAGAATATATTTTCAATTTTGTTTTCTATATAGATCTAATCCACGACCCTTTGAAAATCATAGAAGCCCTCTAATAAAATCAAGAAAAATTCATAGAAGCACAAAGTAGCAGGAAATTTTGTTGACATTGTTGTTCTTTTTCATGCTTAGAAAGATTATTTTAAAAAAAAAAATTTACGAAAATTTGCCTAAACTACATATTATCATACCCATATATCGAGTGTGGTTATGGCTGGTAACAATAAATACTAGCAACTTTTGCTACTATTATTGCAAAATTGCTTCGCATAATTGATAATGCGAGGGGTTTTATTGTGACTCTGTGTCATTTAACTTTCAATACATGCAATTATTATTTATTTGTTTACTGTACCAAATAGAAATATATAAATTGAGGAGAAGATTTATGTGTAGATAGTGCCTACAGTAGTAAATGGAGGCATCATGGGTTTATACTACGTTTTGTGGGGCAAATGGCTGAGCACTTAGTGATTCTAAAATAAACAAGCTAACTGTTACAAATCATAGTAAAAAAAACTGTAAATAAATAAGAATAAGGGACCTATGTTTGAGGAGGGGAATAAATATGAAAATGCACTTACTGATTCTTGTAGTGATGTCCCCATAAAAACAGCGGTTTTCAAACCAGCTTAATAAATAGTAAAAAAATTTCAAAAAATGTAAAATTTGGTCTCCAAGTACATTTTAATATAGATTGAACATCTAACATTTGGATTTGTTGTTTGAACATCAAATACTAATATATGCCCCCGTAAGCACCTCGCTGAAGTGCTTCCGGAAGCAAATTAGCCGGACTATATATATATATATATATATGTATGGGTCCGGCTAATTTGCTGCCGGCAGCATTTTAGCCGGAGGTGCTGCCGGCAGTTTTACTGTTTTCTGATGTCCAAACAACAAATTCAAACCGTTAGATGTTTAATCTATATTATAATCTACTTGGAGACCAAATTTTACATTTTTTGGAATTTTTTTACTATATATTAAGATGGTTTGAAAACTGCTGTTTTCAGTAAATTTCTGCAGCGTTAAAAACAGCGGTTTTCAAACCATCTTAATATATAGTAAAAAAATTCCAAAAAATGTAAAATTTGGTCTCCAAGTAGATTATAATATAGATTAAACATCTAACGGTTTGAATTTGTTGTTTGGACATCAGAAAACAGTAAAACTGCCGGCAGCACCTCCGGCTAAAATGCTGCCGGCAGCAAATTAGCCGGACCCTATATATATTGTAAAAATTAAAATTTTTAAAGAACAATTGAAAAGCTGCTGGATGTTGGATCCATCCAAACTATCCAAATACCGGAAAACCGGAATACGTACTCGATCAGCTGCCCTGACTGATGTTAAAAAACAATCTGGACCATCCAATTAACAAATTGTATCATCTTGGGGCCCTCGAGTCTTAGGCTGTGTTCTAGAGGAGGGGAAGAGCTCGTCATTAAAGGAAAGAAAATGGAGGAGGTAAAGAGCGACCAGACCGTAAGGTGCTCGGGCTCCTTCACCTCCTCTACAAGAGAAAAATCGAAGAGGGAGCAGAGGAGATCGAAAGGGGGCAGACAATGTGCGGAGATGACGACGCTGTGTATTTTGCTGAAATTTGTTACTCTTAAATCGGAGTGCACGAAATACTGTGTGGAGATTGTTAGTGTTATGATCTAGAAGCCAACTATTTATGGATGTATTCTATATTTTGTTCATGAAATGAAAGAATCACTTTGTTCCTTGAGTATTTAATTACGTTATGGATTTTTCGAGTTGAGGACTTGAAATGTAGAACTCTATAATAATATAACGAATACTCTAAATGTCCCTAATCTTGGTAATTAGAAAGGAACAATATTTACCGGTACAAGATTAGTATGTGGATTAAATGATGATCATGTTCTACGGATCATATGGTGAGGAGCCACCAATTTAATCAGATAAATACCTGATGGGATCAGGGGATTGGACTTGACCCAAGAATGAAACATAACATGGATTGTGTTAGTGTCATTAATGTTTCATTTGTGTCTTGAATTCTTTGGTACGAGATGATTATTTTTCCTACATGAGATACATGTATCTGTAGGTGTTGTCCAACGCTGACCGTAACTGGCAACTATACAGACAATATCTCAATATGTGTGTCTTGTGCGGAGGAAAAGATATTTATCAAGAATACCAGTGTCCCTCATATTTTATATGTGAGTGATGATATCTTCGGGCCCCTTGATGGAGTAATAAAGTATGCATGCAATTATAATCAATTAGATTGATCATTATTTACTGAATTACTTGGAATCAAGAAAAGAATAAATTTGCAAGGATGACACTCTCCTACCTTGGATTTATTCCCGATATCATGTGACACGTGAATTGACACATACAAGCAAATATTGTTTTAGGATCATGGTACTGTAGTGGACATATCATCTGTGTCATTTGGGTAATCATAATGTATATTGCTAGATACCACTTATGATTTATGAAATTAAAATGAGTTTTAATTTTATTGCCAACGTGATATAGATCCTACTGGGTCACACCAAAAGGGATTTAATTAGAGAAATTTATTTTAGTATCATTAGATGATTCTAAAATAAATGTCATGGAGATGACAACCTTAAATCTAAATAAGTTTATGTGCATGTGAGACTTGGCATATGAATTTATATCTCAACATAACGTGAGAAAATTAAATTGATTGGCCCAATTATAATTCATTGGATGTTTTATTTATGGACAATTGAAAAATAAATGGAAGAGAGTAAATAGGCCTATGTTGGGACCATTTGACATATGAGCTAAGTCCCATAAATTTGTCTATAAGCCCATAGGCCCTAAAATGCAACTTATAGAGGTTACCCTAACTTTTGAGTATAAAAACCATCCCACCCAAAGCCAAAAACGTGGCTGCCCCATTTCCTCTCTTCCATCCTCTCATGTGTTGAGAAAAAGCTCTACTAATCTCATCTAATAGTTAGGTTGAAGAAGAAGTAGAGCCATCGATTTAAGGGTTTGAATTTAAGTAGTACCTCTAGCAAGGGAAACTTGGATTCTCTTCTCGAATCCTTGGTGGATACTAGTGGAGGCCTTCTTGTTTGGAGGCAACAACCCTACATCTCAAGTCCCTACTTCTTGGTTTAGAGACCAAGATTTAAGGTATAAAGTTTAAACAAGTTAAATTGCTAAATAAGGTTCATCGTTAGTCAAATAAGTAGATTTATGTAGGTTTCTTTTGAGTTAAATTTTTGAAATTTGCTCTTGCATGAAACCCATATTTCCTTCAGAGATGAGCGACGCGTTGATCACCTTCCTCCTCGTTCCTTCCCCTTCCTCTACACGCACTGTTTCCAGAGCACAACCTCAGTTGACGATTTCAGAAAAAGGAGAAGGAATGCAAATTGATCAATTTGATAGAACGAATCCATCTACTAATTCTCTAAATTCAGTTATGCGAAATATAATTTACATAGGTCCTGGTATTTGTAGGTAAAGTTCAAGCAAAATAGTAGTGAAAATGTTAAATCACTGTATATTATTGGTCCCTGATAGCCGGTGATGTAAAAAAAAAAAAATATGTAGTGTCAAATAAAAAGATTGAAGTATTCTTATTTATTTCTATGTTGACAAGCGAAACATACAAGTTTTGATGTCGAAGTTTAAATTATCTATGGAGTTAGTTAGATTTTATTTCATATTACATTATTTATAAATAGTTCTATTGGACAGTTTAATCTTAATACTTGAATCACTTGAATTTTCACTCAAATTAACCTAATACTAATGCTAGATCCGCGCTTCACTGCAACTCCATAGCGATTTTGTTATCTCTTGATTACAGTTTCTTAATAAAAAAAATATGAGGATCACAAAATAAGTTTTGTAATTATTATGGCAATTAGAAAATAATAACAAACAATTCATTAAAAAAATTGTCGGATACATCCAAAAAAAAATTAGTACTGCTCGGGCGGTAGTATAATAGGTAGTAAAAAGAATTGTAATTATTTAAGATCCTCTAAGCATTACTAATTGGCCTGGTAGAACCTTGAAATGGCACTAATTGGCCGGAAATCACCGACCTGTTCCGGCCAACTAGTATCCTAAAATTCAAGCCTATCATGTTTTTGTAATTAAGAAAAAGCAAATGATTAAAATGCAACACGGAAATAAATATATTGTAAGAAATCTGTTATAATTATGTTTTGATTGGTATTAAGGACTCACAAAAAAATGAGATTTATGGAGATTGATTTTTCAACTTATTAATTCATATACAAATAAATTAAAAAAAATTATCAATTTTAAATAAGAAAATTTGATCAATCCTGATCATGTACAATATACCTCTATTTATCTACCGAAATTTTTAAATATACTCATGCCAAAAAAAAAAAAAACTAAAAGACCACTGAATCTTGAAAATTCGAAATTTACCCGGACCGCAACGTGAAATGATGGACTCCAAAACTGGGGGTAGTCATTTCATGATGCGGCCCTCAAAAACACAAGAAAGAACATCAAACAAAATAGATAAAACATCTAATGATTTATATGTACTAGAAGGACTCCGAAACATTTTTCAGGCATGATTTTTTCCGACTATAAAAAAATTAAACTATTTCTTGGTGTGTTACTGGAAAAGTAATAAAAATATTTTAGATCTAAATGATTGTTCCTAGTTCCAAAGTCACTTCTAGATAAATAAAGAAATTATTGTGATCCTTCTAGTACATTTAAATTGTAAGATACTTCATCTATTTTTGAAAAAAATAATTTGACATTTTGTAATGATGGAAAATGATCATTTTTTTTTTCAAAATATATGGATTACCTTATAATTTGAATGTATTAAAAGGACAACGATAATTACTTTATTTACTAGAAGTGACTTTTGAACCGGGATCAATAATTCAGATTTAAATTATTTTTATTTTTTTTCCAGAACACACTAAGAAATAGTTTAATTTTTTTTACAGCTGGAAAAAATTATGCCTGAAAAATATATCGGAGTTTGATGTTCTTTCTAACATATCTATTTTGTTTGATGTTTTTTCTAACATATTCAAATTATTAATTGTTCTTTCTATTTTTAAAAATTATTAAGAAAATATATTAAAATTAACAGCAACAATTGAATTTTTCTGGTTTTTGCGAGCCGCAACGTCAAATGGAGGCCTCTAGTCTTGGGGTCCGCCATTTCACGACCTGGGTAAATATCAAATTCTACAAAAACAGTGGTCTTTTAATTTATTTATTTTTAATTGAGGATTTATTTAAAATTTTCGGATCTATCTAATCCGACCATGAAAAATAAGTCGTTGATCTTTACCATATAATGTTAAATGGCCGGTCCATATATGTTTAGGTATATCCGTCTATGACAGAATTTACATAATTTAAAGGTAACTAAATCCGTCATGGAATGCATATGTTAAATATATGGCTAGGATAGCAATAAAGCCATGTCAGACTCGGCCAGACCCGTTCGATCTGACGATCAGCTTGGCCAGTTCGCAATGGCCTGATGGGACGGGTTTAGATTAACCTCCAGTCGGATCTAGCTCAATTCAGTGCTCTTTAACTGTAGAGATTCTCCTTAAAGATTCGTGCAAAGTTAAAAGAACGGTCCGATCTACTAATTCTAAAAGATTCCATACCCATGTCCGGTACCGGGAGGATCCCAATTCTGATGGAACAAGGCTAACCAAACTCAACCCGTTTGTTATTTTTTTAATTATGCTTTATAAAAAAAATCCCCACCCGTCCTGAACATTTGTTTTAATTTTTAAAAATAAAAAAATTGAATTATCAGATACAAAATAAAATACATTTTTTTTTTATCCCATATAGATATTGTATAGGATTGAACCTTTAATTACCGAGGGTTACATTTTACCGCGCAGCTAGCAAAGCAATAGACAGCTTAAATTGAGTATTATTAAGACACGGCATATGTCTACAATGAGGAATAAAATAAAATAAAAAACTTTTTTTAGGGTAGTATGTTCTACGAAGGGAAAGCTATGATTCTTTTGAATTTAGATTTTTTTTTTTAAATACAAAAATGGAGCTAAGTTTAATTTTAAATATATACAATAGATTCTTCACTTTAGTTAAAAAAAACTTTTCATATTAAACGTTAGAGTATCACATAAAGTAGATTTTTCTTTTAACATCTTGTTTAAACTTTATGTAGTTTCATGTGGTCAAAAGTTCAATATATTATGAGGAGGGATCCACTTATAACATTTGTAAGTTACAATATCTTATAACAATTTAATTTTGTGATTTTAAAAGTCGAAATAGTCGATCCAAACTGTTCAACATTATATCTATATTAAAATGTGCTTGGAGATAAAATTTTACATTATTTTGAATTTTTTTTTACTATTTATTAAGTATTTTACAAAACTGTTGTTTTTAGACAATTCTAGACCACTGAAAAACAACAGTTTTGTAAAATACTTAATAAATAGTAAAAAAATTTAAAAAAAATGTAAAATTTGATCTCCAAACATATTTTAATATAGATATTATGTTGAACAGTTTGGATGGACTGTTTAGACTTTTAAAATCACAATACCGAATTGTTGTAAGATTTTGTAACTTACAAATATTACAAGTGGATCCCTCCTAATATATTATATACTTTTAATTTTCCTTTTTTTTTTGGGGAAGTAAAGCATGATTAACTTTCAGCGTACTAAAAAGTAACTATTATTTCAGCAAAAAGAATGATCTCCTTAAAAGATGAATTTATTTAATTTTGGTTGTAATCCGTTACTCTATATCCATAATAATTGTTGAGCAATACGGCAATCATTTGAAATCGACTGGCTAAGACAATATATTTTATTTAAAAGTATAAGTTCAAAATCAACCATATAACTTTGATTATGTAATAAAGAAAGCATAAGTTCAAAACCAACTATATAATTTTCATTACGTAATAATGGGAAAGGAGCTCTCAGCGATCACGAACGAAGACGTGTTGAAGTGAAAGCGCCATGTATTATTAGAAGGCCTTCGTTCCTTTCGATTTTTTCTTAAATAAGATGTCTCTGTTACCCTTTTTTTTATTTAAAAAAAATGCAAAGAATGCTTATAATTCAAACTAATACTACTATCTTAAAATCTCAACCAAACACATATATGTTCCGCCCTCCGCGTGAAAAGAGACCTTTCTCCGTGTGATGTTTATTTCCAAGGACTTTCCTGAGGCGTGTGAAATGAGATGGATTTAGTCAATGTTAACGGATGAAAGAATTCATATAGGAAATTAGCAGAAGTGTATAAGATGCTTTAACCAATTAATCCCCAACTTTCGGTCCTACAATGATATGAGCACACACAGGGACTACTGTTTGTTTTTTTAGGAGAAAGCCCTCAAGCGACTTAGGCGACAGGGACTACTAACCCAATTGTTTTAATATTCACAAAAAATAAGAAATCTTCCATTCAGATTTTGAACATGCAATCTTCGCACCAAGAACATTGTCTTGCCATTATAACAAAAACTGATTCTCTAAATACAAAAGCTATGATATAGAATAACTAGAGAGAAACTAATAGGAAAATATATTCTTAGTAATTAATGTCCGATGTCACAATATTAAAATTTATATACTAGGAGTGTCTAAATTGTCCAGTTTGTTTAGATTTAACTGATATATAACGGTTAGTTTATTTTGATTCCGTTTAGTTTAAAATTTATGATAGTTCTGTTTGAAATTTACAGTTTTGTATTAACAATGAAAATAAAACGAATTAATATGTGGATTGGTTTGTATTGAAGTAAATATTGTTTTGAATTGATGTTAGTGTTGTATCGTACATATTAATACACAAATTATACAACGGGCTATTCGGCCTTTTAAAAAAATACATAAATTCTCAAGTTAATAATATTTTATCATTATTATAACTAAATTTTTTCATATTAATTTGGTTTAACCAAACCAATTGAATTAAAGTTCAATTTTATTTAGTTCGAAAACAGGATGGTTAAGACTGCAGTATCAGCATAATTAGAATTAAGTATGTGTCTAAAGAAGACTTGTATCCTCTGTGGTACCGTACTGAGTACGGTAAATCAGATTTACTCTCAGCCGGTGCCTATTCGGGAGATTGGAGGGGGCAGTATTATTTGTGCTTTGAGATTCGTGCAAAGTTAAACGATCCGGATCCTCACTGTATTCTGTGTAGTTCTTAGAGGATACGAATTCGCTGCTCCGTCGCAGTTATCAGCGGCGCCCGAAGCCGCTGAGCACAGTCCCAGATTTAGTCAAACATAAACTACTCGAAACCCTAAACCCTGAGTGGCTGAGCACAGCGATCCCGACTGCTGCTCCGCCGCTGTTACCTGCTCCTATTTGGAAAGGAAGGCTATCCCAGCAGCCAATGGCTTTCCTCCTAGCGAAGAAGCTCTGCTTTTCTCCTCCGTTCCCCACACCTCACCTTCGTCCAACCCTTCTCATTCCACTTCTCCGACTCTCCACTGAACCCCACCAAACAAAGGACCTCCCGTTCATGGCCCAGTACCTTATCTCTTCCTTTGGCTTCTTCCCCGACCGAGCGCTGAGGCTTGCCGCCTCACCACAACTTTCCTCTATCAAAACCCTCGACCGGCCTGAATCTGTGGTGCGCTTCTTCAAAGAGACAGGTTTGACCGATTCCCAGATCAAGAGCATGATCACATGGTGCCCACAGCTGCTGGTTTACCACGCGTCCAAGATTTTCAAACCGCGGGTACAAAAACTGATGGCTGCCGGCTTTACTGGAGATACACTGATCCAACTGATTCAATACACTCCAGTTGTCCTTGTTATAAGTTCCGCGCTCTCACGCCTTCAATTTTGGAGAGATTATACTGGGAGCGATCTTTCCTTGTTAAAGATCCTCCACCGGAACCGCAGGCTCCTCCAATCAGACATTGATAATGCCGTGAAGCCCACTATAAAAATATTGAGGGATTA
The DNA here is from genome assembly GCA_025461125.1 of Carex kokanica. NCBI lineage: Eukaryota > Viridiplantae > Streptophyta > Magnoliopsida > Poales > Cyperaceae > Carex > Carex kokanica. The sequence goes on along the minus strand of JAJGRX010001058.1, from coordinate 279,799 downwards.
TGGTTTCTCTGATGCAGATGTACAAACGGTGTTGTTATCATTTGGCAACTTACTCAATAAGCCAGATTTTATTAACAAGGTTCTTGCAGAAACTGAGGCACTGGGGTTTTTGCCAGGTTCTCGCATGTTTCTTCATGCACTAAGTGTAGTGGGCAGGCACAGTGGAATTACAATAAAGAGCAAGATGGAGTACTTGAGAAATACTTATGGGTGGTCACAGGATGAGGTGCATTGTGCTTTCAACAGATATCCAACCTTCGTTTGTCTTTCTGAGAGGACGCTCAAGTCCAAGATGGATTTCCTTCTCGGCAGTGCGGGGCTTACTAGTAATGAAATATCTTTTAAGCCTGAACTCCTTGGGTACAGCTTGGAGAAAAGGATTGTGCCTAGACACGATGTGCTAAGCATTTTGAAACTCAAGGGTCTCCACAGAAGAGCCACTTTATATGGTGTGGTTAGGATGTCTGAAAAGAATTTCCTTGAGAAGTTTGTCAGGCCGTATAACAAGGAAATTCCTGAGCTGGAAGAGGTTTATGCAGCTGCTTGTCAGGGAAAGAAATTAGTCATTTAGCGAATTTGTTTATGGTGGTTTTGTTGATAAAAGTTCTCTGTATGAGAGCAAATTTGAGTATGGAGATTTGAAATATGGCATTTCTCATTGTCCTTTTTATTTTCCCACCCCCCAGGTTAGATGGATTTGTTCAATAAGTTTTCAGCAGGTTTGTTCAATGACTTGAGAATACAAATCTGTAATTATTTGTTCCACAATTTGGGAGTATTGTTGGATGGTATTAATCTGGAATTGGGTCCAGACTCGGCCGGTCCACGGTTCCCACAGTCCACGATTTCCACGGGTCTACGAGTTTAAACGGACCGGGTCCGGCGGGTCTGATTTTTTGTGGTTGGTCCAAACCTGTGCTAGGACCGTGGTCAAATTTACAATGAGCAGTCCAATAGTTTTTGATCAAATTTAAAATTCAATTTAGAGAAAATGGCTATATGGATTTTTGTGTTCTTTATATCAAAATAAAGGTATGAAAGTCTAGTTTTCAGATAATATAATTTCTCTATACAAAAGTATTACAGATTGGTACAGTTTTAACAATTAATTGACAGAGGTCAGAAATAAAAAAAACTGAAATTTCAGTGAGCAGTCCTATAATTTTGATCAGATTCAAAATTCAATTTAGAGAAAATGGCTACATGAATTTTTGTGTTATTTATATCAAAATAAAGGTATGAAAGTCTAGTTTTCAGATAATATAATTTCTCTATACAAAAATATTATAGATTGATACAGTTTTAATGATTAATTAACGGAGGTCAGAATAGCTAAATTCGGATTGGGTCCGGTTCTACACAGTGGGGTTCGGATTTGGTCCGGTCCGGTTCTACACGGTTCCACGGGTAAGTCTGGTCCGGTCTAGCACCGTTCCACAAGTAAGTCCGGTCTGGTCCTACATGGTTCTAGTGAAAATTAGTGACCCAAACTCTTGCTAGACCCATTTCTAGCCAAGGTCCGGTCCGGTCCGGGTTTGGACACGGTCTGGGGTGGTCCGGTTCCGAACCACGTGTTGTCCGGTCCGGTCCTGGACCGGCCAGGTTATTTCAATACACTAGGTCCAGGTGGGCAGCATTACAGTGGGACAGGATACCCTATCAGTAGTCATTTTAGTTATTGCTGTCAATTGATTAACAATTTTGTTTATAGAGGTATTTTGTAAATCGGATTAGCATCACCTTTTTTCTTATTATTGAGCAGTGTTCAGCTGTTGTGAAATATAGTTCTGTGAATGTCAGTGGGCTTTCTTAGGCAGGTTTCTCTTAATTTTACTTCAATTAAAAACGATCTGTATTATCTATTGTTGCTAGAGAACTACTTTCTGAGAGTAATAGATTTTTATTCATTGCATAGCCAATCAACTGAAAATTGAAAAGCCCAATGGGAGCATCAGATAGTGTAATTACGTATTTTGTTATGTTTTGTATGAATTCATTTAAGCTTCAGATATGATCAGCTTGGATTCATGTTTTCTGACCCAAACTGCAAGGCTATGCTCGGGAAAGGACTGATTTCTTTTGTCCATTTGTATATGTTTGTATGCTTTTATGTTTCGAACTTTTAATTTTTCCTTCTTTTAGTTATACCAAGTTATCAATTGTTTCACTTTTTAAAGAAAATGTCAACAATGTTCAAGTGCTCCAAATGAAAGCATGCTTCTTTACGTTTAGTTAAAGTAACAGATAAAATTGTGCGGATTGAGTCTCTAATTAGAGCCTGGTGCATAAGAGCTATACAAGAAGGCCACCACAACATACAACTACAATGCATCTCTAGGGAGGTCTTACAGATACCACACCTACTGGCAAATCATGCAAGAAGAACGAGGCAAACTTTTAGGGGAACGGTACAGCAACATATAGGCACAGACCTAAGCATACAAAGGGAATTGGATCCAACAAGGTTCCCAAGAATATAAGAAACACCAAAGCGTTCCCCAATATCCCTACAGGATCACTTTCAAACTAAAATTAACGTGAGAATGGAAGGCAGAATGACTGGTACGCCAAAACAAAAGATTAAAGGGGTAGTTATGGAAGTCTGCTCTGAGGGCAAAGATTTAATTTTGTTTTGATAAGCAACATATAGGCACAGACCTAAGGATACAAAGGGAATTGGATCCAACAAGCTTCCAGAGAATATAAGAAACACCAAAGCGTTTCCATATTATCCCTACATGATCACTTATCAAACCAAAATTGACATGAGAATAGAAGACAGAATGGACTGGTACGCCAAAACAAAAGATTACAGGGGTAGTTATGGAAGTCTGCTCTGAGGGCAAAGATTTAATTTTGTTTTTTCTGGTTTTTTATTTCAATTAAGTCAGTAAATTTTTTTTTTTTCTGAAACAAGGACATTATAAAGGATAGATTAGTATTACAGGGGTAGTTATGGAAGCAAGGATCCTTCATATTAATTAGGTCAGAACTTATTTAATTACATGTTTTATAGTTTGCTTTATGTACCCTTATCAATACTGCCACGTACCAGTAATATACTGGTAATGTACTCTAAGTCTCTTCTATTTTTATTGAAAGCATGCCTACGGCTTTACAATAAAAAAAAAGGAGTTTAATTAGAGAGAACAAAGAGCAAGTGGCGCAGCTAGTTATTTGGACAAGACCATTGCAGCGGATAAATGGGCTCAGAACATTGGCAAATTGTGTGGACACTAACATAAAATTTGCTCTTATATAATGATTTAATACCTTGGAGCCCGAAATTTTTATTTATATCCTCCATTAAAAAAAAAATCCAAAAATGTCCTTAATTTTTTTTTAAAAAATGCCCCAACTGCCCGGATTCTTGACCGTTGCTACAGTTTATTATTATTATTTATTTTTTTCAAAGATGTGTGTCTTTCTCTATTTCCTCCAGATTTCAACTTCTGCGTGCCTAAAGTTAAATGAGCAAGAGGAGGATGTTAATTTGGTCTTTCATTGAAAATGACCAGTAATCTCACTTTTTTATCACAGGAATCTTATGCGTGCCTTTTAAAATTTGTGCTGCATAAACCTGAAAGAGGAGGATGTTAATTTGGTCTTTCATTGAAAATGTTGCCTGTTATGTTTCTGTATTGAATTGGTATATATAGTTGTTTGCATCTTTATTTTTTATTTTCTATTCATGATATATTTATGTATGACCAGGGTATACTGGAAAACAGAATGGGCAATTTAATTTTTCTTCCAGCATTCCATTGAATGTATGAACTAAACTACACAAATTGATTCGTTCGTAGGTTTGTGGAGCTCCGTACTGTCCTTGATCCAACTCGACCACCTAAATCAGATAAAGCAACACTTCTCAGTGATGCAGCACGTATAGTGGTGCAGCTCAGAAATGAAAGAGTCTAATGAAAATGTTGAAGAGGCAATTAAAGATCTCAAGGTATTACCACCCAAGACGGTACCAGTACAGTACCATGTAAAGTGCTTTGTCTGTAACCTCTTGTTGTTTCCAGAGTTAATGCGTCATTCTTTTCTGTGAACACTGGGGCAAATCAGTCTATTCTAACAGAATATGCAAATAGCACCTGATTTTATCATATTTGCAATACCTCATTAATATATTGGGTGAATTCACAAATTTGTGAAATTCTTATTTTTATTTTTATTTTATTTTGCAAGTGATGTAGTCAATTGTATCTAGTGCTTGCTCAGCACTGGTACACCAAGTGTCTCTTTTCCAGATTTAGTTGCTTCTTTTGCAATACCCGATTGGACCTGTCCTGCAAAAATCTGGAGGAAATAGAGAGACACACATCTTAAAAAATAAAAAAATAAAAAATAAATGTAGCAACCGTCATGAATCCTTGCGGTTCTGTGCTAAAGTAAACCGCCAGAAATCGTGACGGTTGGGGTATTTTTTTTAAAAAAAATTGAGGATATTTCTGGATTTTCTTTTTTTAACGGAGGATATTAATAAAAATTTTGGGGAGAGAGCTAAGTATTCTTGCTTTTTATGATTTTATCAAATGGAACTACTGTCACCATGTAATACGCACTTGAGGCCTGGGCATTACAGTAAATACGCTGGCGGATGCTCCGTTTTGTTGTATAGCCCATAAGAAAGAAATTTGATCCTTTTTAAACTGCTTACTTGGGCGGCCCGTATGACTTCGCTTTAAGAAAAATGACCAGCTCCGATAAAAGCATGTCCAGCCTTTTCTACTGGATTCCAAGTGAAAATATAAACTGCTTTGATGCCCCAAAACAGACATGGTCCAGTCGGGACAAAGGCATAAGATGACGAATTCAGATCCAGTGAAGTAACTCAACTTTTTAGATCAGGACCGTCCGATTCAAATTCTCAAAAATCCATTTTCAAAGTGAGCGCACACATCCCGATGACGAATTCAAATTCAGAGACGATCTCGAGCGACGAATTCGAATAGGACGGTCTCGATCCAAAACCCAAAGATTGGGTTACTTTAGGGGATCCGCACCTAAGATAACAAGGCCATGTCATTCCGATTAGAAACGTCTTGAGAATATGTTTCTCTTTACGGAATGGAGGTGTTCGATGAACTTCAGATCAATTTCGGTTCGATTTCTGGTAAATGTCTATATCAAAATTCATACAGACAATTATAATATTTGTGCGAATCAAGTATGCACGAATCTTGATGCTGATCAAACGACTCTGACATAATAACATACTAAATTTGATCCGGTGTCCTTGGGACTACCCCCGTCTCTTTACTCCAACGAGGTGTGTCCAATGCACCTTCTCCCGTCTTTGGGCATTGGGCAAGATATGAGTTTAAAATATGTTCTTTCTATTCTTACTAAAAAGAAAATGTTTTTTCTAAAATAAAGATGAAGTTAAAATTTATTAACTTTAAATCACTAGTGGAAAAACAGGAATTAGGATCGGCCTATCTGGATCGGCTATATGAAACAACCGATACAAATACCTATCTGGAACGGTTTTTTTAACAAAACCGATCCAAAAAACTAATCAGATCGGGTTTTTTGGACAACCGATCTTAATATTTTAACTATCAGGATCGGTTGCTAGAAAAAACCGATCCTGATAGTATCAGGATCGGTTCTTGTGTACAACCGATGCTGATAGTTCGTATATTAGGATCGGTTGACAATATAAAACCGATCCTGATACTATCAGGATCAGTTGACTATATAAAACCGATCCAGATAGTATCAAGATCGGTTTTTGTGTACAACCGATCCTGATACTATCAGGATCGGTTCTTGTGTACAACCGATCCTGATACTATCAAGATCGGTTTTATATAGTCAACTGATCCTGATATATGACTATCAGGATCGGTTGTTAGTAAAAAACCGATCCTGATACTATCCATTTTTAGTTTATATGACTATCAGGCTGAGCCCTCTATGATTCAAAATAATTATAAATTTTAAGTATAGTTTATTAATTTTAGTTTTATTAAAATTATATATTTTGCTCCTTAAAATAAAGCAATAAATATGTATCGTTATAAATATATCTTACTTATTATTATTTTATCAAATTCTTCGTTATTGTAATAAAATTATGCTTGCACTCCTAAATGATCGTCAAACTATCAGTTGATAATACCTTATCTTTATTCATTAGTTATTTGCTAAATAATCCCCCTAATCAATTTTGGTAAGATGCCAAAGATATCTCTAATTAATAAGATAATATAACATATCTGTTTGATCAATACGCGCAATTAATATACCGATATGGCTAGTAAGATCAAGATCAAATGAATTTATTACATATTCATCAAATTAAATAATTGTCACATGAGGTTGCAGATGCAAGCTTGCTCCTTTTTAAATACGACATGATAATATATATCGTAGGCATGGAGTAGCAATGGAAAATGTCATGTCAGGCAGCGGAGGCGTCTTGGCCATCTTCTCTCTAGAAAATTAATTAGAAAAGAAAAACCCAACAAACATTTCTTTAAGAAATGACAAAGTAAAAATAAACAAAGAGGTTATAATAAAACGTGGAGACGAAGGCACTCATGAGTCATGACATGCATTACCAAGTCAGGAATTCTGGAACCTGATACATAAAAACTAACTTCTGCCACAAGACATGACGTCTCTTTAAATATCAACCCTAAAACAGAAAAATGCATAAAATACCCTAAAAACGCTGAAATTATAAAGAAAACGCTGAAATTGTAAAGAAAGGTCCAAAAGTCCATGAAGGAAGGCTCGGATCGCGAATCTGAGCCCGCAAAATGGGCAAAACAGATCATAGATGGTTTTGGATCCGACTTTGGGCTGTGGAGTTCCTGTCAAAATTTCAGCCCGATCCGACGGACGGATCAAAAGTTACGCTCCTTTTCGTGAAGCATGCACAGGACCATATTGCCATATTGCATCATAATATACTAAAATTAAAAATATAGAAATGACATGAATTACACTATCTGTTCTAAGCTAATAATTTATAAAATAATATAGAAATGACAAATAACATAATATACTAAAATTAAAAATATAGAAATGACATGAATTACACTATCTGTTCTAAGCTAATAATTTATAAAATAATATAGAAATGACAAATAACTATGTGAAATACACTATCTGGATCGGGTCCTTAACTAGGAACCGATCCAGATACTTATCTGGATCGGTTCTAAGCTAAGGACCCGATCCAGATACCTATCTGGATCGGTTCTAAGCTAAGGAACCGATCCAGATATGTTATTTTTAATTTTTCAAGTAATTTTTATTTATTTCATGTTGCAACTAATTTTCAAGTGATTAAGATAATATAAAAAAATAATTTATAAGCTAATATACTAAAATTAAAAATATAGAAATGACATGAATTACACTATCTGTTCTAAGCTAATAATTTATAAAATAATATAGAAATGACATATAAAATGAATTACACTATCTGGATCGGTTGGTTAACTAGAAACCGATCCAGATAGTGTAATTCATTTAAAAAAAATCAAAAATAACTATCTGGATCGGATCCTAGCTAAGAACCGATCCAGATAGTGTAATTCATTTGATATGTTATTTCGCGCCTCTGAGTACTTAGATAAATTTTGAAAACGCCTCTGAGTACTTAGATAAATTTTGAGTTTTCAAGTCATCACCCTTCTTTCTCTCTTTCTCTCTTTCTCTCCTCCCTCTCCTCCGAAAATTAAAAATAACAGTCGGGATTCCGTGGAGCCATCTCCCTCTCCTCCGTCGAGCCACCCTAGCCGCCGCCATCGAGTCCGTGGAGCATTCTTCTCTCTGATCGGACCATCTCCGCCCTCTCCTCCGTCGAGCCTGCTAACCCTAGCCGCCGCCAGTGCCCCTCCGTTAACTCTAGTTGCACTTCTCTCTAACGAGGTAACTCTCTTGCTCTTCTTGATTGATTTGTGCTCGATTGGGTTTATGGTAGTATTCGATCCTTGGAAACCGGCTGCTGTCCCGAGTTCTTCGTTGTGAAGCTTTCTCGGGTGAGTATCTAAATCAAAACTTGTTATGAAATGGGTTGTTGCGATTTGCTTATGTCCTTGCCGGGTTGTTGATTTTCCCGGAAGGCACTAGTTCGGAGTGCTTGCTGTGTTGCTAAGCCTCTTTGATTTTTGTCTTTCCTGTTCATGAGTGTATCCCTCTAAGTTGTGCAAATTTCTTTAATTTTTGTAACAATTTTTAATTTTTGTGTGATATTTAATTTTAGATGTGTTTGATATTTAATTTAGTATGTTGTAGTTGATAATTTAGGATGTGATTGTTGTATGCAAAAAAACAATATTTTGCATTTGGGGCCAGCATATATGGAATCTGGCCAATTAAATAAAAATGTTTTTTTTTTACATTTAATAAAACATCAGGATCGGTTCCACTAATAAACCGATCTAGATACCTATTTTTATTTTTAAAAAAACTAACAGATAACAATCAGGATCGGTTCTAAAGCTAAGAACCGATCCTGATAAGTATCTGGATCGGTTGTTAGCTTCAGAACCGATCCTGATAAGTATCTGGATTGGTTGTTAGCTTCAGAACCGATCCTGATTGTTGGATATTAAAAAAAGAGAAAAAACTATTAGGATCGGTTCTAATAAACAACCGATCCTGATAATTATCAGGATCGGTTCTTAGCTTTACAACCGATCCTGATTGTTTGAGATTAAAAAAAAGTAAAAAAACTATTAGGATCGGTTCTAACAAACAACCGATCCTAATAATTATCAGGATCGGTTCTTAGCTTTAGAACCGATCCAGATTAATGCTTATTAGGATCGGATATATTCCAGAACCGATCCTAATAGTAACTATTTGGATCGGTTATTTAGACAACCGATCCTAATAGTAACTATTTGGATCGGTTATTTAACCGATCCAGATTATTGTAGTATCAGTATCGCCTGGGTCAAGATCGGTTGTATTCCGATACTGATATGCATATATAACCGATCCTGATTCCTTATTTTCCACTAGTGAATATTCATAAAAGTTTTTAATCAAATTTCAAATATATAATCTCTCACATAAAAAGGATCGTTTTAATCACTGATTTCGAGGCTAAATTAATAGAAGAAGTCTAATAAACAAGAAGGAATTGGGGCTGCTTTATTTTTTCAACTTTTTTTTCAAAGGACTCAAACTTGGACTTTTTTGGGAAAAGCTCTTAATTAGGTTTTTACGAATTTGTCGAGATGAATAGATAATTCTACTATTTCATTGAGTCCGACTAATGTGATATTGTTAGAATTTCAATTTAAGTTATAACGAATCAATTTCCATATTAAAATGTACTTAGTGAGCAAATTTTACATTTTTTTAGAAAATTTTCACTATTTTATTAGAATTTTTTAAAATCATTGTTTTTCAGAATTTTTTATTATTTTTTGCCCATATCAAAACAATGACTTTCTAAAATTATAACAAAATAGTAAGAAGTTTCACAAACAATATATAATTTAGTCTCCAAGCACATTTGTATATGAAGAATATGTTGAGTGCTTCAGATCGACTGATTGAACTTTGAAATAAAAAAACTGAGTTGTTTATTTCTCGAGATGAATAGCTAAAAACGAATTAATTTTATTCTTTACTGTTTAATCTTTATTAATAGTGACAATATTGATTACCACTATTGAGGGTCTCGTTATTAACCACATAATTAGTATTGATAGGTGTTGGTTCTTGGTATGAGAACAGATAGGTCGGTTCCCTTGCCCGGGCGCCAGTGGTTAGGGAAACAACGACATCTCTGCACTAGGTGCCATATCCCACCGTCAGCCATGCTTCCAGCCATCCTCTCTTTAGCTTTTTGTTTCCAGATCTCTTCCTTATCAATCTCCTCAGTCTCTCTTCTAACCTTGCCAAACCTTCTCTCTTTTTTTTTGAAAAGCCTGGCAGTGGCTGCCTAGGTTGGATTGCCAAACCTTCTCTCTATCTCCCTCTCTCTCTCTCTCTCTCTCTCTCTCTCCATACATATAAAAGAACACGAAGAAAAGAACAGCTCTCACTCCTTTTGTAGTGTTGATATACATTAACGCAGTATATTCAAATAAACATTAACAAATACAAGAAAGTTCTACCTCCATTTCACTAAAAATAAAAAGATCAAGAATAATGAAAATTTATTGGCATGCACATGTTTGATCCAGTGTTATATTCACAAATCACAATAATACTTATGCACCAACAAATTCTAGTTAATGAACAAACAAAAATGTATTGAACAGGTACATCAAAACATAACCAAATAAAAGGAGATGAGAAAATATTTTCTTTGTAGGGTCTCTTTTCTCTTAGAATTGATACATCCATTACAAAGCATCCAAATGCATCCCAGGAGCTGAGCTGCTCACCTGAATTGTTAAATAAATGAAACATAGTATTACTTTTAATTTATTAAAAAAATCACAAACTTGGAAAATGTCACCAATTACCAAAGATACTATACCCGAGGTGCCTCTTCACGGGTTAGTACGTACGTGACAATATAATCAGTTAATCTTTGCCACTAGGCACAAACTAGTCTAACAATTCTTATCAAGGTACAAATTGTGATGGTATCAGGTAAAGCTTATTTATAAATTCAAACAAAGGATTACATTACCAACATTTAAATGGTGCCAGTAAATTAACATACATATTGGAAAGCCCGTCAGAGATTGAAAAACCATCAGTTGATGAGGATTACCAGAAAACACCTCTGCAATTGCTAATAACTGAGGTGGAATAGAACCCGATAAGTTGTTATTGGAAAAATTAATATAACTCAATTTCAATGCATGTAAGCCATTGGGTATTGAACCAGATAAAAGGCATTATGAGAAAAATTGAGAGAATTTAGGGAACCCAAATTAGAGAGGCAATCCGAGATATTACAGTAACTTGGAAATATTCCGTTTCCAACATATAAGATCACGTGGAAATTTCTCGCAAAAAAGGGTTGATCCAAATAACCAAAAGCTAATAAATGACAAGGTCAATAGACAGATATTATTCCGATAAATACAAAAATATATATCACATAAAAAAAACCCAGATAGAAAGTCATACCAATTCCCGTATTTCAGCACTGAAACTCAATTCGAGAAGCCGATCTGCCTCATCAAGAATCAAATGGCAAGATCATCCAGCCCAACTGACAATTAGAGTAGCTTTTAATCACGGAGAGGAGACATATGGTAGAGAAAATGTCAAATGTTTTTGTGGTTTTAACCACAGAGAGGAGATAATAGTATGAGCGGAGAGGGAGGAGACTTGTTGAGCTGACTTGTCATAGATCTCCTTTAGATCATTAATTACAAACTTGCATAGTAGATCATGATGTCTTGGGCTCAACACAAGGGCATGTTTTAATAATGATCTCCACCCTATGTTGCATGGATACGAGTACGGGTATTGTATCGGATACGAGACGGATACAGTGATATGATAATTTTTAAAAATCAAGAATACGATACGCCTTTTATATTATTAATTCAGCAATTGTATTATATAAATTAAATATAATTTTTTTTGGATATACGTTAAATATAGATTATCCCCAAACACACTGTCTAGATTATCCCAATCAAATATTCATGTTTTATAGTTTGCATATGTTAGTTTTACAATATTCATGTTTCATTTCACTTTGCAATATTCATATTCTGTTTTACAGTATACATAAATTTGTTTTATAGTATCTATAGTATTATTTTACATGATATAGATGCATATATAAATATTAATAAAAAAATATAATTTTGAAAAAAATAAAAAAATTCAAAATTCAAAATTTTAATTTCGAAAAAAAATTAAATTTCGAAAAAATAATAATTTTGCATTATTTCAAGTGTTATTTTGAAAGAACTACAAGTTTGAAAAGTGGTCCAATTTTGAAAACTTCTAAAAGTTATCCCGTGAAAGTTGTGCAAGTTGTGCAAGTTGCAAACGGTTAACAACTAACTCGGAATCACTTTCAAGAGTCACTGGTTGTTAGAATTTTGAATTACCTATTATATATGATTTGCTATTGAGGTATACAGTATGGAATATTGAATTTTACAGTATTCACGCTAGCCAAATGACAGTTGGTTTGGGTAAAAACCGGGTACAAGTCGCTGGGTACAATTAGTCATTTCCTATATATATATATATATATATAAAGAGAGAGAGATTGGCAAATATCAAAACGTTTGTTCTGAAGCCGTGGTGCCACTAATTAGTTTTTCGATTTTCAAAGTCCAATGGTAGATCCAAACCATTAGGTACGATCTCTATATTAAAATGTGTTTGGAGACCAAATTTTATATTTTTTGAATTTTTTTACTATTTATTAAATCAGTTTTTAAAGTGAAAAATTTCTGAATCATTGAAAAATAATTTTAAAACTGGCTTAATAAATAGTAAAAAAATTCCAAAAAATGTAAAATTTGGTTTCCAAACACATTTGAATATAGATTAAATGTTGAATGAATTTGAATCGACTGTTTGGACTTTGAAAATATAAAAATCGAAGTGTTGTTCCACAGCCTAGGAACAAACATTTGTTCCTAATCGTTATATATATATTTATGAGTAGAACTAGGGTGTGATGTGCTCACCAAACTCTTTGGTGAGCACAACTCTACATAAACTATCGGATTCACTTCAAACGAGATTAATCCAACCGTTGAAACCGATGTACTTTACGAGTGATGGGCGTACATGCAAAATTTTGAATTTTTTGAATTCATTTAGTCTCAAGTCAAGTGGTCAAAATTGAGAATTTTTTGAATGCATTAAAACAACTTCATTTTGGATCATTCATTTTTGATCAATTTTGACCACTTGACTTGAGACTAAATGAATTCAAAAATTCAAAATTTTGCATGTACATGCATCACTCGTAAAGTACATCGGTTTCAACGGTTGGATTAATCTCGTTTGAAGTGAATCCGATAGTTTATGTAGAGTTGTGCTCACCAAAGAGTTTGGTGAGCACATCACACCCTAGTTCTACTCTATATATATAGAGTGAGGCTATGGTGCTATGCATAGCACCAATGGCTAGTGTACTACGGCTTAATATGGTACTTTTTAAAATCATAACGGTTGATCCGAACCGTTCAATGTGATATCCATATGAATATGTACTTGCAAACTAAATTTTATATTTTTTCGAATTTTTTTACTATTTTTTTAGATAGGTAGAAAAATCAGTGTTTTTTGAAAATTCTGGGCCATCAAAATTCTACCTATCTAAAAAAATAGTGAAAAAATTCAAAAAAATATAAAATTTAGTTTGCAAGTACATATTCATATGGTTATCATATTGAACGGTTCGGATCGACCGTTAGGATTTTAAAAAGTATTATATTGAGCCGTAGTACACTAGTCATCCGTGTTATGCATAGCACCATAGCCTCACTCATATATATATATATATATATATATAGAGAGAGAGAGAGAGATGGACTTAGCTACTTCATGGAGTAAAACGACTTTGTACTTCACGCCATATCTTCATTTTCAAAGTTCAAATAGTCGATTCGAACATTCCAACATGTTCTTCATATTGAAATGTACTTGGAGACCAAATTTTACATTTTTTGGAATTTTTTTACTATTTATTAAGCCACTTTGAAAATCTGAAAATCCTTATGGACAGTAAAAAAACAGTAAAAATTTCTGGACCGCCGGATCAGTGATTTTCAAAGTGGCTTAATAAATAGTAAAAAAATTCCAAAAAATGTAAAATATTGGTCTCCAAGCACATATCAATATGGAGAACAACTTGAGCGGTTCGGATCGGTCGTTTGGATTTTCAAAATGGAAATAATGAGGCATGGAGCACCAAATCGTTTTACTCCATGAAGTAGCTAAGCCCAGCACTATATATATATATATATATATATATATATATATATATATATATATATAGAGTCCGACTAGGCTACTCCATGGAGTAAAACGACTTGGTACTCCACGCCATATCTTCATTTTCAAAGTTCAAATAGTCGATTCGAACCTTCCAACATGTTCTCCATATTGAAATGTGCTTGGAGACCAAATTTTACATTTTTTAGAATTTTTTTACTATTTATTAAGCCACTTTGAAAATCTGAAAATCCTTATGAACAGTAAAAAACAGTAAAAATTTCTGGACCGCCGGATCAGTGATTTTCAAAGTGGCTTAATAAATAGTAAAAAAATTCCAAAAAATGTAAAATTTGGTCTCCAAGCACATATCAATATGGAGAACAACTTGAGCGGTTCGGATCGGTCGTTTGGATTTTCAAAATGGAAATAATGAGACGTGGAGCACCAAGTCGTTTTACACCATGGCTTAGCTAAGCCCAGCACTATATATATATATATATATATATATATATATATATATAGTGGCTAATATCAAAACGTTTGTTCCTGGGGTATGGAGCAATCAAGTTTTAAACCGTCCGATCTAAATTCAGATTCATACAGATTTGATCTGATCAGAACACAAAATTATAGCTGAATTGTTATGGATGGCTTCTCCAGTACTGGAGGCATCCAGTCCAGTAATCCCCCAACCCACAGATCTCTCTCTCTCACGCGAACTCTCTCTCAGCCCCAGCCCCAAATCGCACCTGAAGCCTCCTTTCGCTCCTCTCCTCTCTCGACGCCGAGACCGTCAAGCCCCTCTCCTCTCTCGACGCCGAGACCGTCAAGCCCCTCTCCTCTAGCGATTTGTGTCTCTCTTCCCGGCCTCTCCTTCAAATCCTCTATCGGATTCGCCAGTCTCTCTTTATCAGATCCACGTCGCCACCGCTAGGTTTCTCCAAATGACAGCACTTCAGCGGTTTTCACCTGCTTCCATGCATCATCGCCTCTCAGTTCCTTCCACCAATTGAAACAATAATCAAGGTCTCAGTTAGAGGTGTCATACTGGTACAGTTTTGTAGTACCGTACTGATACTACTTTGAATACAGTTGCTTGATTTAAGTTGGAAATATATGATTGTGTTATCCTTGTTTTGAGTACAGTTGGTCTGTACCTATATTTTGCAACATCTGTCATCCACGAAATTAAAAATGCTCTTGGAATCTACTGCTTCAGGTTACCAATATATCTTTTGTTTAGTGATTCAGACTATTTATTTGAAGAATAGTATTCTTTAATTTGATTTTTCTTTTTCTTTGTATAACAGGATAACCAGGAAGGATGCGTAGTTTGGTTAATGAGTTATTTCTCTAGCAGAAATACTTGGCTGGGCAAGGTTACAGTAGAAAGTTATCACATATTTTTTGGCCATTAAGCTCGGAATTGATGCAGATAGAAGGTTACAGTAGAAAGTTATCACATACTTGGTTGGGCAAGGTTACAGTAGAAGGTTACTCGGAATTGATGCAGATATGGAAATGTTCAAGATGAGAAGGTACTAAATTCTTCTGGGCTGAGTCTTCTGCGGGTGCCACTAAGCTCCCAGTAGCTGATGAAGTAGGAACTAAATATTTGTACCATTCATTGACATTAATTAGTTAATGTTTATTGTAAAAATTTATGGGTTGCACATATGTAATCTTTTTCCTTTTGGCAAATTAAGTTGGTACCAATAAATGGAACAAAAGTGTATCATGATAATTTTGTACTGTGTATAACTTTGGTTTTTCTGTTACATAGATTGAGTTGTTATTTCGTTCAATTTTTTCTGTTTTATTTGTTTTATTTGTTTATAAAGCTATAATGCTGAAATTCATGTATTCCATTTTCTTAAATACTGTAAAATGTTGCTTAAAAATAATCACATATTTTCTCAAATTTTGTGTATGCTTATAATTAGTTATCACTTTATGCACAAACTTGTTGTTATGCTTATGATGTATGCTTGTAATAAACATGTTAGATTGTTAGATAAACAACCAGTAACAATTACAATAAACATTCTAGATCTTAGGGTACTCACTGTTCAATTATCTGGAAAACATTTTATTTGATAGAATCTAGTAGACTAGAATCTATAACCACAGCATGGTGGTACCATTTCTATCATCAAGATATATATCACCGTATCACTTCCCTGCAAAACATATAACTTGATACTAAACGGCGTTCCGACCAGAATCAGGAACGGTACAATATCTGTTGATACCCATGACCTCAAAGTATAAAGGAAATAATGCAAAGGGACAAATATTTTCACTGGCTGCAATTGCAAGGAAAGTGCAACAACCAATGGCCAAAAAATATGTGATAACTTTCTACTGTAACCTTGCCCAACCAAGTATTTCTGCAAGAGAAATAACTCATTAACCAAACTACGCCTCCTTCTAGCTCGTTATCCTGTTATACAAAGAAAAAGAAAAATCAAATTAAAGGAATACTGTTCTTCAAATAAATAGTCTGAATCACTAAACAAAAGATATATTGGTAACCTGAAGCAGTAGATTCCAAGAGCATTTTTAATTTCGTGGATGACAGATGTTGCAAAATATAGGTACAGACCAACTGTATTCAAAACAAGGATAACACAATCATATATTTCCAACTTAAATCAAGCAACTGTATTCAAAGTAGTATCAGTACGGTACTACAAAACTGTACCAGTATGGCACCTCTAACTGAGACCTTGATTATTGTTTCAATTGGTGGAAGGAACTGAGAGGCGATGATGCATGGAAGCAGGCGAAAACCGCTGAAGTGCTGTCATTTGGAGAAACCTAGCGGTGGCGACGTGGATCTGATAAAGAGAGACTGGCGAATCCGATAGAGGATTTGAAGGAGAGGCCGGGAAGAGAGACACAAATCGCTAGAGGAGAGGGGCTTGACGGTCTCGGCGTCGAGAGAGGAGAGGAACGAAAGGAGGCTTCAGGTGCGATTTGGGGCTGGGGCTGAGAGAGAGTTCGCGTGAGAGAGAGAGATCTGTGGGTTGGGGGATTACTGGACTGGATGCCTCCAGTACTGGAGAAGCCATCCATAACAATTCAGCGAAATTTTCAGTTCCGATCAGATCAAATCTGCACGAATCTGAATTTAGATCGAACGGTTTAAAACTTGATTGCTCCATACCCCAGGAACAAACGTTTTGATATTAGCCACTCTCTCTCTCTATATATATATATATATATAGGCTACCATGCTTTGCAAATTAAAGCACCTCTTGTGCTTTGCGCTCATTTTCGAATTTTCAAAATTCAAAATGTCGATCCGACCGTTCAAGTTGTTCTCCATATTGAAATGTGCTTGGAGACCAAATTTTACATTTTTTGGAATTTTTTTACTATTTATTAAGCCACTTTGAAAATCGCTGATCCATTGGTCCAGAAAATTTTACTGTTTTGCTAGTGTGAACATTGGATCAGCGATTTTCAAAGTGGCTTAATAAATAGTAAAAAAATTCCAAAAAATGTAAAATTTGGTCTCCAAGCACATTTCAATATGGAGAACAACTTGAACGGTCGGATCGACATTTTGAATTTTGAAAATCCGAAAATGAGCGCAAAGCACAAGAAGTGCTTTAATTTGCAAAGCATGGTAGCCTATCTCTCTCTCTATATATATATATAGGAAATGGCTAGCATGCTACGCGTAGCATAGAGGGCCTCCGTGCTACGGCTCAATATTTGAGTTTTCAAAATCCTAACGGTCGATCCGAACCATTCAACATGATCTCCATATGAATATGTACTTGCAAACCAAATTTTATATTTTTTAGAATTTTTTTACTATTTTTTTAGATAGGTAGAAAATCACTTGATATGAATGGTACATAATTTTCAGATCAAGTGATTTTCTACCTATCTAAAAAAATAGTAAAAAAATTCTAAAAAATGTAAAATTTGATTAGCAAGTACATATTCATATGGAGATTATGTTGAACGGTTCGGATCGACCGTTAGGATTTTGAAAACTCAAATATTGAGCCGTAGCACGAAGACCCTCTATGCTACGCATAGCATATAGTGCCTCCGTGCTACGGCTCAATATTTGAGTTTTCAAAATCCTAACGGTCGATCCGAACCGTTCAACATGATCTCTATATGAATATGTACTTGCAAACCAAATTCTAAAAAATGTAAAATTTGGCTAGCAAGTACATATTCATATGGAGATCATGTTGAACGGTTCAGATCGACCGTTAGGATTTTGAAAACTCAAATATTGAGCCGTAGCACGGAGGCCCTCTATGCTATGCGTAGCATGCTAGCCATTTCCTATATATATATATATATATAGAGTTGGGCTAACTTGCTTTGGGAATTAAAGGGGGCGTTTTACTTTGCGCTCATATCTTCATTTTTAAAGTTCAAATAGTCGATTCGAACCTTCCAACATGTTCTTCATATTAAAATGTGCTTGGAGACCAAATTTTACATTTTTTGGAAATTTTTTACTATTTTTTCAGAATTTTTGAAAATCACAACTTTTCAATAAAAATAATAATAATAAAAAATTCAGCAAAGTGATGATTTTCAAAAATTCTGAAAAAATAGTAAAAAATTTCCAAAAAATATAAAATTTGGTCTCCAAGCACATTTTAATATGAAGAACATGTTGGAAGGTTCGAATTGACTATTTGAACTTTGAAAATGAAGATAGGAGCGCAAAGTAAAACGCCCCCTTTAATTCCCAAAGCAAGTTAGCCCAACTCTATATATATATATATATATATATATATATAGATGGGCTATTGTGCTTTGCAAAGTAAAGCCATTGTTTTACTTCGTCTTACTTTTTGGATTTTCAAAGTCCAAAACGTTGATCCGACCGTTCAAGTTGATCTACATATTGAAATGTGCTTGCAAACCAAATTTTACATTTTTTGGAAATTTTTTACTATTTATTAAGCCACTTTGAAAATTGCTGATCACATGGTCCAGAATTTTGTTGCACTGTTTTTTCTGGACCATGTGATCAGCAATTTTCAAAGTGGCTTAATAAATAGTAAAAAAATTCCAAAAAATGTAAAATTTGGTCTGCAAGCAGATTTCAATATGGAGATTGATGTGATTTCTGCAGTACAAGTAATAAATCCTAATTTATACTCAATTCAGTTGCAAGTGTACAACCTAGTCAAGTAGTATTTAGGGATCGTCTCCACAGGGACAAGTCGGAATATTTTTTCTAACCTAACAATTTAATTTAGTAAAAGAAATAAAAAGGTTTTTGTTTGTTCAAGTGGTTGATTTGGTTTTGATTAAACTAAATTAAACTAAAGTCTTAAGAAAAATTCTGATTTTTAACAAAGATGAGAGATTAGGGTTTCTTAGGGTTCCTATCCACTAATGTTATGACTAATTGGTTTATTAAATTTGTTCTTTTAATTATGAAGGCACAGTTGAGGGTTGTAGGTACAAAGGGATATTTCTATATTAATACCATCTTCAAATTAGAATAAACGTCACCTCTCGGTACTTGGCTATGCTAATCTAAAGTCATTAAGTTCTTACTGTCCTAATTAATCTAGAAAACCGTAATTCACCTCTCGGTACTTGGTACAGTTTGTCTAAACTATTAGGTAAAGCCCGTATAAGACAAGCGTCACCTCTCGGTACTTAGCCTATCAAATACCCTATTCTTTATGGTCAGGACTAAATATTCAATTTCTCAATTGCAAATACTAAATCCTAAGGTTTCATGTGATTTCGATTAAGTCTTCACAATCAATTGAAATAAAGAACAGATCATATCAAAGAACAAGAAAATACAAATTAAACCAACTAAATCATAACAAAAGTTTCAAGTACAGCCCTAATTAACCCTAGAAAATCCTTTAGCCTGTCATGGCTAAAGCACAAATCAAATTAAAAAGAATAAAAGAGTTCCAAAGAGAGAAAATAATAAAACCGGTTGATCTTGTGATGTTTCTTTCTCCCTTCTTCTCTCTCCTTTTCTCTTCCTTTGTCTCTCTTGTTAAAACCAGAAATTATCTCTAAAAAAACGTTCCTGTTCTGTTCTACAAGTTTCCTATTTATACCTCTCCAAAATATAAAACTAAATCTCTAAAAATAGCAAATTCGGGCTCTGAAACCGCCTTATTGCGGGCCGCAATAACATCCTTACGGGCCGCAATGAGTGGAGGCGGTTCCTTCTCGCGCAGATTCTGACTCTCTGTTTACTTCTTTACGGGCCGCAATAAAATCCGTTGCGGGCCGCAATAGGTCTGGAAAATGCTGTAGTCTGAGTTGCTCTCTGTTTGATAATGTTGCGGCCCGCAATGAATGTCTTGCGGTCCGCAATGAATGTGACAGATTCGCCTGGCTTGCCATAAATCGCCCGTTTTGCTCCGTTAAGCTCCAAACACTTGATTACCTGTAAAATAAACATAACTAGGGCAGTAACTTGAACTTTTGGACATTTCTAACCTAATTAAACCTAATCTAATCAAAACTTGGCTTAATTTTCATAACAAACCCTAGGTTTCAATATATATTATTTTGGCTTATCAAATTCCCCCAAGGCTAGTCCTTGCTTGTCCCAAGCAAGTCTAAACACTTATGAAAATTCCCGGGACTGGTTACGTCTTTTAAACCAAGTTATCTAAACTATCCTAATAACAAAAGCTAAATTAGGGTTAAAAATTGGTCGGTCAAGGCAAATTAGGGTTAAACAACTTAATTCAAAGCACGAATAAAAACTATTTGGATTTCTTTCAATGATCTTCTTCACCTCACAAACGCAAGTTTTCGGTTTTAATTAAGCAAATTTGTACCCACATGACACCTCAGAGTTAGTGAATCTCGGTTTATTCTCCCAATTCTACAAGTGATAACCAATTCCAGAAAATCCTTTGAAATGAAAAATAAAAATTCAGTTAATGGTGTAGGCTGTGCCTGATGCTTTGACTCTTTTTACTTGTGCATCTGTCTGTTTTAGGCTCGCTCATTTATTCACTCATTTTTATTTTGTTTTTGTTCTTTTCTTCTTTTATTTTTCACTTTTTTCTGAAATATTATGCGGATATATCTGTCCTAAGGACTTCAATCCAACATAGCTCACTTTTTTCAACCTACACCTTTGTTCAATTAAGTTCGTTTAAGAAAGGATTTCTGAGTCTCGCGCAAAGTCTCCTACGGGCACCAAGCCTTTCGGAAACTCTTGGCCTTGCGCGTATGAGACTTGATTTTCAACATGCAAAATGGGTTTTTAATTGAAGACCACAGGTACTAAGGTATCATAAGACATCATAATTCACCAATTATTTACCTATTCTTGTGCCATGAGGTTATATCACCGAATACCCAAAATTTTTGAAATAAGCCCTCAAATTGTATTGTTTTTCCCTAAATTGCACAAAACTTTCCAATTTCTATCCTAAACTAAAAGAAACAAACTAAAATTTTTTTTTTACTAAGATACTACTCCTACAATTTACCCCCCCCAAGCCTATCCATTGGCACCGACTCGGTGCAACAAATAAAACAAAGAAAGGGAAAAAGAGGAGATGAGAAAGCTCACAATGGTGATCAATCCTGCCGCGGAGGTGCAGCGGTCTCCTGAGGTGGTGTACGCCTAGGTCGTCGGCGCCTCGGTATCGGGTCAGCTGAAATGAATCCAGACTCTGACATGTGCGTGTACATGCGGTCGGTCCGATGGTAAGTGCCATGCTGCTGATCTGCCATCTCATCAACATCGCCGGCCAGATCATTGTATTGGACCTGCAGACGGCCCATCTGAGTGTTGAGCTGAGTCATGGCGGAATGAGAAGTGTCGAACCGGCCCGTCATGAAGGTCTGATGCTCGCTATACTGACCGTGGACATATGTGCGGAGGTCGGCAATCTGTTTGTCGACAGAATTGAACCGCTCGTCCACATAAGAGCGCAGTTGAGTGTACTGTGTTTCACTCTGAGTGGCCAAATTTGTGATGTTGGTATTCATCGTTTGCATCATTTCGTACATCTGCTGCGGTGTCGGCTGGCCGGGACCCCAAGAAGGAGGAGGTGGTGTATGATGCTGCTCTGGCGGAGGTACCCCAAATGGGTCAACATGTGGCTGGGCGGAAGGCTCGGCACCTGGCTGATGCTGGTACTGCGGCTGTAGAGGTGGGGCCACTATAAGGGGCAGAATCCAAGTGGAAGGATCGGCCCTGTCGATAGGAGCTGGCAGGGGTAGAGGGATATGCTGACTTCCACGGGAAATGAAGAAGAACGAGTCGCCAAGTCGAGAAAACATACCGGCTGTCTTAAGATATGCCATATCAATGAACTCAGTCTGTTTTTGGAGACGCGTGGCAAGGACTCGGTAGACTGGACCTTCTGTGGGAATCACACCATGGTAGATTGCAAGCCGAGTCACAAATCCACCAACAGAGATCATACCGCCCTGAGTGGCGTTATCGCGGATGCCCAGAATGTGGTCGAACATGAAGGCGCCGACATTTGGAAGTGCCTCGGGCCTTGTTTGAGCATGGAGCATGGCATAGATGAAGAAGATCTCGTTCTCGCCCATGGTACCTACCGTCTCACCGCGCGCAAAGATGGTGAAGGCAAGAGCGCGCTGGATGTAGCGGAACACGGGGTGGCTGATTTGGCTGGCCTTGTAGGTCCTCCTATGCCTACCAATCAACTGGCAAAAGAAATCATAGAAGCTCGTGTTCTCATCCCAATTAGGGGTCTCCGCTGCGTCAGGTCTGTCGGGGAACCCCATGATTCTGTTGACCTCATCCATGGTGATTGAGTATTGCGTACCGTCCAGGTAGTAGGTCGCCAGATTCTCGTGTTCCATGCCAAGAGTAGACAAAAATTCGTAAGTTAGGGTACGATAAGCTGGCATAGACAGGGTGCAATAGTCCCAAATACCAAGGGTAGACATAAGAGACTGGACCTCATCCAAAATACCTAATGATTGCAGTGTTGGTATATGGATATATTTGGGCTGCACTACCCTTTTGGACTTGAGAAAATCAAACTTGTCTCGGTCTGAATCATTGACAAACCTTAGACCAAAATCAGGGCTATTGTTTTCAGGCCACCGATTTTCAGGTAAATTGGTCCAATCGGGCTGGTCTGACATCTCCGTGTCATTGGAGTTACTGGTATTACCGGCCCGGCCCCTATACTGTTTGGATCGTTTGGGGGGTAAAAAATCATCATCATCAGCAGGTGCCTTACCCTTATTCCTTGTCCTTGGTGGCATTTTGGTTCAGTTTGATGTTAATTAAGCCTAAGTGACAATTTGGTACAATTCAAGCACAATTCGCAATTCGATTAACTCGATTGATTTAAATGAAACTAAAGAGAGTTAGAAATACAACCGAACGCGTGCAACCAAACCGATTTGAAGTGGAGAAGCCCAAATGTCGAGTCGAACCTTCAAAATTTCAGAAAAATCACCAAGGAGGGGCTCCTGCGTGCTTGGCTGCGGGCCGCAAGAGGGTTGGTTGCGGACCGCAATGGGTGTTGAGAAGTGGAGAAGACCTCTGATTGCTTCTCTTCGGGCCGCAATGGGTATTGTTGCGGACCGCAAGGGGTATTGGGAACTCGATGAGCTCTCTGACTTCTTTGCTGCGGGCCGCAAGGGGTATTGTTGCGGACCGCAAGGGTTATTGTGGAAGATACGGTGAAGGAAGGTAGGGTTTCGGCGTCGGTGAAGATGTTGCGGTCTCGGCAGGGAGACGGAGTGCTCGTGCGGCGTCGGTGAAGAGGTGTGGCAGCGGGTGTCGGCTTCGATGGAGAAGGTGGTGGAGAGAGAGGTGGTCGGTGTTGAAGGGTGGCTGGTTAGGGTTTAGTAGAGAGAGAGAGAGTAAGAGAAATGGTGAGAGAGGTGGTTTTGGTTGAGAGAGAGAAGTGAGGAGAGAGAAAGGGAGATGAGGAAGGAGAGAGAGGGGTCACGGTTGAGAGGAGAAGGGAAGAAGGAGGAGGCTTGGCACTGTTTCGGCAGGGAGACGGATGGGAAGTGGAGGAGGCGGAAAGAGAAGGAGAAAAGGAAAGGAGGAGGGGGCCGCAAAAGACGCGTCTGTTGGCTTATATTGCGGACCGCAATGAGTATGGTTGCGGGCCGCAATAGACCTGAAAAATTAAAAAAATTGATTAAGTACTGGGGAAAAAATCTGTGTGCATTGCGGTCCGCAATAATTGTGTTACGGGCTGCAATTGAATTAAAATTCTACCCTAATTTTTTTTTTTTGTGTTTTCTCTGTGTGCTTTGTTGCGGGCCGCAGGATGATTTATTGCGGGCCGCAAAAGAGAGAAAAATTTCAGAAAAAAACTAAATTAACCTATCTAAAATGCGAATTAATTTTAAAGTACGAAATTTAAATGTGCAAAAAGGTAAATTGCTTGGGTTGCCTCCCAAGAAGCGCTTGTTTAGCGTCTCGAGCTTGACCATTCTCCTCTTCTAGTTCGTTTGTGCATCGGTAAGGGAGATGCTTGTCTTCCCTTCAACCGGTTCTCCGTGATTGTACACCTTCAGTCTTTGCCCATTCACTTTGAACGCTCCAGTTCGCTCGCTCCAAATTTCTATCGCCCCATGGTCAAACACACGTTGCACCTGAAACGGGCCACTCCACTTGGACTTGAGTTTACCTGCAAAGAGCTTAAAACGTGAATTGAACAATAAAACATAATCACCAATTTTAAACTCCCTTCGAATTATGTGCTTGTCATGCCATTTCTTCGTCTTCTCCTTATAAATTTTGGCATTCTCATACGCGCTCAGACGGATCTCCTCAAGTTCATGCAAGTCGAGGATGCGCTTTTGGCCAGCTTGAAACATGTCGAAGTTAATAGACTTGATAGCCCAAAACGCCTTATGCTCCAATTCAACCGGCAAATGACATGGCTTGCCATAGACAAGCTTGAAAGGAGTCATGCCAATTGGTGTTTTGTAGGCCGTGCGGTATGCCCATAGTGCATCATCTAGTCTCAAACTCCAGTCTTTTCGGTTCAGTCCTACAGCGGTTTGGAGAATGTGCTTGATCTCGCGGTTTGAGACTTCAACTTGACCGCTTGTTTGCGGATGGTACGGAGTTGCGACTTTGTGTTTTACACCATACTTCTCCATGAGACTTGCAAAGGATCGGTTGATGAAATGAGAACCTCCATCGCTAATTACCACCCTTGGAACACCGAACCTTGGAAAAATCACCTTTTGGAAAAGGCGTTTGACAGTCTTTGAATCGGCTTCGGGGCTTGGTATCGCTTCTACCCACTTGGAGACATAATCCACCGCCACAAGGATGTACTTGTTGTTGCATGAGCTCAGAAAGGGTCCCATAAAATCAATGCCCCATACATCAAATAATTCAACTTCTAGAATGCTTTGCTGAGGCATCTCATGTCGTTTGGTTATGTTTCCTATCCTTTGGCACTTGTCGCAAGAGATAACAAACATCCTTGTATCTTTAAAAAGGGTTGGCCAAAAGAAACCGGCCTGTAGGACTTTGGCAGCAGTTTTGTTGGTTGAAGCATGTCCTCCGTAAGGTGATGAATGACAATGGTAAAGAATCGATTGCACCTCATCTTGTGGAATGCAGCGTCTGTGAATCCCATCAACACCAAGCTTGAAAAGATATGGATCATCCCAAAAATAATGCTTGGCATCCGCAAAGAATTTTTTCGGGATTGGTATGTGAGGTTTGGTGGTAGAGACCCACATGCAAGAAAATTCGCAATATCAGCGAACCACGGGTATTCGACTGTATTCACTTGGTAGAGCTGCTCATCGGCGAAAGAGTCATCTATCGGCAAGTCTTTGTTTGAAGGTTCAGCCACAATGCGTGAAAGGTGATCGGCTACTAGGTTTTCGGTGCCCTTCTTGTCCCTTATCTCAAGGTCGAACTCTTGGAGCAAGAGGATCCATCGGATGAGGCGCGGTTTTGCATCCTTCTTGGTAAGGAGGTAACGGACTGCCGCATGATCCGTGTAGACAATGACTTTAGAACCCACCAAATAAGGGCGAAACTTGTTGATGGCAAAGACCACCGCTAGTAACTCCTTTTCAGTTGTGGTGTAGTTGACTTGGGCCTCATCTAGCACTTTGCTTGCGTAGTAGATTGCATACGGCTTCTTGTCGACTCGCTGCCCCAATACCGCTCCAACGGCATAATCACTTGCATCGCACATTATCTCAAATGGCTCATTCCAATTCGGGGGTTGCAAGATAGGCGCTGAAATCAAAGCTTCTTTCAACCAGTGTTGTAAATAACGGTATGCGGTCATCGGACGGATGGGGTACCGCCAAGCGATTAATCGGTATGCGGCCGATTAATCGGAATTATGCGGACAATTTAACGTTTTTATTAAATTTATGTATATATATCATAATTTATTAAAAATAATTTATTGAACTCATTAAACTTATCAAATAAACTTAATCTAACTTAGTTTTATTATTATAACATGACACTACGCTTATTTCTTCTTAACACATAAATATTTTTACATGTGTAAGTAACACATTTATTTAATGAAAAAATAAATTTGAGAATTAAGTTTTTTCAAATACTAATAACATATTATTTGAAATAAATGAAACATTCCAACCTAAAATCACTAAACTTAGTTTATGATAACAACTTAATTTCATAAATGTACACGTCGTACTAATTGAAAAAATTACATTAGTAAGTAAGAAAAATATATGGTATATAAATAATAGAAGAAGAGTGAGGCTACAGTACTATGCATAGCACGGATTGGGCATTGCTACGGTTCAATATTTGAGTTTTCAAAATTCTAACGGTCGATCTGAACCGTTCAACATGATTATAAAATAAATATGTACTTGCAAACCAAATTTTACATTTTTTCGAATTTTTTTACTATTTTTTTAGATAGGTAGAAAATCACTTGATCTGAAAATTCTGGACCGATTAATCGGAATAAACGGCCGATTAATCGGAAGAAACGGCCGATTAATCGGAAGAAACGGCCGATTAATCGTTCTCATCCGCAAACAGGCAACCGTTTAGCATATTCGTAACGGTTTGGCCGCCGTTAACGATTAAACGGCCGTTTAATCGGCCGTTAAGACCGTTTTTTACAACACTGCTTTCAACCTATTAAAAGCATCTAGACAATCCTCATTAAAATCAAAAGGTGCATCCTTAAGCAATAAATTGGTCAAAGGTTTGGCAATTTTAGAAAAATCTTTAATGAACCTTCGATAAAAACCGGCATGCCCTAAGATGCTTCTAACACCTTTCACATTGATTGGTGGAGGTAACTTTTCAATCACCTCAACTTTGGCCCGATCAACCTCTAAACCTTTTTCAGAAACAACATGGCCTAAAACAACTCCCTCTTGAACCATAAAATGGCACTTTTCCCAATTCAAAACAAGACTAACCTCTTCACACCGTTGCAAGACTTTGGACAGGTTGGTCAAACAATCATTAAAGGTTGTACCATAGACCGAAAAGTCATCCATAAAGACTTCCATGGATTTCTCAATCAGGTCTGAAAATATTCCCATCATTGCCCTTTGAAAAGTGGCCGGTGCATTACATAACCCAAAGGGCATCCTACGATATGCAAAGGTACCATATGGACAAGTAAAAGTGGTCTTTTCTTGGTCATCAGGATGTATTGGTATTTGAAAGAAACCACTATACTCATCTAAGTAACAAAAGAAAGAATGCTTAGCTAGCCGTTCAAGCAATTGATCTATGAACGGGAGAGGAAAATGATCCTTGCGCGTGCCGGTATTGAGCTTTCGATAGTCGATGCACATGCGCCATCCCGTCACAAGTCGTGTTGCAATTGGCTCGCCATCCTTCCCTTCTATCACTGTTGTTCCTCCCTTCTTTGGCACCACATGGATTGGGCTCACCCATTTGCTATCGGAGATAGAGTAGATGATGCCGGCGTCAAGTAGCTTGTGTATCTCTTTGCGCACGACTTCGCTTAAGTTCGGATTCAGTCTCCGCTGGCTTTCAATGGTTGGTTTGTGTCCTTCTTCCATCAAGATCCGGTGCATGCAAATAGAAGGGTTGATTCCTTTGAGATCGTCTATTGTGTATCCAATGGCCTTTCGGTGCATCCTCAGTATTTGCAGAAGTTGTGAGGTTTGGTCTTGGTTTAGAGATGCATTGACAATAACGGGATAGGTTTGGTTTGGACCAAGGTATTCGTATCGTAAGGTCGAAGGCAATGGCTTTAGTTCAACCTTGGGTGCATCTTCTGTGGTTTCGGCAAAGTTAGGAAGGGTCTCAGCAGTTGAAATTTGAAAAATCGGG
Source organism: Carex kokanica (assembly GCA_025461125.1). Taxonomy (NCBI): domain Eukaryota; kingdom Viridiplantae; phylum Streptophyta; class Magnoliopsida; order Poales; family Cyperaceae; genus Carex; species Carex kokanica. Next base: position 251,661 of record JAJGRX010001058.1, on the reverse strand, counting down.
CTTAGAATAGGCTCTTTGTCATTCTGGAAAGGTTTGTTGCGGGCCGCAAGGGGTTCATTGCGGGCCGCAAGGGGTTCATTGCGGGCCGCAATGAGCTCTGTTTGATTCAGCTTCTCTGACTGAAGATGTTGCGGGCCGCAATAGGTTTCATTGCGGGCCGCAATGGTTGTGCGATTTTCATCCCTCTCTGGTTGAAGATGTTGCGGGCCGCAATAACCTCCACAGAACTCGTTGTGTCAACTTTTTCGCACTCCTGATCCATCCAGTACTCAAATGAACCCTTCTCCATGTTGTTTGTGAGCTCTTCAACTATCAACCTGTCAAGTATCTCAACACTAAAAACACTTTGATCGTTAGATGGATATCTCATGGATCTTTTGATATCGAATGTCAATTTTTCTTCACCAATATTCATTGTGATAATTCCATCATGGACATAGATCACGGCTTTTGCTGTATTGAGAAATGGTCGACCTAACAAGAGTGGTGTATGAGTGTCCTCATCCATGTCAACCACAACAAAATCAATTGGTACAAAGAACTTTCCAATTTGAATTGGCAAGTCCTCCACCACCCCTAAAGGTAACTTAACCGATTGGTCTGCCAATTGAAGAGATATTCTAGTGGGTTTGAGTTCTCCAACACCTAACCTGTCATATACCGACTTAGGCATAAGACTTACACTCGCTCCTAGATCACATAGTGCACGTTTGAATTGAACATTTCCTATAGAACATGGTATGGAAAATTTACCCGGATCATCCAAATTTTTGGGCAATTCATTCATTACCATTGTACTACCGTTTGTGTCTAAAGATACCATTAGGACCTCTTCAATTTTACGCCTGTTTGAAAGAATGTCTTTGAAAAATTTGGTGTAAACCGGCATTTGGGTCATTACCTCAGTCAATGGTAGGTTCACATTCAATTGTTTCAACAGTTCAAGGAATTTGGCAAATTGTTTGTCGGTTTTCTCATTCTTAAGTCTACCAGGAAAAGGAGCGTATTTGTGAGGAGGGATGTAGAGAGGTACCTGTGCACTTACCTTTGGCAGTTCATCTTGAGATTGCTTTGCTGGTTCCGCATGGTCGCTTGGTGCAATTGGTGTAGTTTTCTTTGAGGCAAAATTCTCATGTGTGGAGATGTGCTCATCATTGCCTCGTGTCTCTTCACCTTGCGGTTGTACATAGTCATCCTTTGGTACAGGTGGATCCTCATATTGCGTACCGCTGCGAAGCATGTGCCTAACCGCCTTGACATCCTTGGGATTGTTCTCGGGTTTTGGCGGAAGGGTGCCCGGTTGGCGAGAGAATTGTGTAGCTTGTTGTGCAACTTGGTTTTCAAGTAATTTGTTTTGAGTTGCTAACATGTCTACCTTTTTGGTCAGTTAATCAAACTTTTGATTTTAACTTGTCATGAAAGTCTCCATCATCAATTCGAGATTGGACTTTGGTTGAGCATTCGAACCATACCCTTGGTTACCATAACCTTGATTTGGTCTATTAAAGTTTGAGTTACCTTGGTTGTTTTGATTTCCTTGGGTTGGTTGGTCATTTTGTCTCCACGAAAAGTTTGGGTGATTTCTCCAACCGGGGTTGTAAGTATTGGAGTAAGGGTTGTTGTTTGGTTTGAAATTGCCTTGGTTAATTGCATTCACTTCCTCATAACTAACCTCATTACTTACACCACAGTTAATTGCTAGATGATCGGTACCACCACAAATTGAACAAGGGAGAGGAGAGGGATTGCTTACCGAGTTTACGCTCATTTGATCAATTTTGCGATTCAAAGCGGCAATTTCTGCAGCAAAATTTGGATTCGAATTCACCTCCTTCATTCCCCGCTGCAGGATGATCGGTGTCTCCCTAGGGTTGTGCCATTGGCTTTGGTTGAGAGCCATGTCATCCACCAGCTTGTATCCATCAATAGCCCCTTTATTCATGAGACTACCTCCAGCAGCTGCGTCTAGCATCCCCTTGTCCTGTGGTAGAAGGCTGTTGTAGAAGATTTGCAACAAATTTCATCCTTCGATACCATGGTGGGGACAGTACCTCTGCAGTTCTTGAAACCTCTCCCACGCCTCGCTCATTGTTTCTTCTCCTTTTTGTCGGAAATTGTGGATTTGATGGCGCAAGGAGTTTGTTTTGGATGGTGGGAAAAATTTGTTGAGAAAAGCATTCGCCACCTTCGGCCAAGTGTTCATGTTCTCGGGTCTTTGGCCCCTTATCCAACTTTTAGCCTTATCTGCAAGAGAAAAAGTGAAGGCCATAACTTTAAGATTTTCTGGAGAAACAGTTTGTACCTTAATTGTGCTGCAGATTTCTTCAAAATTGGCTAAGTGCTGTGTTGCATCTTCGTGAGGTAGACCATGGAACAGATGGCGCTGCACCATGCTAACCCATGCTGGCGGAATCTGATATTCTTCAGCATTGATGGTGGGTGCCGTATACCCAAGGTGGATTTCCTCAGCCCTAGGCGCTGTAAAGTCTCTCAAGGGGCGATTGGCATCAGCCGCTTCGATGTTTTGTCTATCAGCGGCGGCTGCTCGCAATCGTTGAAGTTCATTGGCCATCTCATCCCGTTCTCTTTGAAGGTTCTCCAAACGAGCATTTTCGTTCCCGGTCGACATGTCTAACCGGCGCGGATTTATACTCAGGAAAGGTCCTCTTGTTGGGTGTTTGTTTCGTCTGGCGTAGAAAAGATGAGTTGATCCTCTCCTAGAAAACCACTCAACCAAATCTGTGGCTTCCGGGGTTGGAGGTTCTTCTGCCAGATTTCAACCTGCACGAGTGAGAGAGAAAAGAAAGCAAAAGAAAATTAAAAACAATTACTAACTAAATTACTTAGGTCTGAAATAATATTCTCCGTTGTCCCCGGCAACGGCGCCAAAAACTTGATGTGATTTCTGCAGTACAAGTAATAAATCCTAATTTATACTCAATTCAGTTGCAAGTGTACAACCTAGTCAAGTAGTATTTAGGGATCGTCTCCACAGGGACAAGTCGGAATATTTTTTCTAACCTAACAATTTAATTTAGTAAAAGAAATAAAAAGGTTTTTGTTTGTTCAAGTGGTTGATTTGGTTTTGATTAAACTAAATTAAACTAAAGTCTTAAGAAAAATTCTGATTTTTAACAAAGATGAGAGATTAGGGTTTCTTAGGGTTCCTATCCACTAATGTTATGACTAATTGGTTTATTAAATTTGTTCTTTTAATTATGAAGGCACAGTTGAGGGTTGTAGGTACAAAGGGATATTTCTATATTAATTCCATCTTCAAATTAGAATAAACGTCACCTCTCGGTACTTGGCTATGCTAATCTAAAGTCATTAAGTTCTTACTGTCCTAATTAATCTGGAAAACCGTAATTCACCTCTCGGTACTTGGTACAGTTTGTCTAAACTATTAGGTAAAGCCCGTATAAGACAAGCGTCACCTCTCGGTACTTAGCCTATCAAATACCCTATTCTTTATGGTCAGGACTAAATATTCAATTTCTCAATTGCAAATACTAAATCCTAAGATTTCATGTGATTTCGATTAAGTCTTCACAATCAATTGAAATAAAGAACAGATCATATCAAAGAACAAGAAAATACAAATTAAACCAACTAAATCATAACAAAAGTTTCAAGTACAGCCCTAATTAACCCTAGAAAATCCTTTAGCCTGTCATGGCTAAAGCACAAATCAAATTAAAAAGAATAAAAGAGTTCCAAAGAGAGAAAATAATAAAACCGGTTGATCTTGTGATGTTTCTTTCTCCCTTCTTCTCTCTCCTTTTCTCTTCCTTTGTCTCTCTTGTTAAAACCAGAAATTATCTCTAAAAAAACGTCCCTGTTCTGTTCTACAAGTTTCCTATTTATACCTCTCCAAAATATAAAACTAAATCTCTAAAAATAGCAAATTCGGGCTCTGAAACCGCCTTATTGCGGGCCGCAATAACATCCTTACGGGCCGCAATGAGTGGAGGCGGTTCCTTCTCGCGCAGATTCTGACTCTCTGTTTACTTCTTTGCGGGCCGCAATAGGTCTGGAAAATGCTGTAGTCTGAGTTGCTCTCTGTTTGATAATGTTGCGGCCCGCAATGAATGTCTTGCGGTCCGCAATGAATGTGACAGATTCGCCTGGCTTGCCATAAATCGCCCGTTTTGCTCCGTTAAGCTCCAAACACTTGATTACCTGTAAAATAAACATAACTAGGGCAGTAACTTGAACTTTTGGACATTTCTAACCTAATTAAACATAATCTAATCAAAACTTGGCTTAATTTTCATAACAAACCCTAGGTTTCAATATATATTATTTTGGCTTATCAGAGATCAACTTGAACGGTTCGAATCGACCGTTTGGACTTTGAAAATCCAAAAATGACTTGGTAGCACCGGGAGCTAGGAACTACCACTTTGACCTTAGTCACTCTCTCTCTCTCTCTCTCTATATATATATATATATATATATATATATATATAGAATTTTGCTATTGTGCTTCATGAAGTAAAACCCATATTGTACTTCACGCTCATACACCCATTTCCAAAATCCAAATCATCGATCCGACCGTTCAAGTTGTTCTCCATATTGAAATGTGCTTGGAGACCAAATTTTACATTTTTTGGAATTTTTTTACTATTTATTAAGCCACTTTGAAAATCGCTGATCCATTGGTCCAGAATTTTTTACTGTTTTTTACTATTCACAATGGATCAGCGATTTTCAAAGTGGCTTAATAAATAGTAAAAAAATTCCAAAAAATGTAAAATTTGGTCTCCAAGCACATTTCAATATGGAGAACAACTTGAACGGTCGGATCGACGATTTGAATTTTGGAAATGGGTGTATGAGCGTGAAGTAAAACGAAGTTTTACTTCGCGAAGTACAATAGCCCTACTCTATATGTATATATATATATATAAACAAACTTGTTTGTACTTGAATTGATAATTTTTTTTCATCAATTTGATATTGTAAGCTACGTATAGACTACGAGTCGGAAAATAATTACATCTTTTTGTGACGAGGTTCATCCTTTTAATGATGGACATGAAGAAAAATAATAAATTATTAAAAAAATGATTTTCTTCGTACAAAGAACTAAAAAATGATATTTCATTTTATTCTGATAAAAATTAAAACTATATTACCATTTATTGTACAGTAACAGTAGTTGATTTATGTGAACTCGTAATACCCATTAAGACAGAGACAGAAAGCCCAATTTTTTTTTTTTTTTTTTTTTTTATAAAAGTGGTATATACCACCTGTTTCCATAGAAACAAATTGTTCATACAAGAATGTCTAGCAAAACAGTATCTAAGTAACAAAGAAACAAAATCTCACAAGCTGTGAAGCAGCTAGGAGATATCTAACAGGTATAAGGCTAAAGAATTATTAAGCATACAACAAACAAAATAGAGAGAGTTGGAAAGTTTATTAGAGGAATGGAAGAAGGCAGCATCAGCATTGCAGAAAATCAGAGAGGTCTGACCCCTCTAACCCAAGACATGGATCTTCCTCTGAATCCCAAATACCGTTTTCCACCTCCGATGTAACTGTCTCCGAGAGGATTATAGAGTTGCCTGCCTGAGATAATTGTGTAACATCCATAGGTAGAATCAAGGTTAATTTAAAGAAGGATTCATCAGAATTAGTCTTACACCAATAAGAAGTTAAGGAGATAATTTGAGAACCTAATGTAGCTACAGAGGGTATCCTAGCATTATTAAAGCATACTTTATTTCTAGCCAACCAAATGACCCAAACTGTGGCTGCTCTAATTAATTCTATTAATAAGCAGTCTTTAAGGGGAATCCAAGCATCTAAAAGCCACAAATCTGTTATATGTTCACAATTAAAAGTAAAATTATTGTAATTAGCAATCCAAGACCAAAGAGTTGAAATTAAAGGGCAAGTAACAAAAAGGTGATCGATTGTTTCTAAAGAGTTGCAAAAATGGCAAGTTTGGTCTCCAGTCCAGCCCCTTTTAGCCAAGTTGTCTTTTGTCAATATTTTACCCTCTTTTAGTAACCACATAAAAAAATTTATCTTGAGGGGGATTTTTGTTTTCCAGAGGGTAGTATAGGTTGAGTTTTTAATTCCTCCAAATTCTAACCATTGATAAAGAGAATGTACAGTAAACTGGCCAGAAGAGTGCCATCTCCAAAAAATCCTATCAGGTTGGGAAATGTTAGTAAACACTGAAGAGAAGGAGTAAGAGGATATAAGGTGATGCCATTCAGCTAAAGTAATTCCTGTGAGTTGTCTATTGAATTGTAAGGAAATAGTAGTAGAAGTGAAAGCCCTAGAAACTGTGATAAGGGGTTCAGTGGAGATACGAAACAGATTTGGGTATAAACAATATAAAGCACAATCTCCATCCCATCTGTCTAACCAAAAGAAAGTTTCTTGTCCAGTACCAATGATTCTATTAATACCTAATTCTACAATATGTCTAAATGATAGGATGCTTGTCCAAAAAGGGGAGCATCTTGAGTTAACTAAGCCTGAAGTACTATATTTATCTATAAGAATATCTTTCCATTTACCTGACGAAGTTGGGCCTTTAAATCTGAAATACCATTTAGCAAGCAAAGTTGGTCCCATGCTACAAGGTGGTATTTTTTATATCTAAGTTAAGAACACCTAAACCACCTTGGTTCTTACTAAGGCAAACTTGGTCCCATGCTACAAGGTGGTATTTTTTTCTAGTTGAAGAGGAACCAGACCATAAGAATTTCTTTCTAATTCTATCTATTTTTTGTCTAATGTTAGTAGGAATCCTGTAGATAGATAGCCAATATAGAGGAATTGCAGATAGTACAGAATTAAGTAATGTAACTCTACCTCCTAATGAAAGTAAGGTGCCTTTCCAAGTTTGAAGTTTGTTTTCTATTTTGGAAACTAAAGGTTGCCAATCATCTGTACTAAGTTTTTTCCAATGAAGAGGAACACCTAAGTAATCGGTAGGGAAGAAAGTTGACAGTCTTGTTGATTAGCTATATTAGTAGCCGTGGTATTGGAAATGTTTAATGGAATTAAAACACTTTTGTTGAAGTTGATTTTTAGTCCAGAAAGGGACTCAAAACCTAGTAAAAGAAATTTAAGGTGTTCAATCATCACAGGGTTGGCTTCTAAGAAAATTAGAGTGTCATTTGCAAAATGTAGATTAAGAACTGTGGAGGAGTTGGCAAATTGACCTAAACCTGAGATAAGACCAGCAGATTGTGCTCTTGTAAGAATTTTGTTTAATGCATCAGCAACTAAGTCAAAAAGAAGAGGTGATAAAGGATCACCTTATCTAAGGCCTTTCTTACATGAAAAATATGTACCTTGAGTACCATTAAAAGAGACACAAGATCTACCTCCTTCTAAGATATCTTTAATCCAATTAATGAAAAGAGTACCAAAGCCTCTAGCTGCTAAAATTTCTAATAAGAAGTTTCAATTAACCTTATCAAAGGCCTTCTCAAAATCAAGCTTAAGAAGAATTCCTTGTTGTTTAGAGATTCTAACTTGGTGTAATACTTCATGGGCACTTATGATATTATCTCCTATTAATCTGCCTTTAATAAAGGCTGCTTGAGAAAGCCCAAATTTTTAAAATAGTAAAAAAAAAAATGGTGAAAAGTTCACCTGGTCACATCTAAGATTTAATAATTCAGATGTAATATCATACTGCATGCTGTGTTGTTCATTAACCTTTCTGGATCTGCATCATAGTAACAAATTCTAAAACGGGCCTTGTAGAAGTTTGGGCAAGAGCAAGCACCTTGTAATATCTATTTCAAACTCGAGTCGGAGGGCATTTTCTTGAACTGGTAAAAGTTACAAGAAAACCCTCCATTAACCCCTCATTCCTTCAAGAAAATCCTACACTACACTCACACCACAGCGACCGCCGCCTCGCCATGGCTGATCCTGGCGAAGAAAGCCACGCCATCGCCTCCCCCGAAGGCGATGACACAGACCCAAAACCAACCCAAACCCTCACTAAAACAGCTCAGAAGAAGCTTTTGAAGCTAGAGCGCTTCGCCGCTCGCAAGGCCGAGAAGAAGGCGGCGGAGAAGCAGCGCAAGGCGGAGAAGAAAGAGAAGCGTCGTCGCGACTGGAATGAGAAAATCGAGTCGCTCTCGCCTGAGGAGAAGGCAAAGCTGCTTGAGTCGAATAAGGAGGCCACGTGGGAGCGGATTAAGCGAGAGAAGGAGGAGCATCGGAACAAGATCGAACGGCTTAATAAGGCAGCAGAGGTCGGTCAGAAGGTTGTGCTGGATCTTGATTTCGGGAACCGCATGACTGCTAATGAAATACAGTCTCTTTCCCAGCAGGTGCCTTTTCTTTTCATTCTGTTTTCAAAATTTGAGCAATGTGCATTAGTAACCTGGGTATTAGTTACTGATGAAACTTGTGCTCTACTATTTGCAATTTGGATATTGAATTATGTAAATTTAAATTTATGTGCCTCCCTCCAAATCCCCAAATTCTTGTCATGACCCAAATCAAGAAATGACATTGTTTGTTTTTCTACCAATTTATTGTTTAATATCTTTATTGTGGATATCCAAGAACTGGCCTGCTACTTTCTCACAATTTACTTAGTAAGAGACTCTCTAGGCTGGTACATTGCCGAGTTGTTTTGGCCCCTTCCCAATTTACTTGACATAAATTTAATTCTTAGTTTACTAGTTATCTTTTTAAAATATGAAAATCATCCGAAATGCTCAAATTAAATTATAGTCACTTATGCTAACTGAATAAATAATATATAAATTACAGATAATGTACTGTTATGGTGCAAACAGTAGATCCACAAATCCAACCCACCTCTGGCTAACAGGCTGTACTGGTGAAATGGAGGCACGATTGAAAAAGATCCCTGGATTTGACAAGTGGTTAATAGAAAAGGAGACTAGACCATATATTGAAGCCCTGAGTGACCAAAAGGAAAATCTCGTCTATTTGACAGCTGATTCAGAAAATGTTCTTGAGGAGCTTGATTCGAAGAGTATTTACATAATTGGTGGGTTGGTTGATCGGAATAGATTTAAAGGGATAACTCTGGACAAGGCAAAGGAACAAGGCATTAAATCTGCAAAATTGCCAATTGGGAATTATTTGAAAATGTCAAGTTCTCAGGTATAATACATCCAGTTAGGAGTAAAATGAAGCAAATTTCATTTCACAATTTGCAGTCACTTGAGCAGGATTGCTTGCACAATTTAGGGTTAATTGAAGACCAATTGCCTAACTAGGGTTTATTTAAGGGCAATATGAACTTAATAGGTCAATGCAAAATCAGCTAACAAATTTTATTTTCTATTTATACTTACCTTTTGATTTTGAACAACATAGTTAACAGCCTAGCATAGTTCTGTAGCCTCTAAATTCATATAGGAAGGTTGCATTTTGGGAAGTTTTGACCTATAGGCTATAGCATGCATAGGATATCAATAAGAAATGGTTTAATCATTTTTTTTTGTCACTTATTTGGTTGTTTCAATTGAAGCTTTTTTATTTTTCTTCAGGTGCTTACAGTAAACCAAGTCTTTGATATAATGTTGAATTTTATTGAAACAAGAGACTGGAAGAGTGCATTTTTTAAGGCAATACCACAGAGAAAAAGAGATAATGCTGAAGGAGAAACCTTAGGTGAAGAAAAGGTTGCAACTCAAGATGCAGCAGATGTAGTAGCAGTAACTAAAGAAGACGAGAAAGAGGATTTGGAAGAAGGAGAGGTTGAGGAAAGCTCTGTGAGCAAAAAGCAGTGCATTAGAGAAACTAAAGATGGAGAACGTATGGCATCAGAAGATAATATCACCACTGAAGACAATTCCTTAGTAACTGATAATGGTAGCAAGGAGTTGTTATGAAAGAAGGGTTTGTTTCAAGTTGTCAATGTTTTGAGTTGCTCTGGATGCTAACACACACTGTCTTGTGAGATTGTAAGTGACGTTTATTTCAGGTGTATGTGTTGAACATGTACTAACAGAGGTTATTCTGTCAATTTTCTGTGTTCTAGTATTAATAAAAAAAAATCATTCAACGATTATTTGTTATTCTATTCTTTATATTTATTCAAGGAAAGTGTAGAAATGAGATGAACAATAATAAATGTATAAATAAAATAGACTCGATACAAGAAAACGCAGTACATGTCATTATGTTGCAATCCCTTGTACATAACAGCTTCAGCCCGAACAAACTAAAAAATAAATGTAAATCTAGATGTGGAAAAGGTAAAGGAAAGGGGAAAAAAAAAAAAAATTAAAGTTACACACCCATTGCTCCAGCAATGTTATTTCACTTACTCTCGTATCACGAAAACCAACTCTAATTAATCTATCTTAATCTGCGTCAGTGTCTTTAAACCTGGTGGCGTGTCCTCCCCATCTGAAACAATCTCCCTCATGCTAATCGAAGCACTTGAGCAAAAAACAAGCAGCGGCTTACACACCCATTGCTCCAGCAATGTTATTTCACTTACTCTCGTATCACGAAAACCAACTCTAATTAATCTATCTTAATCTGCGTCAGTGTCTTTAAACCTGGTGGCGTGTCCTCCCCATCTGAAACAATCTCCCTCATGCTAATCGAAGCACTTGAGCAAAAAACAAGCAGCGGCTTCTTTTTAGGCACCGGGATCGGCTCAGCCTCACCGCTCAGTATCTGGAAAACCTTCCTCATGTTCGGCCTCTCAGCACAATTCGGGTTTGCACAACTCAACCCGACTAACAACAACCTCACCATCGCCTCTTTGTCAAACTCACCATGCAATCTGCTATCGGCTGCCTCAATCAGCCTATCCTCACTGTACAATTTCCAAACCCAATCCACCAAATTGACTGTTTTTTTCGAGCCCTCTTCTTTATCGATGGGTCTCCTCCCGCAACAAACCTCCAACACTACCACGCCGTAGCTAAAAACATCAGTTTGATCGGTTGCTTTGCCACATTGTAAGTACTCTGGCGCGAGGTAACCCATGGTGCCGGCTGTTAGTGTTGAGACCGGGCTCTTGTTGTGGTCCATGAGCCGTGCAAGACCGAAATCCCCCAGCCTTGGGTTGAAGTTAACATCTAATAATATATTGCTGGTTTTTATGTCTCGATGTATTACTCTCTGTTCACATTCTTGGTGTAGATAAGAGAGCGCTGATGCCAGCCCGATGGCCACATTGTACCGTTGAGGCCAGTTAAATACTGAGCCGGGATCTTGGTTCGGTTCTCGGTACAATACCTTGTCAAGACTCCCATGAGGCATGAACTCGTATACCAGTAACAATTCCCCTTTCTCCTCGCACCATCCTTCTAGTTGGACTAAATTTTTGTGCCTGAGACAGGCAATGATAGAGAGCTCCGAAACAAACTCGCTCTTACATTGGTGCTCTTGTTTGGCTCTTTTAACAGCATAAGTATCCCCTGTACCAGGCATGACTGCTTTAAAAACTGTGCCAAATGCTCCTTTCCCAATTATTCGAGTCATGTGAAATCCCCTTGTAGCAACACTCAGTTCCTTGTAAGTGAACTTTCGAGGCCCCTTTAATGCCTCAGATGCAAAACCCTCTTTCTTTGTGGTAAACTCTATTATCTTTTTTATTGTGACCCACATGAATAGAACAAATCCCAAACAAAGAGCTAAAGGGCCTAATATGCCCAGTGCCAAAGTAAGCCTCTTGCGAGAGGTAACATTACTGCTATTAATGGTGATATTTGGGATAGTGCCAAGTGAACCATTGGTTGAATTTGGAGTAGCACTAGAGGAAAGGTTTATAGAAGGGAACCCAAAAGTTTGAAAGGTCCAATCTCTGATCATATGCAATTCTGTGCTTCCTTCAGTGGAGGCCGAAAACCCCACATACGTGAAATCGGCGAAGTTTTGCGAGAGGTCGATATCAATTGAAAAAATGGGTTTGTCAGGCTTTACATTTGTGTAAGCCAACCAAATACCGAGTTGGTTATCCTTATTGCTGTAATCTATCCAAGCTGTTGTCGAATTGCCGCTTTTCAGATCAATCCCATATGACCCAAGATCTACTGCTTTTATTGACAGGGGGGCACCAATGTCTAATCCCACATGGTTATCAGTTGTATCATTGAACTCTTCATTCAACAGGGTATCAAACTCAATCGCAATTAGTGTCCCGTTATCAGTTGAATTATTTGAGTTGAATACACCAAGAAAGCCACCGGTTGCACCAAGAGAGCTATTACTGGGGGAAATGAAGAAGGTGAGGCCATCTCCAAAGGACCCAGGGTTTTGGTTAGTGATAGAGAAAGAGAATTTCGTGGAGAAGGAAGCTGAGGTGTTGGTTAACGGATCAAAGAATTGGATTGGTACGTTGAGAATAACTGACCCGGCACTGGAGGAAGGAACGCCGGTCTCTTTTGTCAAACCAATCGTGCCATTTCTGAGGTAGGAATCACCCAACAAGGTCAGGTTAGAGAAAGAGAAGGATGCCGAATCAAAACTGACATTTTTGGCTAAGGTTGGGGTAAAGAGGGATAGGAGAAGAAGGAAGAGTAGAGAGGATGCCATGAGTTTGAGAAAGAGGACCCAGGTTGGGTATCATTTGGTCTCTTGTAAATTTTGATTTGAACAACGGGAAGAAAGGGGACAGGAAGTCAGCATGTGGTGAAATGAAAAGGGGGAATTACCTGGAGAGATATGCTTTTCATTTTTTAAAATCTAGGAAAAGGGAAAGGAGCCAAAAGTCTGACTCGGAGTTTAGCGCTTGCAACGGTCGGAATTTAGTCGCATCAGGTGTGGACCATTTTAAATGCGATCGCTTGTAACGGTCGGAAATGTTCGGGGTGGGTCTGGACCCGAGTCCATATCCATGAGGTAACAGAATATTTCTGTTTAGATCCGGACCCAGGGATTCGGATCCAACGGTTCGGATCTAAACATAAATATTTTAATATGAATTCTCTGGAATTTGGATGATGATTAAATGTAGTTTGTGAGGAAACTATATATCTTTATTTAACTATTGGCTATTTCAAAAGTTTGTATGGGTACACTACAAATTTTCCCAATAAAATATTGTATTAGCTATGGTTCTGAAAAACTCAAATAAAAAAATATCAATTAATTTCTGTGATCTTTTGATTCGATGCAAATTGCTATAAAGTTAAAAAAAAATGCAAATGTGTCGTCAATATAAACCGTCTTATCAAAATCAAACAGTTCATTACACACTGTAATACTTTTTTTTTTATTTTAAAATGAATCTTTTAATTTCGGCCATAGGACGGACAGAAACAATGACATTTCTCTTGACAACTTGCCATTATTTTTAACGAAATTAAATATATGCTTGTACAAAAGATCTTATGATAACATGTTTCATGCCATGGTTGTGGGACCGCACGTGGCTAAGTTAATGCAACTATGGCAACGGCACACAGAATTGCAGGACAATTGCAATGACATTCCATTACAGATCTGGAAATTAATAGCCTTGAAAAATTTTATCTGAAAAGAAGACACGAAGAGAAATTGCCAATGTACATCTGCTGCGTAAAATTTGATGCCGTCTTACCGCTATTATTGGATAATAGGGTTGTTTTCACAACTTTATCAAAAAGAAAAGCATTTACTTGGCCATTTTTCATACTGTGACAGTTGCGTTAGCCGTTGACTTTACAAACTAAACTAAAATAAGAAATATTATTTTCCCCTTTGCACTTTGCTATATTCACCCTCAAATCCTCAATCAATTCATGGCATAAAAAAATACAGTTAAATCCTCTAATCGCCTAATGAAAACAACAAAATAACTGGGGACAGCTCCGTCAGCTGCCTTCAGGTATCTGAATCCAATAGCCTGTTTTACGGCAAAAAATGCAATAAAATCTTCTAAATCTTCTGCAATGAAAAATGTAAAACAGTCCACCATATAACACCAAAAAGCAACAACAACTATCATTGGACCAAAGAAAGCCAATATGAACTTAAAAACATACAAACACAATTCAGAAATCACCTAAGATACTGGCAAATTTGCCAGAAATAACCTAAGAGATGGCCAGCTGGAACTAGCAGAATATATCAAAGCAGCCTCAGTAGTGACCCAAAACTACAATTCAGTCCTCCCTGTCTATAAAATGTACATCATTGAATGGTAAAAAGTAAAAACTCTCAGAAAATAAGAAATTCACCTGTATCAGAAACATAACAACTTAACAAGCACATCTTACAAGAATATGCCAAGCAGCCACCCTTACAATCAATACCACAAAAGTCACAGGCAACAGGGGGCAGAGAAAGTCAATCTTCACACAAAATTAACCAAAGCATTACTTTACTATATTAGTTAATTATATATTCTTTTTATTTCCTTGGGTGGAACTAAAGGAATTCATGTAACATCTATAAAGAATTTACATCATTGGTACCATAGGAAAACCTCCCTGCTAGATTCAAACAAGAGGTACCATATGGAGTTTTAGAGTAATAAAATGGTATCACATTGTTGGAGAAAATCAATTAAGCTGAACCAGAATTGCTGTAATAGCAAACAAAATCTTCAGATTAATTGAGTTCTGGAGTCTCAACCTCAAGCTATTTTCTTTCTTTTAGAATCAATCTCTGGCAATATTGAGACTAAAGTAAGAGTAACATTCAATCAGACAACCCAGCACTCGTTATTTAGCATCTTCTGAGTACTAACAAATAAACAATCTATAGTATCATGCAATACTGTAATCAGGTAACAGAAACTTAGAGATGTTGTGGTGAACCGTGAACCCTAAAATGCTCAAAGTAATAGCATTGGAGGTAAAGAAAATAAGTCCTAATTAGGTGGAAACTTCTTTATCCACCCATCCATATAGTACAATTTGTATTCGTATCCATATTCATGCAGCATGCTCTCTAATGCACAAGGAACTATTGCAAAGGTTCTTCCATGACAAACTAGAAAAGGCTGGATTTGGCCCCTATAGTACAAAGTACATTGCACATCTCTGGAATACAGGAGGATAATCCAGTCATTTGAAGTTTCCACCTCCACCTTTCCCCATGCCTATAGGGATTTCAGATGTGCGTAAAGGTGTCAATTGAAACCACCAAAACATTAAGCAAAGAGAAATTACGGTAACAGTTTGGGATTTATTGAACAAAATGATAAAAAATGATAAATTTCGGGGGAAATTAAGGGCATGCAAATTTCAATCACTCATCCCAAATAAATGAAGATAGCAACACTCTACGAATGCATCTATAAATGCATATCGTAACCCTTCTCATTTTTTCCTAGAGATTAAAAATATTCTATTCCTAAATCAGAATAAAAAATATTCTTCTTTTTTTTTCTAAAATAACTTGAGAAAGGCTAACCAGTATGCATCAGTTTAGTGGTACTGGTCCAAGGATATGACCAGTTGTAATCAATTCAGTATACATTTTAAACTCAATTAAACAATTAAGCAGATTCAATATACAATATATTGCCATTTTTGTAACTATGGCTTGATTATTTAAGGGAACATCACCAAAATCAAAGTAAAAGCCGAGACAACATGGATAGGAAAATGGTACTAGCATCCTGAGAAAGCTCTAAAGCACTATCTAATTAATACTAATCTCTGTGATCCAAATATAACAATCACATACATAGCGTTATCTTTAAAGTATTGTACCCGTTCACAAGTGTGACTGGACATGTCCCAAAATTTCAGTCTTAATTTGTCAACTATACCTCAAATGAAGTAATCTCTACAAAGGTGTCCCTTTTTTGGCAACCACAAGCCCTTCATTGTTTTTTCTCTTCTTTTTTAGTAAGAGGCAGAGAGACAAAACAATTAATGATTGCCATCGGTATCCTATTTCAATTGCAACTAGAGCAAATAAGAGACCCATGGTTGCCAACCCACTCCTATTCCAATTGCTATCATTTTTTTGTTCTCTTTAATGGAACAAAGCATTGCACAGTAGTCTTTAAGCAATTGTTCTTCAGTAATTCTGAACTATGCATTATCAAAAAAATTGTAATGAACGGTTAGGGGCAAGCAATTATTCAAAATAATCATTTGTTTGGAAACAGCAGGTTCACATTAAAAATAAAATAAAAAGAGAACAGCAGCAACAATCATAATAGAAGATACGAACAAGAAATCAAGATACATTCCACTTTCTCATTAACTTTTAACCAAAATCTTAGCAAATGTTAAAGATTGGGCCAAAATTATGGCCTTTATAATCAGATTCGCACTCAAGCAATGTAGCGATTTGTATTAGGTGTCCGAGGACAAATCTCAAAAAGACCGTAACTAGTTCGACAGTAGTATCTATCTTATGTCTCGGGGCAATTCAAAAGGAGAGCGTATCTGAGTATGTATACAAAATCACAGCACATCATTGGCTCGGAGATCAGATCTCGTCACAGCCTCAGCGTTACAGAGAAAGGGTTTCCAACCCTTGTTAAGTAATCATCGGCGCAAGCAGAGAGAAATAGAGGGACATGAGACAGGGTAATCCTCCAGATCCGCCGTAGCAGCAGGAGATCGCCACCGCTCTCGCTTTTCTCCGTCGCAACCTCAGACTTAAACTAATGAGTACTGAGTTATCGCGCAACTAGGAGAGGTCTTTGTAGAATTCCCAGGTGCTGCCACGCATGAAAGAATACCATGGGATTGAAAACCTAGGCCCGAGTCGATTCTATATGGGCTTACTTTCTCGGCCCTGTCCGGCAAACTATTAAAATAGAGAAAAAATAAAAAATAAAAAAGTGAAATTTGAAATAGATTTTAATTTTTCACTATTCTGATCATGTTTGGTTGACAGAGGAAGAGTGAAATAGTGGAAGAGTGGAAGAGTATAGATAAATGAATCAAATTTATCTCTTGAAAAATAATAATTCTTCTATTTCACCTTTTCTATGGAATAAGAAATTGGCTCATGGAGAAATAAATGAGGGATCCAAATGTAAAAAATAGGAGTTTGATTGCAAAAGTTCAAACCCAATTCCACTATTTCTAATTCTCCAATTCCACTCACTTCTTCTCTTATTCGACAGGAATATAACTTTTTTTTTCACTCTATTCCTCTATTCTACTTTTGTTGAACGGGCCTTATAGAACAAGTTGGTCCAATTATCTTTTTCAAGTTCCCGAAAACAATTTATTTTTGAGTTGTTCTTTGCGGAGTTGCAGTGATGCGGTCAACTAGAACTACTTGTCATCTTGTTTGGTTAGATTGAGAATAAGTTATTCTTGAAATTAGGCCATTCGGAATAGCTTATTCGGTGTTTGGTTGGGTTAGAATAGGTAGAATAGAGAATTTAAACTTTTTGTCTTATTAGAATAGATTATTCATAAGAATTTTAAAATTTGGCTATTTTAATAAGACAAATAATAGTTTTTTAAGTTAATTATTCTAGCTATTCTTGTTTTGTAACTAAATATACCTCGAATGTCAATGTCAAGCATTTGCATATAACATGTCTGTTTATTGCTTAAGACGGAGTACATGAAGACAAAACCGTCATGGATGGCTGCACTGCTGTAGAGATGTAAAGCACAAATAATGATATGGAGGCCTTAATTATCTAATGGTAAAGATCAAGTGGAACTGTGGAAGGGTTGTCACTTGTCACACATGGATAAAACTTAAAAGCTACTTTAGGATAACATGTTGATTTCCCCCAAAAGTTCACATCGATAGGAAGATTTGGCACTTCATTAATGGCGAATCTTCGCCAATCACATGGGCTGTTATAATTTAACTCATAATGCGCTGTGAAATTTGAACTCATATTCTCAATTACAAAGTAGAGTTTTAACTAGATAACAAATAAATATTTGTTATTATTTGATGGGTACCTATATAAAACGACCTAGATCCGTTCCAGCATTGAACCTCTTTTTATTTTTTGATATAGGGTTAAGTAGGAATGAAAAAGGGTTATAAGTTATTTTATTATATTTACTTTTTATTATTTTTTTGACCGATCGAATACATATTAAAAATGAAATTGAAAATTTTCAAATTTTATACGTGAACAAATCAATAGTGAATGAGATCAATTTCAACAATCTAAAATTGTTGTTTGAAATCAAAATATAATAAATTTGGAATTAAATTCATCAACAAACTTGATCAGTTTAAGAACACAGTAGCGTAACAAGAAACATTGTAAAATGTAAACACAATAGAAGGTAAAAACTGATAATACTTGAAAAAAAAAAAAACAGGAAATACATTACACTAGACAACAGCCCTAAAGAAACTGGTTTCATGTTAATGAAACGAGCTGCTGTGTTTATTTTTTCCAAAAACAAATAGAAGACAACCTAATGACCATTTGTTGGAGCATAATAACCGATCACCGAGTATAACGCTTGCAGAAATGATAGTGCAAAGATAGATACACTGAACAGCGAAATAGTGATCCATTTGTTGGGAAAACGAGGCCGGTGCTCAACGTGATCCTTCACTTGCTCATATAACTCATAAAGATCCGGCGGCATCTCCTCTACCTGCACTCCAGCACGTAGTGTTCTGAAAAAATCAATGACCTCTATGTCTGTTACGGGTGTGCTTGCAATGATGCCAGAGCTCCTCAGTAGGCTCACATCTTTCTCAGTTTGTACCAGTTGTGCCATGCACTCCACGTAGGCAGTGAAGCCGTAACCCCGCAACCCGTAGGCTTGCTCAAAAGCAATGAGGTTTTGAAAAATACGGCGGCTGTATGCATAGAGGTTTATTTCAGGGATAAAGATCACTCCTTTTGTTCTGAATAATCTCTCACTGAAAATAATATCAAGGAAGCAGTCTGATGCACTCTTTTTGAAAATTACTGAGGAAGCTTGAAGCTCTGTCACTGTAGAAATATATAGGCCAGGTTGCGAGTAAGTCGCTATTTCTCTAAACCTATCGATTGGGCTGCGTGACCAGTGGAAGAGATCCAGAAGGTGGAGAAAATCTGAGAATTGACTCGTCACTCTAGATCTACTCCGCCTTGGATAGAGATCATCAAAGCAAGCCAGAGCAACATCCTTAAATAAAACACCGTCGAAGGTTATGTCTAGGAAGCAATGTTCCCACAAAATATGCATCACAAAGAAAGGAATTTGGTTCTCTAGCATGAGCAAGTCAGCCATAACTTCTCGTGCTTTCTGATTTAACTTTCTAACAAGACTTTTACATGCATTTATGAGTGGCTCTTCCTCGCGGTCCATCCGCTTGTTCCATGTTGAAAACAGTAGCCCTCGTGAGAGTACCATTATTGCACAGATTATGAAACAACCATCAAAGAACAGCATCTCAGAAAGTGCTTCATCATCCAACTCAAAGGAACCCTCAGCATAGCAGGCTCGAACTTCATTTATCTTCGGAGATATCTCACTGAAAAACGTCTTGAAGTCGATTCGATACACTCTGGCTGACAGCATGACAGTATCCCTTTTCTCAGTATCTGAAAATAATAACCCACTTTTGTGATGGTTGTACGGACCGATCCCAACAGCACAAATTTGTACAATTCTTCGTCATCTTGGTTATATCTGAGCTTGAAGATTGAAGCATTTTGTTTTGGCATCGCATTAGGCACTGCATTGGGAGGGGTCCAACTCTTACACTCGTCTTCTAATCGAGTTGTCAACTTCTCTGCCCATGGTTCCCTATTGACAGAGTTCTTCCGGTTTTCTACTGTTGAGTTAATTGACCTTGTCATCTCATTAATCTCAATTGAGTGATCCATCATCACTTTTGCTTTCTCTCTTTCTAGCTTGTTCTTGTTCAATTTGTTTTCTTATCTACGTATGGATCTAATTTGGGATTCTTTTGGGTGTTATTGGGTTTGATGGAAGAGGGAGGAGGCTCAGGGGAGAAATTACACTACATTGAAATGAATATATCTATCCAAGATTATTGTTGGCTGTGGTTTAAAGATCCAAACGAGAATGCCATGAACCCCGCTTTCCTGAGAGAGGCATATATATAATTAGAAGTTGATTAATTAGTGTGGAAGTTAACGTTGTTGAACGAATTGTATAGTTGTAGAATTATATTGTTCGAATTGTGGAGCTTTTAAATTTATGAAATTTTCCACTGTATCGGATTAGGGGTGATAGCAGAGCAAATTTAGAGCGGATAATGCTAATACTAAATTTGTATTTGTTTTTCAATGAGCAAATACGAATACAGATAGTAAGTAGATGTCAAAATTTTAAACTAAATCCGCCTTAAACGGATACAGATACTGATACGGAGCGGATAATCTACAAATACGCGTAACGAATAATTGTCAGATAATTGAGTTATATGAACCTTAAGTGCAAATATATTAACAAATTTAAATATGAAAAGAATGAATAATTTAAGTTATTTTATAATTTAATTTGGAGCACAAACCATCGAGTATTTTAATCCTACTCTTTAAATTTAATTTAGTTAGAATTTGGCAAAAAAAAAAAAAAAAGTACGTAGTAGTCAAGCCAGAACATGGTCAAAGAAAAATGAGGTTCGGGACATGAAGAGGTTGCTTGACGGCCGAGATGGGGTGATAGTATAGTTAGCTAGAAAAAAAGTTCTAAGATTGTGGCTACTCAAAAGTCGAGAGTTCAAATCTTGCTCACAATTTCACAGCCTCAAGATTTCAGAAAAAAAAAAAAAAAAAGAGGTTGCTTGACGGACATTGCCTGCCTTCATGCCCTGTGATTTGTGATTTGTGAATGGTATAAATAATTTTGCAAGTACTAACTTAAAGAGTTTCATTTTTGTTTACATAGTGATGTATGGGCAGAGATTAAAATGACCTCCCTAAATACAATTCAGTTGCTAATTAACGCATGACTTTGTTGTGTACTACTGACTCACCGATTGTCAATAATCTAAATCTAAATCAATTTAAAGTGAATTCTATAAGCACACATTTAATCCTAACAATGCAGGCTAAAATATGTAAATAATTAAATACACACGGTGAATCATTTAATCCTAAATGCAGCATGCATTATTAAATGCAAGTTAGAATTTCAAAATGCAATTGAAGAAAACCAATGAGATGAGTTTAGGATTATGGCTTCACCATAATACCTTAGTTATAATTAATATTTATTTATTTTCTAATATTTGAGTTGCAATAATTGAGAAGATGTTATTCTAGATGAGAGTCCGGCTAATATGTTTTTAGTAGCATATGATATGCTTACTAGTCAAATTTCAAAATTTTATATTCAAAAGGTCAAATTAAGTAGCTCAGTAAATTATTTATATATTGAACTTGTAGAATTATAATTTTTACTATTTTTAGAAAAAAATTATCATTTTTTATGATTTTTGAAAGATGGTCTCTTTTGACATACAAATAATGCATCAATATACGCACAAATCTTCATTTTTTGACTACTTGACTTGATACTAAATGAATTCAAAAATTAAAAAAATTTATATGTAAATGAAGCTCTTTATAAGGAGATCGGTTTGAACGGTTTGAATTTTTCGTTTGAAGCTAATAAAATAGATTTTGAATTGAAAGCATATGGGCTCAAATGCTACTAAAAACATATTAGCCGGACTCCCTAGATGAATATTTATTCAGTTTTGTAACTTAGTGTCTTACCATTTTAATCTAAATCCATTAATTTCTCTATAACTCGTATTTCCTCTTAAAATATTTTGGGAATATTTTCGTTACTCCGAGTAACTAAGCTTATTTATAATTTTCGGATGCCACAAATAGAATTTAAATAACTAAATTGATATAATTAAAAGTATTAATAGATTATCTTACGTACACTTGATAGTCTCTAGACTAAATGTTTAGTTTTTTTAAGAAATTAACACACACAAGACATGGTTTCTAATTTCAAACAAAATAAGAGAAATTTATAAAAAAGAAAGGATGATTGAAACTCTGGAGCGGGAGTGGGGGTGTGAGATACCCAAAAGGTCAACTAAATACCGTAGTGTGGAAGTAGCTCTTCTTTTCTCTATTGACTATTGACTGCCATTGTGAGAATTGAGATGCTCAAAAGGTAATTTAGTTGCTTTCGATGAATGCCTTTCTTTTTTTTTCTTTTTTCTCGTGTACTGCCGTGTGAGATGTCCAAAAGGTGCACCCCTCGATGGATGCTGCGTGCCAAAAAAATGTAAGTATGCGATCATCGATGGCAGCATCCTCTCCAAGAAAAATAGAAAATAACCTCTTTTGAACATTCTTCTCGCTTCTTTAATTTTTTTTTCTTCTTTCTTAATTTTCTTTAACTCGGTTTAATTGTTTTGAGCCAATTGTTGTTTTTTCTTATGTAGTTACACAATCTATGTAACTTAAATCATGAATGAAATGTGGGCATGATCCTCGTTTTTTCTCGAAGAAAATGCCCCCGAGTTCCAGATACACATGATACTCCTGAACATAACAATGGTGATAGAGAAAATGAAGCTCAGATACCGGCAGATTCAATTATTATGGAATTTGTCGGATATCCGTGTCTAATTTTCAGTTACGGATCCAGAATTGGACAGATAATATCTAATCCGTTTGCATTTGCAGCCCACTCCTTTAAAAATATGTTGGTCTAGGTTCCGTCAATGCGGAGGCTAGTTCTAGTTAGGCCCATCGACCATTGATCAGCCCATTAGAGCCCATCATCACTGCTGGCCTAAAAATGCTCATTAGAACACTAGGCCGTAATGTAAACATCTACATGCTCATTAGAACTATTGTTTTATTTTCAATTTTACATTCATCCGATTTTACAATTCCTGCCACTCTGTGATTTAATAGTTAATACTGATTACTGAAACATCTACATAGCAATTTGTACAGTCGGAAATACCCTTGAAACAGACAGCTAGGAGGTGTCAATTAGTAGTAAAGAGTTACCTACTGGCTGCAAACGGAAATACCCTTGAAACAGACAGCCAGTCGGAAATACCATTCTACATTTCGGACTGGTGTCAATGGTATTTCCGACTGGTGTCATTTTCCTGTTGGTCTAAATAGTAGTAAAGAGTAAAAACAGGAAATACCCTTGAAACACAAAAGTCTCTTCCAGTCCGTATAACTATGACTTGAGTTATTAACAAAATTAAGGCACCGTGTAAATATAAACAATTGAATTAAGTTAATTATAAATATTTCCAAAGTTGAGCTATAGTGCATTGCAATGTATAGTCCATTTTATACATTGGACTAGAAATCGTTGGTTTTAATTTTCAAAAAACTGATCCAAACCATTCAATTTGATATCCATATTAAAATGTGCTTGGAGACCAAATTTCACTTCGTTTTTTTAATTGTTTGCTATTTTTTTAGAATTTTTGAAAATCATTGTTTTTCTATGTTTCAAAAATTTCTAAAAAACAACAATTTCGAAAATTATAAAAAAATAGTAAAAAAATTTCAAAAAATATAAAATTTGGTCTCCAAGCACATTTTAATATGGAGAACATGTTGAGCCCTTTAAATCATTTATTTGAACTTCAAATTTAATAATTTATAGTTCAATATACAAAAGAGACTATACATTACAACCTATACATTACAATAGACCTATAACTTCCCTACAAAATATTTGACTATCATAGACCTATCATCCAACCATCTCTCTGGCCAAATTCCTGAGGATATAACAAATCTTTTAGGTCTAGTAGCCCTTAATTTAGCTAACAACTACCTTGATGGGAATATTCCAACTACAATTGGAAACATGAAGCAGTTTGAATCCCTAGACTTATAGATGAATCGACTCACTGGCCCCATTCCTCCGAGTCTGGCTTCTTTGAATTTTTTGTCGTGGTTGAATGTATCATACAAACAATTTGTCGGGACCCATCCCAACAGGCCCTCAATTGCAAACCCTTAATGACCCATCAATATATAGAGGAAATATGGAACTATGCTCTATTTTTCCAGATACACATGATCCTCCTGAACATAACAATGGTGATAGCCAAAATGAAGTTTGGGTACTGGTAGGTTCAATCATTCTCGGATTTCTATTGGGTTTTTGGGGTATCATAGGATTTCTTGCACTGAAAAAGTCATGGAGGTCACGATTCTTCTCACCTCATTGATTGTGTTAATTCAGTCTAGCTAGATGCATTAAGTCAAAATGAGTGAATATTTATGATGTTTTACGCATGCTCTGTAAAATTTACATTAGCATAAAACAATCTCCTTCAATTTTATTCAGCATGTACCATTTCAGTGTCTTCCACAATAAGTTATATATTATCTATGCTTATCTTTTGATTTTCGGATATTAAATTTCAGTATTTCCACAATAAGTTATATAATATCTCACATTTATGTTTATTTTAATAGTTTCTAGAATTCTAGTACAGTCCTTTCAATAAATGTTGGTCTAAGTTCCGTCAATGTGGAGGGCTGGAGGCTAGTTCTAGTTTGGCCCATCAACCATTGATCAGCCCATTAGAACCCATCATCACTGCTAGCCTAAAAGATTTTAATGAGAACACTAGGCCATAATACAAGCCCCATTTATTGTTTTATTTTCAATTTTACATTCATCCGATTTTCCAATTGCTGCCCCTTCTTTGATTTAATACTGATTACTGAAACATCTACATAGAAATTTGTACAGTCGGAAATACTCTTTAAACAGACAGCCAGGAGGTATCAACTATCAACTAGATTTATTATGTTCAATTTTATATTGTACAATCTAAATTGAATTTGAAAGTTCTGATTTTCTGTTAATAAAATTGAACATCAATATATGGTTACCGTTGCTAAAGACCACTTGGCCTTAGCAATAACATTGTAAATATTTTTGTATCATCAATATATTTCTTAGTGGATCTCCCACTAACCATCAAAAAAAAAAAAAAAATTGAACATCATCCACTCAATTCAGTTAGTACAAAATTGAAATGCCTGAAATTATCAAATGGAACCATACGATTTGTGAGGAACAAAATCTTTTCCAACATGTCTCAAACAATCCAGACTTCATTTTAAAATGCTACGACAGCTTGCCTTTATAGTGTTGCATCCTTTTTTTGCAAGTTCTATCTGCAGTAAGGTAAGCGTAAATAGGCCAAAAGATTGGAAAAGTAAAAAGTAGCTATTCAAGACCTACCAAGGAAGCAAACTAAGAGGTGCGATTCTGGATTTGCGTCAAAGACAAACAGATCTGGCTATTGCCTTTGAATTGCATCAGCAAAAGCCAGAAGCATGCTCCTCTGCCACCATAAATCAAAGAGATGTTTTTTCAGGAATAAACAAAGGATGGTTATCCATCTCTTTCTCATGTGCTTCTGATCTTTAATCAATCTGGACCCAGGTGCTGGATTCATTAATAGTTCTTTGGAAGTTTCTAGGAATTAGAAACTGTACTTCCAGTGGATTAATATGTCAGTTTTGAGTTTTAACCACAAAGAATTTAATTGTGAGGTAAAAATAGATTGTACTGGAAGAGTAATAGAAGTTGAAACCTTAAAGAAAAGGGCAATATACAAGTTCTTTTCTTTTTGGTTAAAGGAATAATATGTCAGTTTTGAGTTTTAATTTAGAACAATTTGCAAGAAGTATGTTATTTATTTAAAGGTGTTCTTGTAAAAGTGTGAGAATGCTTGGAAGGTACATTTACTGTCGTTAGTTTTTTCTTTTTTCTTTTTTCTTTTTTCTTGAGATACGGTGCTTTCATTAGTTTGGCAAAACATTGGAGTTAGATCTAGAGGCATGCTTTCTTCAATTACAGCTTGTGCATGCTATCTTTTGACGTTGGTAGCTTATCCGTGCAGGTAGAGAAGGCTGAATAAGGGGAGGTATTAATTTTGCTCTTGGGCAAGGCATGCATAAGGGTACGTTTGGATGAACTCTAGAATAGCTAGAATAGCTACTGTTTAGAATAGTAAGTAAGAATAGCTACTGTTTAAGAACAGTGCTAACTCAAGCTATTCGGAATAGTGAAAAAGTTGTTTGGATTGCATATTTGGAATAGAGTTTGGAGGAAATGAATAAAGTAATAATTTATGTGTTAGATTAAATATAATACAATATGATATTAATTTAAATATTAAATGTAATATAATCTTATTTTAAATATTAATTAGTATTAAATAAAATATTATATTAAATATAATATAATATTATTTTAGATATTAAATATAATATAATATTAGGTTACATGTTAAATGTAATATAATATTAATTTAAATATTAGATTAGTATTAAATAAAATATTAGATTAAATGTAATATAATATTAGTTTAAATATTAAATGTAATATAATATTAGTTTAAATATTAAATGTAATATAATATTAGTTTAAATATTAAATGTAATATAATATTATTTTAAAAATTAGATTAATATTAAATAAAATATTAGATTAAATGTAATATAATATTAGTTTAAATATTAAATGTAATATAATATTATTTTAAAAATTATATTAGTATTAAATAAAATATTAGATTAAATATAATATAATATTAGTTTAAATATTAAATGTAATATAATATTATTTTAAATATTAAATGTAATATAATATTAATTTAAATATTAAATGTAATATAATATTAGTTTAAATATTAAATGTAATATAATATTATTTTAAAAATTAAATGTAATATAATATTATTTTAAAAATTAGATTAGTATTAAATAAAATATTAGATTAAATGTAATATAAAATTAGTTTAATATTAAATGTAATATAATATTAGTTTAATATTAAATGTAATATAATATTATTTTAAATATTAGATTAGTATTAAATAAAATATTAGATTAAATGTAATATAATATTAGTTTAAATATAATACAATATAATATTAATTTAATTATTAAATGTAATATAATATTATTTTAAATATTAGATCAGTATTAAATAAAATATTAGATTAAATATAAATATTAGATTAAATATAATATAATATAATATAATATTAGATTAAATATAATATAATATTAATTTAAATATTAAATGTAATACAATATTATTTTAAATATTAGATTAGTATTAAATAAAATATTAGATTAAATATAATATAATATATAATATTAATTTAAATATTAAATGTAATATAATATTAGTTTAAATATTAGATTAGTATTAATATTGAAACTAACAAATGCTATTCCATGTTTTTGTAAGAATAGAGAATAGCCCTATTCTCCCTATTCCGAATAGCTCTATTTCTCGTTTGGATTGTTCTTGTTCCGAATAGCAATGCTATTCTAAAAATAGTGCTATTCTTAGTGCAACCAAACATACCCAAATTTGGGCAAAGTCTTGATCAAGTGATGTCTTTGTGCTGACCTCTCAAAAAATATTTCATAGTATAATTCTTTTGTTTAGTTGGCTGATTTGATGTGGGTAAATATTTAGTTACGTTTTGTGTTGGGCTAATTAAATCATTGTAAGATTGTTATGTGTTAGTATATCTAGTGGTACCGAATTGAAAAGAAGGCGGATAACCAATATTTATAAAAAAAAAAAAAAAAAAAAATTGTAAGCACAGAATGTGACTTGTGCTGTAACATTTAAAATTCTATAGATCAAGTTCAATTTGTAGCCATTTTTCTTTTAACTATTGTTGCTTTTTGTCGGCTGATAATTTTCACTAAAGTTGACCGTTTCCAACGGACAAAATTATCCTTTCAAAAGGACAGAATTAAAAGAATAGACAATAGTGCAATAAAAGTTTACAATTAATTATGATCAATTGCATCCAGAAGGGGAAAACAATGTGATGCATACTCTGCCAGTCCAATTCATATATGTAATAGTTAAATTTAAAATTTACAATATGCATTCTTCTGAGTTCTGACCATGTGATGCACACATAGGGCTGCAAACAAACCGAACCGAATCGAACTTACCTCCAGTTTGAGTTTGGTTTGAATTAATTTCGAACTAGGTTTGGTTTGAATTAACTTCGAACGAACTCAATTTCGAACGAACCCAATTTCGAACCAAATTTTTTACGAACTCAATTTCGAATCTTTACGAACTTTGTTATGACTTACGATTTATGACTTATGACTGGGCTATAGTGCGAAATTATAGCACTTCAATAAAAACTCAAGTATTCAAAATACAATTTAAATAAAACCCAAATATCAATAGAAGTACAATTTAAATAAAAACTCAAGCACTCCAAAATTAATTACAACCAAATACCACACTCAGTTTGAATGTACGCAACAGGGGATTTGGGCGAGAGATGAGTCTTTGTTGTGAGAGGCCACTAGAGAGAGAGAGAAGATGTGAGGGAGATTATTTTGGTACTTAGCGGGAGAGGAATTTGGGCGAGCGGTTTTGGCATAAATTAGCGGGAAGAGGGAAAAAAATTGGAGGCAGTGGCGGAAAAAATAGCGGGTTAATTGGTTGAATGGAAAGGGAGCGGATTGATGACATGGAAGAGATCTAGACGTTGGTAAGAGGATAGATCTAAGGGTGTGAAATTATTGAGGTGATTGGATTGCAGGATTTGTGGGGTCACTCGCTTAGTTAATATTTTATTGAGTGAGTCTAAAAGTGCATTGCAGTGATACAAAATAAAATTTGACAGCAAATAATTTGGAAAAAAAAATTCAAACTTTTTACATTTTTTTTTTCTTTTTGCATGTTTATTTTTATTTTTTTTATTTTTTATCAAATAAATAAGTACTTTTTGCATTTTTTGAATTTTTTTTTACAGCAATACATATAATTTTTTTTCTAAATGAATAGCTGATCAATAACAGCATTTTTTTGCATTTTTTAGACATATAAAAGAAATATTGTGCCTTGATCATTTTTTTGACAGCATTTTTTTCATTTTTTTGACAGCAATACATTTTTTTGTATTTTTTTGCATTTTTTTGGCATTTTTTGCATTTATTTTCGGACCATTCGTTTTACCGCGGGAATTCAACGGTCGATCTGCAACAAAATCATTCCAAATCTGATCTAGAATGATCAAGGTGCAATATTGAACGTAACCAACATAAAAGTTCGGAAGTTTTATTATGTATGAGCTTTGATCCAACACGAAATGTTATGGTTATACGATGCTTCAATTTTCGATCAACTAGATGGATGGGTAAATCAAAACAAAATTTTATCAAACTTTCATGGAAGATGATAAATGCAGTGCTCTTTGATTTCAACGGTCCCGATCGAACCACAGACGATATATTTTCGTGCGCCTTCATTAACTCACAAGGCAAGAGTTTATGTCTCATGAAACATATACTCTTCCTTTCTAAGTGAATGAAGGCGCACGTAAACATGTCGTCCGTTGACCAATCGGGGCCGTTGAAATCAAAGAGCATTGCATTTATCGTCTTCCATGAAAGTTTGATAAAATTTTGTTTTGATTTACCCATCCATCTAGTTGATCGAAAATTGAAGCATCGTATGGCCATAAACATTTCGTGTTGGATCAAAGCTCATACATAATAAAGCTTTCGAACTTTTATGTTGGTTACGTTCAATATTGCACCTTGATCATTCTAGATCAGATTTGGAATGATTTTGTTGCAGATCGACCGTTGAATTCCCGCATTAAAACGAACGGTCCGAAAATAAATGCAAAAAATGCCAAAAAAATGTATTGCTTCAAAAAAATGATCAAGGTACAATATTTATTTTATTTATATTTTATTTATTTTTTATTATTTAATAGTTTCTTAAAGCTGAAATTAATTGAACAAATTTATCAAATTAATAATAACTTTATCAAAACAAAGAAAAAACGAGAGAGTTGAGACTGGATTACCCGAAAAACTCAGAATCCTACCATAAAAAGCAAAATTTCTGATATAAACATGTGAATTTTTTTATTTGAGCTTTGTTGTTGAATTTTTTTATTTGAGCTTGTAATTGGACCAGACTTTCTGTTTCATAAGTCAGAATTCAAAGTAATTATGGACTGGACGGCTTATATTTTCATCAATGAACATAAGTTATCAGCAGAAATTACCGGTTCACGTTTGAGTTAATTTCGAACTAAATTTGGTTTGCGAACCTATTTCGAACGAACTAGGTCCAGTTTGAGTTTGGTTTGAATTAATTTCGAACTAAGTTTGGTTTGAAATAATTTCGAACGAACTCAATTTCGAATTGAATTTTTTCCGAACTTTTTCGAATCAAACTCGAATCGAATTACGAACTACGAATTTTTTGTGCAGCCCTGTGCACACACTTATTCAGCAACTGGAGCATTAATGACATAATTAAAAATGGATGGATATCAAATTAAATAAAGGCACACCATTTTAGATTGACTTTTTCATGTTTATTATTAGTTTTTTTTCCTAGATTTCGGAGCTTATTGATCTGGTACAAGCGTTCAAAATCTGCAACTGTAGTCAAACTTTTTCAACCAGAGGATATAAACTAGGGATAATTGTAAAATTGCCACTACAAAACAGAGAAATTGTAAATTTGCCACCCAACCCAAAAGTAGTGTGATTGATAGCTCCAAAGTTGTCCCCAGAAGAAATCAGATGTGTATAAACCTTGAACAGAAATAATGATAAATGGTATGATCAAACCCGAATTGCCAACCTAGGATACTCAAAAATCCCGTGTTTATTAAAAACAATTTCAAAATACTTTTATGAGCGAAAGGTGGGAGCAATCTATACAGGAGTGGTATACAAAATCTCGAACTTCGACCCTAGAGTACCTAGATCTCTCGGAAACAACAACCGTAACCAATAAACAACTAGCCAGTAACATATCTGTTGTATATGACAGATTAAACCTGTTTAGCCGAGTTAGCCTGAAAAACTTTAAACAAACCCAAGAACAAATACATTCCCTAGACCAGAAAATACAAAAACTTGAACGAAATCTGAAAAACCTCACAATCCTATTCACAGAAAACCGTCCCTTAACAACATCAGAGGTTAAAACTCTGGTATCTGAGATAGCTAAGCAACCCAAACTAGTTGAAGCAGAGGCCCTCAAAATCTCTGAGGACCTAAGCCTGAAACTAAACCGGGTGGAAGCTATACTCAAAAAGGTGGAAACGTGGGCCAGTTCATGAGTGATTATACGAACACTCAAAACTCCCAGTTCTACAAGCAAGCAGTTCAAGCAACCAACCCGATCGAGTCACCAGCAGTAGGTTTCGCAAAACCTGCTGACAACCGTGGTGGTACATCAGGCACAACCGCAATAATAAAACAGAACAATACCCAAATCCAGCTGCTTGTACAAATACTTGAGGAGATCAAAAACCTTGAGGCAGAGATAAAGGTTCTAAAGGACCAAATCTCGAAGCACGAGAGCGTGCAATTGCCAACCAACATAACTGACGAGCTATCAGCCAGACTCGCTAAGTTATCAATCGGACCCTCAAAACCTAGAGAAAAGAAAGGGGTACTGAAAGTCTTTAAGGACCCCTTTGTTATCCTTCAAGAAGAAAGGCAAAAACTCAAGTGATGGAAACATCAGGCAGGCCCAGTGTGTCCCAAACTCAAACCATAAATCCTGGAGGCCCATTATTCGAAGACCAGGTGCGAGAGTACAGGCGAGGGCAAAGAAGGAGATACAACACTCAAAGAAATTTGAGAAATCTGGCACGAACCATTACTGGTAGAAATCCATATCAGATGACCCTAGAAGAGCAAGTTGAGCCTGAAGCACAACTAAGGAGGTCTCTAAGGGACAGAGCTGCCATAGTACCTGCTGAGGTACTGTACAACTCTCGAAGAGATGACAACAACCACCGTGTCTATAATCACCTCTCCGAGGAGGCTATTCTCTGTGTTGATAACCAGCAGATAGATAGGCCTTTCATACAGCCTGAGAGCTACGAGGCCCTCAGACAGAGTGGAATGCAGTTTATCCACATTGGAGTCGCACAAGTCAGGGTGCAAATTCTGCACAGACAGGATGAGGGAACCTCAGCCTTAATCGTCTTCAGGGACAATAGGTGGCAAGGGGATCAGTCGATATTTGCGACCATGGAGATTGATCTAACAAAAGGCAGCCAGTTGGTGTTCGTTATACCGGACACTATGCAGACAATCGGAGATTTCTACAGAAATTTCCAGATATCTATCCTAACAAGAGGATATCAGAACTGGCAGAATGGCGAAGCCAACCTCTTAATCACCAGAGGATTAGTCGGACGGTTGTCCAACACACCAAATGTCGGATTTGCCTATCAGATAAACAATGTATCTGAGTACTTGGTGAGCAGGGGAGTACGAGCTCTCCCTGGAAGGAGGTACTCAGCCCAGGAGACTCAGGGCAACAACTGGTTAGTGAGGCAGACTAGGGTCACTATCCCTATGATGCCTACTGAATTACTAACCAGAAACCTACTCGATGGACGAATCTCTATATCATTTGGAGATTACGTACCAGCCCCTGAAAACACAGATGTCACACCCGATGATGATGATGAGAATGAAGTTGGAAGCGAAACCATAATGATCCTAACAGAAGAAGGGAGTGATGATGATGAAGAAGAAGATGACTGGCAGTATATACGATACCTTGCTACCCAGTCAGCACAACCACCTACTCCTGAATCAGCACTCCCCTGTCCTATCTGGGATACTGATGATGAAAAGGATTGGATCAATCCTTTTTCGGTAGATAGAGGGGGTAATCAGCTCGATGATTTCGGGCTCAGTGTCAGCAGACATGGCAAGGAAAAAGAAACAGAAAAGGCCAACACTGTTTTTATGATAAATGAAACAGAAGGGCTTTTTGACTACCCTCAACTCAGAAACCTGTCAAGGGCAATGACGGAACATGCCTTCGCATCAACTGGTTCTTCAGCAATGTCACACTACCGACCACCGCCGGACCAATCGATGCATATGCCCAGTTACCCTCCTGCCAGAGCGACAAATGAGGCAAGGCAAGCCCCCACGTTTGATGAAAGGGTGCCCAAAACAGGACACTTTCGTGGAGGCTACAACAATGAAATGTGGACCCTGCCATCAGCACAACAGCAGCAAGGTGCCATGTTTGTAATCCCGGATCAACTGGGGTTATTTCATGATGCATTCTCAAGATGGGAATCTATCACACGAAACCATGTAGCAGAAAAAGGATTCACAGATCCAAGAGACAAAATTGAATATATGGAAAACCTCTTAGGTGAGGTAGAAAAGCTAACATGGGTTCAGTGGAGGATG
The DNA here is from genome assembly GCA_025461125.1 of Carex kokanica. Taxonomy (NCBI): domain Eukaryota; kingdom Viridiplantae; phylum Streptophyta; class Magnoliopsida; order Poales; family Cyperaceae; genus Carex; species Carex kokanica. The sequence continues at coordinate 218,597 of JAJGRX010001058.1, read as the reverse complement.
CAATTCCTCGCTGAATACGAGGCATTAATAACAGTGGCAGATGGTCGAGAAGGTACCCAAAACATACTTTCTCAGATGAGAAGGGTGTTTTCGTTGGAGGATCCTGCCCAAGGATCAACAGTAATCCAAGATCAAGCCTACAGAGATCTGGAGAGACTGACATGCGACAACGTAAAATATCTTATTCAATACATGAATGAATATTTACGTTTAGCAGCGAAATCTGGACGAATGTATATTAGCCCAGAACTCTCAGAGAAATTCTGGTTAAAAATGCCTGGTGATCTGGGAACCAGGATAAGAACCGCATTCGAAGAAAGATACCCTGGCCTCAAGGTTGGAGTTATCCCAAGGGTATTATTCGCATACAAATACCTGGAGAATGAATGCAAAGATGCCGCATTCAAACGGTCACTCAAAGACCTCTCCTTCTGCAGTCAAATCCCTATTCCTGGCTATTACCGAAAACCAGAAAAGAGGTATGGCCTGCGGATGTCAAAAACCTATAAAGGCAAACCTCATGAGTCCCATGCCAGAATAGAAAAGAGGAAGCATTTGATCAGAAACAAAAGATGCAAGTGCTACCTATGCGGACAAGAAGGTCATTTTGCACGAGAATGCCCCAGTGATAAAAGAAATATCAAACGAGCTGCAATCTTTGAAGGACTGGACATACCAGAAGATTGCGATATCATATCGGTGCAAGAAGGAGAAAATCAAAGTGATGCTATTTTCAGTATTTCTGAAGGAGAAGATGGAGAGATGAATTTACAACAAGGGGTTCAGACCTTACAACTAAACTCCCTTTTCATGCTCGGTGAAGAAAATTCGGGTTATCGACCCCGAATAAAACTACCTGAGAAACAGATGAATTGCCAGCACCAATGGCAGCATAATCAGGTGATTGAGCAACCGTTCAAAACACAGTGTTCCTGTTGCGCTAGGGAAACCATCATTCGCGCAAGGATACATTGTCCCGAATGTGGAGTCACGGCGTGCAACCTTTGTGGCCCATTCTATTTTAAAAAGGAAGTGCCAGTAAGCCCCACAACCGCACCAGCACAAATTAACCTCAGAACCCTTGTTCAAGAACAGAGAGATTACATCATTTGGTGCGAGGCTGAAATGGAGAGGTTACAGAAAGAAGCAAATCATTATAAAGAGAAGTACGAAAAACTCCTTGAAGAACAATTTGAGGAGGATTTCGATGACCTGGCACGTGACAAAAAGGGAAAGGGCGTTAATGCAGACGAAGGAGTTAACGTTCTCCATGGAGAAACAGTCTGCAAAAACAGCAGTGAACCATCCACCGGGAGAATTATCAAAAACAGACTGTATAATCTAGAGGTGGAGTTCGATATTCCCGGGATCCAGAAGTTTAGAGCAAGAGCCATTCTCGACACTGGAGCCACAACCTGCTGTATAGATCAGGGCTCAGTACCAAAGGAAGCTCTTGAAGAAAATACTTTTGTGGTACAATTTACAGGCGTAAACTCAACCCAAACAGCCAACATGAAACTAAAATACGGAAGAATGGTTATTGGAGAAAATCAATTCCGTATACCATACACCTACGCATTTCCAATGAAATTGGGCGGAGAAATCCAAATGATCATAGGGTGTAACTTTATACGCTCTATGCATGGAGGCCTGAGGATAGAGGGCGACACGATAACCTTTTACAAAAACCTCACCGTCATCAATACCCAACCCCAGGCAAAGATTTTAGCGCTTGAAGAGGAAGACCTAGAGGACTTGGAGCATATTCAGCTCCAAGAGATGGTTCATTACAACTTCGGGCACACGTCCCCGAGCTTTGCAACAACATTTGACCCCATACTAAGAAGGCTGAAGGAAGCAGGATTTATTGGTGAAAATCCGCTACAGCATTGGGCCAAGAACCAAGTAATCTGTAAGCTGGATATCAAAAATCCAGATTTCATTATTGAGGATAGGCCCTTGAAACATGTAACACCGCAGATGAAAGGGGCCTTTACGAAGCATGTTGAAGCCTTATTAAAACTAGGAGTAATAAGGCCCAGCAAAAGCAGACACCGCACAACGGCCATAATTGTGCATTCCGGTACAACAATCGACCCCAAAACCGGAAAAGAGGAGAAAGGAAGGGAAAGAATGGTGTTCAACTATAGGAGGTTAAACGATATTACGGAGAAAGACCAATATAGTCTTCCGGGTATCAACACCATCATGAGAAAGGTGGCGAATAGTAAAATCTACTCAAAATTCGACCTAAAGAGTGGATTCCACCAGGTGGCAATGCACCCGGACTCAGTGGAATGGACTGCGTTCTGGGTACCGGATGGATTGTATGAATGGCTAGTAATGCCGTTCGGACTGAAAAATGCTCCTGCAGTCTTCCAACGCAAAATGGATCACTGTTTTAAGGGCACCGAAGATTTCATTGCGGTGTACATTGATGATATTCTGGTGTTCTCTCAAACTGAAAAGGAGCATGCAGAGCACTTGCAAAAGATGCTGGCAAAATGTGAGGAGTTCGGGCTCGTCCTCAGCCCAACAAAGATGAAAATAGCTGTACCCCAGATTGAGTTCCTAGGGGCAGTTATTGGCAAAGGCATTATACGACTACAGCCGAACATTATCAAGAAGATTGAGGAATACAAAGAAGATGACCTCACCCAAAAATCCGGGATGAGATCCTGGTTGGGAATCCTCAACTACGCTAGGAGTTATATTCCAAATCTTGGAAAACTCTTAAGCCCTCTCTATGCGAAAACTAGTCCTACTGGTGATAAACGGTTAAATAAACAGGACTGGGAGCTTATTCGCATGATTAAGCAGCAGGTTCAGAACCTGCCTGACTTATGTGTACCCCCCGAAGAATGCTTTATCGTTATTGAAACAGACGGATGCATGGACGGATGGGGCGGGGTATGCAAATGGAAACCAAGGAGATATGACCCGAAAAACACGGAAAAGCCGTGCGCATACGCAAGTGGCAAGTTCAACCCGCCAAAATCAACAATAGATGCTGAGATCTTCGCGGTGATGAATAGTCTTGAGGCTTTAAAGATTTACTACCTTGATAGGAAGGAATTAATAATTCGTACAGACTGTCAAGCGATTATTAGTTTCTTCAACAAATCTAACATAAATAAGCCTTCAAGAGTGCGATGGGTTGCATTCACGGATTTCGTGACAGGGCTTGGAATAGATGTTCAGTTTGAACACATTGATGGGCGAGACAACCTTTTGGCTGACTCCCTGTCCCGACTAATTAATGTCTTGATTGATGCAGGATGGCCCAACAAGGAGGCTCAGGACATATTGGACAATCTAGCAGGGGCTCTCCAGGAGAGCAAGGAGCAGCCCAACCCGAAGGTGCAGGAGAAAATGTCCCACATAATCCTGCAAATCAGTCAATCGTTTGCCAGTACCGGGATTTATTACGGCAAACATATGGCGTATCCAATAATCTGCGCCGAGAACAGGAGCTTAGGCTCCAGCTCCGGACAATAGAAAACCGGGCAATTTCGCGAATGTTAGAAGGTGTTACGGATTTAATTAAAATTCAGCAAATGAAGGAAGCGCAATGTTCTAAGTTCGCTACAAAGGATAACTATTGGGGAGACTGGTTGCCCCAAGTCCGTCTTACGCTTACAGGACTTCAGAAGAAATACCAAGAACTCAAGAAGCTGATTTGTGAGATCAAGGTATTTAGGGTCTGAAAAAGCGTAATTGTATCTACCCTATAGTAAGATGCCAAAGGTGTGCATTATTGGCATCACTTTAATTTTAGTGTGTTTTACTTTTTGGGCCTGAACGTTTAGGCCGTTCCTTTATTTTTGTGTGGGCCATAGCCTGGCCAACTTTCGGTGCATTATTAGCACCTTTTTCTTTAGTGGGAGACAAAGGATTGTGGACTATCCTTTATTCACGCGCGATGGGGCCCAATGAGCACCCGGCGTAATAATGAGATTCCGTTCCTAAGTCTCTATATAAGAGCTTGTTTAGGAGTTGCGAAACAAGCTGAGCACCAGCAAGTTTCACTTCTCTCTTTTCCACTTCTCTCTTGTAAACATTCCACTTAATATAATTTCCGCTTGTGTGTTTTCATTCTTCCTGCGTTCACAGTAACCCGTTGAAGTGTGAAGACGCCTCTGATCGATCCAACCCTGGTATCAGAGCAAGGTCTGTTAATGGCTTTCTAAGTTTCTTTATATTCTAGGAAGGCAAGTAGGGGAGATCATGCCAAAACTCATGAAAACTGTTCAAAACATAAGATGTATATTGCGTAAAAGTTTTATTTAACCATCCTCAACCCAAGGATATTAGCTTATAGGGCTTGATTTTCAAAAGTTCTTGTCAAACCAAAAGAATCATCCTGCCGTATAGTACCCTAAGAAGTGGGGAAGATTGCGGGTAAACACGATGAGGTGAGGGGAGGCAAGAATCAGTAGAAAATATCGCCCCAAAGTTAAGAGCAAAGGTTGATTAAAAATAAAAAAAAAAAATAAAAAAAATAAAAATAAAAAAAAAAAAAAAATAAAAAAAAAAAAAAAAAAAAAAAAAATTTGCTACTGGGTGCAAAATTGGAGATGTTGTATCATCAACCAAAAGGAATATTCCTCCAGAGTGGCAAAAATACAATTTGGAAGTTTTTGAGTGGCATAAATCCAACTGCCCCTATAAACTATGATATTCCAATTTTTTTTTTTTGTCGTAACAGTGAAGATGGAATAAATTAAGGCCAACTAATCTGTGATCTGTGATGCAAAAATAACTTTCAAAAGTCTAACTTACATGTAAAAATAATAAAATTCACAACATATTCAACACATGAACACCCCTCAAAATCCATGATGTTAATAAAAATAAAAAATCAAGAAAAACAACCAAAAGAATTATGAATAACAAACTTCCCTATGCAGGACAGAAATTAATAAAATGAGAAAAGGAAAAAAAAAATATTAAATAAACCAAGTACACCACCAAGCTTTTGCATCAAAACCCACAAACTGAAAATTAACCAAAATTAAACCCCAAATTTCAAATAGAAATCATAGGTTTCTTTTATATTAGATCCGCCAAATTTATATGTCTATACTCCATTTCTCCAGATACAGCCAATAATCTCTCCAAAATCAAAACATAAAATTTACCAATATTGCCATCACAGCAGTCACTGCGCCTGCCAAGGACCCGGCTCCCATCATTCCTGCACGATTCTCATCGGCTGCCTTCTGATCAGCTGCATCTTGGTCGGGCCCCGGTGCTGGTTCAGGCGCCTCTGTGGGCACATTCTTCTTTCCCTTCCCAGCCTTCTTAGGTGCCTCAGCCACAACAGGTGCTGGAGCCGGGGCCGGTGATGAAACATTCTTCTTAAACAATTCCATCGGCTCAAGCACCTTATCAATTGTACAAAGAGCCAATGGATCCTCATCCTTTATGGTCCCCACAATCTTAGCAACAACCCCAGCAGGTGTCTTTATCTGCACCACCTCGCCGTCGTTCTGAACAGTGAGCTTATAATTCTTCTTCTCTGTTGCCAGGGTGTTCATGACACCGTTGTTTGACCGAAGCATCTGCACAGAGTAATACACCGGGATTGCATGGTACAATAGCAGGTTGAGCTTTCCACTGTCAGTCAGGTTCTTGAATTTCGGAAGAAACGCATCCATCGCCTGGTCAAGGGGGCAGAACACTGTCAAGCCTCCCTCGATATCATTTTGAAAAGTTGTGGCAGCATCTCCAGTTGAGAGCAGCAGATCGGCAAAGGTTTTGCATCCTTTGGCAGACATGAGTTCAGTGAGGTTTACTGCTGCTGGGGCCTCAGCAGGTGCTTCGGCTACAGGGGAGTTGAGAATAGAGCTAATTTGTATGACAGAGATGTTGTAGGGTTGCTCAAAGATGGACTTGACAAAGGTGGCAGGGGTGAACGTGTCCGGATCAGAGTCAGATGGAGTGAATGTCACAACGCCAGCTTTGTGCATTGATATATTGACGAAACCTGAGGTTCCTGGGGCATCGCCAGATGCCTGATTCAAAAAGGGAATTAATAATTGTTTTTTAAAATGACTGTTAATTGCAGGTTGTTTAGTTAGCATTCCATTGAGACTATCAGACTTCAAATTCCAGATGTAGACCGAAATTTTAGAGAATTTTATAAAAAATATTCTGAGATATATGTTTTTTGTTAATGCTATAATGTAGGTGCAATTCCATAAAATTAAAACAGCAAAACATCCGTCTAATTTTAACTGCCAAATCAGAGAGGAGAGCAGTAGACAAGTGATTATCAACTTGTATATTTGACTATACACCCTTTCAGTTTAACAAAAGAAAAATAAAGAGATAATACGAATAATTTCTCTTATACTCAAATTCAAGAATTGATCAAGGCCTGAGTGCAGGGATAATTAAAAGGATTCAAATTAAATGACTAAAAACCTTTAAACCCTGCCCCGCTTCTACATCTAGGCTCCTCTGGAAATAAATTAACAAAATACATCGAAAGAGTAAATAATAAAAGAAACGGTGTACCTGAAAGAAGGAGGAGGCTTGAGTAGATTCGGTGGGGAGCTGGTGAAGCTTGCGGGCCCCATAGTAGTCAACTAAACAATGGAGCGAGAGCACGTGGCGCATCGTCGGCAACGAGAGGCCTCGCGATAGCAAGGGTGCCATGCCTCCATTGCTCACGGCCAGCACCGTTATAGTGAGCCGGCGGTTGATCTCGTCGGCGAGGTGCGTGACGCTCAGGTAGTGGTTGAAGGTGGAGAACTCCGGGTACTTGAGAAGGACCTTCGTTACATTGAACCCTTGGCACAACGGAGTGCATGAGGCCAAGAGAAGGAGGAAAGTGATGGAGAGTAGCCTCATTTTTGCGCAGCCCAGAGAGAGAGAGAGAGAGAGTTGGGAAGTGCAATGCGCAAATGGCGGAGCAGGGGAGTGATTCTGCGAAGTGTGAAGTATAGAAGTTGGTCCGTTGGAATGCTTGTTCTGGCGTTGAAATTTAGAGCCCTTGATTTTATGTTCTATTTACATTTATTGCCACTGTTATTAATTCTGTTAAGTGGACCCCATTTTCAGTTAGTTGTGTAGATTTATCCAGTTGTAATAAACTGGAGTAGTTTTTTTATTTAATTTGGAACTGTAGGCAGCCCTACTTCCACGGCCTACGGTTCAGCAGCTTTAAAACGGCATCCTCCAAATCAGGTTCACTGCTTTAATTAATTTGTGGTCGTTCCTACAGTGAGTGTATTTTCAACCGCGGATGGGGATTATTTGACAATAGCTTATCTTAACATTATTTTCGTAAATCATGTAAAACTAATTTAAAATAAAAATAAAAATTACAGATAGGTTATTTAAAAATAAATAATTTTTGTATCAATTGTCATGCAATTAATATCGTTTCTGTTAAAAATGGATCATTATAAATATCATGTCATTTGATGAACAATTAAAATTGCATTTTTTTTTATAATTTATCATATATGTGATATGTATAGAATAAAATTATATTTTGCTTGTCCAATTTTTAAGATATAAATTATCTTCTATGGTTGTCAAGATTGTCAAACTAATTCGTTGTTAATAGATCCTCACACAAATTGATAGATGAACGAAACATTTTTTTTATTTATAACTGCCATGTGGATTGTAGACTTTTTTTATATTTAATATAATTGTAGACATAATATCTATTATTATCGTACGATTCGATAATGTCACAGAACTTCTAAATTTCAAGTACTACCTAATTTGATTAAATAAAGTATTAAAAACAAATCAATTCAAATCATTTAAATTTGCTCAGACAAATAAATTAAATAAAAGGCCGAATTATATTATTTACTGACTATTAGATTATTTTTTATAACTAAGCAGGAAATTTAGTAGTCTAATATATAAATGCGCCTCGGAAAGAAAAGTACCATTTTGTAAAGACTCGGCACACGCATCTATATATGCCAGTGTTCTAAATAGCGCGCTATAGCGCCGCTATAGCGTTTTTGGACCCCAAACGCTACGCTACGACATCAAAATGCGCTATTTGCGCTACGGCCGCTACAACGCTATAGCGGTCCGCTACAGCGCTATTTGCGCTATACAATATGGATTTTTTTTTATTTTTTATTTTTAAGCAATTTATATGGGTTTTAAATAAAGATAAAAAAAATCTCAAACCGAAATTGAATTTGTTGCTACTTGCTACAAATAAATCAATTTGAAATTGGGAATAGAAATTGAAATTTGAATAGAAATAAGTCCAAACCGGAATTAAAATTTGAATGGAAAAAACAAATATATTATGTCATGAATCATGATACTTAAGATATTTTTAATAGGAAAAATCGATAGTTTATGATATTACTATGGATATTTTGAACCGCAATTTGGACTTTGTACGGGTTCAATATGAATATTATAATTTCTTAATTACTTTGGTGTTATTTATTGTTCTATGAGACCTTAGATAATGTTGATATTTAGTACAAATATTGAATATACGAAATGTAAAAAAAAAATACTATTTGGAATAGCTTCCGTTATAGCGACGCTATTCGCTATAGCTTTTTTTTTAGCATTCCCGCTACGACGCTATTAACGTTATTTAGAACCTTTGATATATGGAGATCAACAGAACACAAATTTAATTGAGAACGAAACGAGAATTGGAATTGTCGGTGCACGTGGCCCTGGCGTGGTCTGCTCAGAAACTGAAAGCCAGTCTTCTGAGGGAAGTTCTCGTCCCTTTTCTTCAAACTGTTCACAGCCGTTGATCAGAGATCCTACTGTGTCAAATCATCATGGCAATCCCAAAGGAAAGTACGCAGTAAACTGGGTTAAATAATGGTTCGAATCCGACGGGACCCACGAGAGTACCGCAAACTAGGCGGATTGTTAGGCGGTTTTCCACGTGTACTAGTAACGAGCACTAGAGAAGAAGACGACAGAGTAAGAAACGGCACCGACAGAATAGAAGTCATAGTGTGATACTATGACTCTACGAGCCAAGAAAAGAGAACAAAAATAAAAACAAAAAAAGAAACAGTGACTCTGTTTTAGAAGCTGATAATGTGGGCCAGCCAAGGCCAGGAGGGCATTTAATCTGGCATGGGCGTTGGATGGAATCGACGGTCGATGTAATTAAATGTGGAAAAGTGAGCTCAAAATAGAGCGGCACTACGGAACCATTAGAAGGCTAAGATTTCTCGATGAATACTGTTCATTGCTTCGGTTAGATTAAATTCGTATTATAAATTAAAGTTTTATTTGGTTTTTTAAATTATAATCGAACTGATCGAAATAAATTTATCAACCAAATAAATTGAAATAACTTTTATTTGGCTTGTTCATATGAATCAAAATAAGAAGAATAATAAAAAAATAAAATTGTTGTATTTTATTTGTAGACTCAAAAAAATTATTTATTTCAATACAATGGAATGAATTAGGATTTAATGATTTTCATACTTAAAGAGAAAAAAACCCGACATTTTTATTTATATCCAAAGTTAATTACAAATTAATAAAAATGTCCAGACCCTCTGGTTTTTATTAAAAATGTCCAAACCGGCTATTAAATAGCTGGTCCTTATTTAAATAGGAAACCGGCCATTTAATGACCGGTCCTTGATTTAATTTTTTTTTTTAAGGGACAAATAGCTAAAATGCTGAAATATAACACTAAAAAATTGAATTGTTTTTTAAATTATTTGTTAGATTACTCTCTTTTTTTTATATATAATTAGCATATTTATACTAAAATATGCTAAATTACTTCAAATTATGTTAATTTACGCTGAATTACAATAATTATGTAAAATTATGCTAAAATACAGTAAATTACGCTAAATTACGTATGAATAGGGATGATATCTTCACTGAGAAGGCGAAAAATGACGACGAAACTTTAAGCGGCCATAAAACGGCGCTCGAGTATCCGATTTCAGTAAATGACCACTTTTCGGAAAGCTTGCGAAAATACGCATGCATTAATGATTGCCATGTTGTTTTTCAAAATTCAGAATTGCCAAAAAATAAAGGGAAGAGCCTCAAAACTTCAGTTGATGTTTCCAATTAAGATTTTCATTTTTATTGTTCAATCTACGTAGCTCAGTAAATTAGTTATGTAATGAACTTGTAGAATACCAATTTTTATTATTTTTGGATTTTGTTTACTATTTTTTATGATTTATAAAAGATGACACAAAAACGGCCCTATTCATACTTAATTTACCGTATTTTAGCATAGTTTTACATAATTATTGTAATTTAGCGTAATTTAGTGTAATTCAGCATAAATTAACATAATTTCAAGTAATTTAGAGTATTTTAGTATAAATATGCTATCAAAAAAGTAATTTAACAAATATTTTAAAAAAAATCGATTTTTTAGTGCTATATTTCAGCATTTTAGCTATTTGTCTCTTAAAAAATAAATTAAATCAAGAATCAACCATTTAATGGCCGGTTTAGGCATTTTTAATAAAAACCAGCAGGTCTGGGTATTTTTATTAATTTGTATTTAACTATGGATATAAATAAAAATATCGGGAAAGAAAACATTTATAATTATTTTTTTATAGACTCAAAAGAATTATATTTTTTTTTTGTTAGTCCGGTTTAATTAGTTTTAAAAAAATTTAACCAAACTGAATCAAACAATTAAACTTGTTTTAGAAGATGAACCCAACCAGTTCGTTTAACCAAAAATAACGAATCATTTAATCTGAATTCTCAATTCGATTTAAAACCGATTAAACCGCACACAATAAACACTCCTAAATACTCGTACGGTAGCAGATAAACGTAGCATTGGATTTCAGTTGTTTTGCTTGTAAGGGTTGGGTTTTCATGAACTATATATATTTCTCATGATAAAAGTTTTTAATATAATAAACTATACGTATGATGTTAACTCTATTGATTGATCGTGTGAAAAAATTTATATAAATTAAATATGATTGAATATATTATTAAAGACAGTTAAATATAATCATTGCATGCTTTAATTCGGTTATTGGACCGACAAATAAAATATTATTCCTTTTTCATAAATGATTTACAACTTCAAATATCAGGCTCTCAATCTTAAAATTACTTCTTATGAGGTTCGAAATGGTCAAGTTAATATATTTTCGATTACTCCGATTCTTGATTGGAGGGAGTACGGATTTTATGAGGTAACACAAATTTTGAGTTTAGATCCGGACTATGTGATCAAAATCCTGACAAATTTGTACCGAAATGAAATGCACAATTCCGTTTAATATTTGTGCCAAACTCAAAATTTGAGTAACCTTACATGTAGTGCAGTTTGGATCAGAAAACAAATCTAGGTCTGATTGGTAACAGACTTGTTCAATTTGCTTTAAGATTCGTGGACGTTTCATTTTAAAGTTTGTGTATGGATTAGTGTTGTAAATAATGGTATGCGTTCTTCGGACGGACGGAGTACTACCAAGCGATTAATCGGTATGTGACCGATTGATCGGAATTATTTGAGCGATTATTCGTTTTCATTAAAATTATGTATATATATTTATAATTTATTAAAAACTGATTTATTTAACTCATTAAACTTATCAAATAAACTTAATTTAAGTTAATTCTATTATTATAAAAAAATTATTCTTAACAACATATACCCGCTTCATATGTGTAATTAAATAACATATTTATTTAATGCAAAAATAAATTTGAGAATTAACCTTTTTCAAATACTAATAACATATTATTTAAAAGAAATCAAACATTCCAACATAAAATCACTAAATTTAGTTTATGATAACAACTTAATTCCATATGAACATGTCGTACTAATTGAAAAAATTACATCAGTAAGTAAAAAAAATATTTATATAAATAATAAAAGAATTAATCAATTTCAAAGTAAGCAAGAAGAATAAACATATATAAAAAATATTGAATGTATATCCAAGCACAAATAAAACTATAATACAGGATTTATGAAACTTATTATCACACACAGTAATAGAAAAAAAAAAGCAATGTAAATAAATATTCACTAGAACAAACAAAAATAAATGACAATAAATAGAAAAAAATGGACGATTAAACGGGAAGAAAAGGAAAATCGGAAATAATCGACCGATTAATCAGAAAAATCCGCAAACATACCTCCGATTAGTGTATTCATAACAGTTTGGCCGTTGTTAACGATTAAACGGGCATTTAATCGGCCGTTAAGACTGCTTTTTACAACACTGGTACGGAATTTAAAGCGCATTGGACAGTTCTGATGATGAACATTGGACCCAAGCTACACTGAATCCCTATTCTCCCCGATAGCATAATTTTTTTTTTACAATTACTAAAAGAATGGTCTAGATTTACTCCCATCCAGTGCCTATTCAGAAAAATTGGTATGTTTGGATCGTGCAAGGATTGTGCAAGAATAGCGATTTTTGGGTTAGTGGTTGAGAATAGTGCTAACCCGAGTCGTTTGAGAATAGTGCTAACTTTGGACTATTCCGGTTAGTAAAAATGTCGTTTGGATTGTATATTTGGTATAGCGATGGAGGGAATGAATAAAATATTGATTAAACTAATCTAATATTTTTACATTTAATATTTAAACTAATATTATATTACATTTAAACTAATATTTTTCAATACTAATCTAATATTTTATTTAATACTAATAGAATCTAATCTAATATTATATTTATTTAATACTAATCTAATGTTTTATGTAATACTAATATAATATTTAAACTAAAATATTATATTACATTTAACATTTAAACTAATATTATATTATATTTAACTAATATTTATTTAATACATATAATATTTAAAGTAATATTATATTACATTTAATATTAAATTAATATTATATTACATTTAAACTAATATTTTTTCAATACTAATCCAATATTTTATTTAATAATAATCAAATCTAATCTAATATTATTTTTATTTAATACTAATATAATATTTAAACTAAAATATTATATTACATTTAATATTTAAACCAATATTATATTACATTTAATATTTAAACTAATATTTTATTTAATACATATAATATTTAAAGTATATTATATTACCTTTAATATTTAAATTAATACTATATTACATTTATTAAATAAATATTATATTATATTTAATATAATAGTTTATTTAATACTAATCTAATATTTAAAGTAATATTATATTACATTTAATATTTAAACTAATATTATATTATATTTAATATAATATTTTATTTGATACTAATCTAATCAAATCTGATATTATATTTACTAATGTAATATTTAAACTAATATTATATTACATTTAACACTTAACATTTAAACTAATATTATATTATATTATATTAAAATTTTAAATTAATATTTATTATATTTAATTTTACATTTTCTTTAATATTAATTTAATTTGATATTATATTTATTTAATAGTAATCTAATATTTTAATTAATATTATATTAAATTTAATATTTAAACTAATATTTTATTTAACACTAATCTAATATAATATTATATTTATTTAATACTAATCAAATAAAATATTTTATATACTAATTTAATATTTAAACTAACTCTAATTGAGAGAAATGAAAACTATTTTTTTATTAATATCACTAACCCCACTAGCTCTATTTTTGCTAATCCACCATTTATATGGGTTAGTAGAATAGAGCTATTCTAGAGCTAACCTAATTTTCTAATTGTTGTTTGGATCACTCAAGGTTAAAAATAGTGGAGCTAACCCAAACTTAGCTCTATTCTTTCCGCATCCAAACGCAAAAGAACAGTTCGGATCCACTAATTCTAAAAGATTTCCTTTTACGGTACCGGAGAGGATCCGAATTCAACTGCACTAGCTTGTTATGTGATATGAATTCGGACTATAATAGTGTTGAGTTGGGATTCAACGACAGATGGACCATGAACTAAGGATCTGATGAGTGATGACAGATTATTTGGGCCTATATTAAGGCCTTTTTTAAAGCACATTGAGGCTGTTTGAAACCCAATTGGAAATATATCTGCATGGCTCCTCAGTCCTCACTCCTCACTCAGTATACCTACAATTTATGCCACGTAAAATCTCGCACCTCATTAAGCGATAGTTTGCTATCCTTAATTCTCTTATATTAAGGATCCTAAAAAAAAACTCCCTATATTAATTAGGGATTGTTCTTTTATGATAATAAAGTGAATGGTTGAAAGAGAATTTCTATCTTTTTTTTCCTTTAATTTATTGCAAGAATTTTCCTTTTATTTTTTATTTAATCAAGGCTAAAACAAAAACATTACAAACTTTTGTTACCATCAACCAACGGTTTATTTATTCACTCGTTTATAAATATAAGTGATCTCAAGGCCACTGATTTAATTAACGAAACAAACTTTTACACCCGAATGGGCCGTATCTCAACCACAAAACCACTGATAGGCAACATATGTCTGTAGAGTATATTGTGTACTTCTATCAAAAGGTCTCTGCTTTTTCTTTCTTTTTCTTAATCAAGCCACAATGATCTGGTTATTAGATGAAGTCTTATATTTAATGAAACAAAAATTGGGTTCATTGTCGGGTCACTCTTTTAAGAAAAGAAAACAAAGAAATAACTAGTTCATTTTTCGGTTGTTGTCATTCTCGTTCAATGTGGTTATATAATAATTTCAGAAACTTTGTCATCGTAAAGACTTGTGCAGAGCTCGTAATAGCACAAAAGAGTTCCAAGATTTTCTCTCACAAATATGTTCAAATGGAGAATAAAGTAAACTGAGCAGCACCATTAATCCAATTATAACAAAATAACAATTATCAACTTTAAATCATCAATTAGAAAAAATAAATGACCCCATCCATCGTTACAATTTCATGCTTTCCACAAAGAATCAAGCTCACAATTAAACATTTTTTTTAAATAAAAGCAAAAAATTCAATCAATCACAAAAAATTGTGTTATAACCTTCCCTTCAACATCTAAAAGGTAGCTGCAGCAAGAACTGCCACCACGGCAGAGGCAAGAGCAATGCCGCTACCAATGGTAGCAGCACCAGAGTCAGCAACCTTGTCACTGGATGGGCCAGGTGAGGGAGCATCAGACACAGACTCAGACTCAACAGGGCTGTCGCTAGCCGGTCCACTGGCAGCTGGTCCGTCAGAAGATGAGGAGGGGCCCTCAGAAGTGGGACCCTCAGAAGCAACTGCTGGAGCCTCAGCAGATGATGAACCTGGTGATGGGGCAGTAGCAGTGCCAGATGAGGCTGGTGCAGGGGATTCCTCGACAGGTGCTGCTGGGGCAGGGGTGGTAGGTGCTGCCTGAGGAGCTGCTGATGGAGATTGGGCTTCGCCAATCACGGCAAGAACGGCAAGAAAGAGAACAGCGAATGCAACCATGCGGGCCATGTTTGATTATATGAAAGGAAGGTGGTGAGACCAAAGGGATGTAGTTCAACAAGATAAATATCGATTTGATGTCTTTTGGTGGGGTGAGTTGGAAGGGGGAATTGGAGAGTGGGTATATAGGAGAGGAGAGGAGAGGGCAAGGAGATATGGCTAGAGGAGCTGGTGGTGGTGCGCTTAGAACGGTGCTATTGTTGCCTTTGTTAGGTAAAGATTTGAAAATTTGATTAAATTTGTTGGTTTGTTTGTTGTACAGCAACGGTGAGATAGTAGAAGACTATTTTGGGGTGATCTTTGTTCTATTCTTGGCAAGATGAGTTGGCATTTCAAAGTGACAATTTGGGCTAAGCCTTAGCCTGGGATGACACCAATTAAGGAACAGGTTGAGCTAAAAATAAAGACTTCATTTGATCAGAGTACCCCTAAAAGTTTATTTTACTTGCTTTTAATTTAAACAGCTATGCCAAACCAAAACCATTAATAAAAAGACGAGTTATTTTCTTTAACAATTACTCCATCTACATGACTAACAATCAACTAAAGCCAAGGCACACATCCTAATAAAACAACACTTAGATACATAAATTGAAATACAAACATCATATTCAGCACACTAACACAAGATTTACACGAAGTCACAAACTCAGCATACAAGAGCATGGAACTTTGTTCTCGCCTCAGCAGCTGCAACAAGAAATTCATCACTCGGGTTATCTCTTGCCGCAGCCAGAGCTGCTGCATATGCTTCCATTTCCTGATCCATCCTGTCAGTGTTCATCTCATCTTCATTCCCCATCTGGTATGCCACAGAAACATATAATTTATTTAGCACAGATACATGCTTAGTATGCAAATTCTCCACTTATTTAAGGATCTAATGCAGATTAGACATAGCCTATTGATCCACATCCAACAGTTCATCATTTGCACTGAACATATGAAATTCTTTTTTTAAGAATTTCCGGACCTTAGAAGCTATTGCGCTATCAGCCGTTTTCGGCGCTATAGCTATATTTTTTAGCCTTTCCGCAATGACAAGATACTCGCTATTTAGAACCTTAGAATTTTTCAAAGGAGCAACATTTGTAATAATCATCAAAACCAACCACCAACACCCCTCTGTGAAGGATGGAAAATTCCAAAAACAATCACACTCTAGGGTTTTTGTATATATATTTCTTTTGAAAACTACCACAAGGATGGAAAATTCCAGAAATGATCACACTCTAGGGTTTTTGTATATATATATTTCTTCTGCAAATAACCACAAATCTTATAAAGGTTGCTGTGTCACATTCATGTATAGCAAAACTGGGATGTGATCTCTTTCTACGCATGCCAAGTTTAAAAAAAAAAATTATGCGCTGACAGAAAATCACGAAAATTCGACAAAGGAAGATATAATTTACCCCAGTTATAACAGGATCAACCCGAAGAGAAGGGATGGCAAAATCTTCATTCCCAGCCAAAGAGTCTTCACAAAGTTTCTCGAATAATTTCATAAAAGAACTGATCTCAAATTCCATCGAGCCCATAGACTCTTCAAGTTCTTCTATTTTGCTATTAGAAGCGCTGACTTCCCATTCTAATTTCTCCAGAGTTGCCTGTTTCTCTGCCAGTAACATCTAAAATGAGGAGGGCATGTCAATCAGAGAAAGCTTGCAAGAGCTTTTGAGAATCAATAAAAAGGAAAACACTCCTTTCCACACAACCCTAGCCAAAATAAGTAGATTCACAACAATAAAATAAACAGAAGACACATAAAGAGACATTTGACCATGATGAGTTTGCCAAATGATCCCCACAATACGTCTCCTGTCAACAAAGCATTTGGAATCTTCTCATTTTTTCGCAAAGACGGGCAATTTTTCAATTTAAAAGGGTTACATATGAAAGTTATGCTGGTCATAGAACTATTTTTTTCTCACAAAGTAGCTTCTCTAGTTATATAGAACTGATCAAGGCATAATGCACAATCAATTCAAACTATTACCAAATCTCATGAACTTCTTGCCATTAGTTCAAAATTATTTTTTACAACCTGTTTTAGTTTGGTGATGTTCCCAACAAAAGCGTGCTACATCAAAACCTGGAAAGTATTTCTTAATATAGTTGATAATTATTATATCTACTTCAAACATTTCTTGAAATACATGATGATTATCATATCTCCTTGGCGGAGTGGAAAAAAGTGGAGGTTGGGGCAAAATAAAGATTCGAGTGGTTTAGCACAGCTCATTTAAATATCACGATTTCACAAAGAATATCTTACCTTTGTGTTGTTTAGTTGGCAACTCGTGGATTGGATCAGGGCCTCCTTCTCACCAACTCGGTGCCGCAATTCGTTTAATGTCACATAAATGGAGCTCATTTCATCAACTGTATTCTGCGCTATTCTCAAAGCCTCGTCCTTTTCAAGAATAATTTGCTGTAAATTATCTATCTGCTCACGTAACTTTACAATCTCCTCCCTGTACTTCTTTGCATTTTCATTATCATCCGAAGTTGAATCTGGCTCAACCTTTTGGGTGCACTCTGTGAGATCTCTTTGCTTTTTTGAAGAATCACTTGGTGGTGCCTTTTCGCCTTTTGAGTCTGCCTGTATTCAATCAGACAAGCTAATATCTTTTAAGAGAGGAATGCTGTACAATTCAGAATGTTAATGAAGAAAATAATTATTAGTATTGCCAAATGCATTCTCCATATTATTGAAAGATAGAAGTATATTAAGTGAGATGCAGACCCATATTAATAAGATTACATAAAATCTCAATTATATGAAAATTAAGGATAATGCAAAAATTTTAAGGATGGCAAGTTGACAATGAACATTTTGTCCTTGATAAAGGATATTTTATCACTATGATAGAACTGTACAGTGCAGAAATGCTTACTATATGCGTCCTAGCTGAGTCAGACTGCTCATAGTCACTGAATACTAACATGTTTATGTGATAATTCTTTTTTTGGGGAGCTTCCATGTATAACCCTCAAAAATCTCGAAATTACAAATATCCCCCTCTAAAATTCATAATATCATATTTACCCTTCTAAATTTCAAAATTCATAAATTTACTCAATTTATCGACTTTTCTATTAAAACTCATTTTAAATTTATAAAGTACCCATTTTACCCTTTATTAAAAAATAAAAATATGTAGTTTGTGTAAAAACAATATTTAGTCTTCTAAATGGTTGGTTTCCGAAGACATAATTCATTCTCTGCTTGTGATGCATACACGATGGCATTTGACCAATTAGAAGACTGAATATTTCTCTTAAACATGCTATCATTTTTTTAAATAAGGGTAAATGGGTATTTTTTATAAATTTAAATGAGTTCTAATAGAGAAGTCCATAAATTAGGTAAATTTGTGAGTTTTTTAATTTAGAAATTAGAAGGGTAAATATGATATTATCAATTTTAGAGGGGGAATACGTAATTTCACGATTTTTTAGGGGTATACAGGATATCCCCCTTCTTCTTTTTGTTAGTATACAGGATATTCCCCTTCATTCAACAACAGGATTCAAATAGACATGGTTGGATTTGGTTAGTACAATTCAGCAGATAAACAGAAACCTCCTACAGAGGTAAAGGCGCCAAAGTAAAATTAAGTGTACATCTTGCTTCTTCAAATGGTAAGCACTTAAATTATCTCAATACCAATTCTCAATCAAACAAACAAAAAAGCCTCAATACCGAGCTTAAGTCCTTTCAATGCATTACCTTCTTTGATTTAGGTGGGGCAGGTGTATACACCATTGACGCCCGCCTTGAATATGCCGAATTCACTCTTCGATCCTAATGGCAATAAGCAATAAACAAATTACACAAAAAGAAAGATGGAATTACGAATAGAACTATCAACTAGAGAGAGCCAAAAGAGGGAGAGACCACGAGAGACTCGACTAGAGGAAGCATCTCGACTAGGTTTTTGTATAGTTGCCGATCGACGTTCGATCCATCACCTCCAGCGGAGGGAAGCGGAGTCTGTGGAGGCGGCGCCAGGTCCGGCGATCTATGGAGCATTTGGTGGGGCCAAGGAGAGGAGAGGTTTTGGGAGACGGAGAGTTTCCCCTAGTGTCGTCCCAATGCCACTCTTTTGCTTTCTCTCCTTTTATTCACTCTTTCCTTTCTTCTCTTTTCCTTTTGCTTTAGTTTTGTCGGCGATACTCTTGCGAGAGTGTACTGATTACTGATAGAGTGAGTGTGTTGCGGGGCCCTCCTTTCATAGGTACTATCAGCCGTCCGATATTGATCGGACTGTCTGGGTTACATTTGGTGAAAGGTTCGGATGAAAATCGGCTCCTGAAATAATAAATCTGTTGAATTTGAACCGTCTATTATAGATCGGACGCTTAATATATTTTAGCATTGTGCCGATGTTTACTATGAAATAGCAGTTGGACGGACAGCAGTAGGCCGATTCCATTTCTTTTTGGGCTTTAGGGATGTGAAATTATTCTAGGCATAAGGCCAGAACCCAAATTTTAAACAGGTCTTGAATTTTTTTTCTCCCAGTTTAAACAGCATTTATATTTGTGACTAAAATTCCAAGGCGCAGCTCATCTGGATCCACAGCCGCGGGAAATGTTTGGATTTGCTCATCGGATCGGTCGTCAGAATTTATGGGAACATAATTTTTTATTCTAACTTATTTTTTCAATTTCTGACATAGTACGATGATTTTATAATTAACATTTTTTTCTTTATATTTAAGAATTTGTTATAACTGTTAATTCTATACTTTCAATTAAAATTTCTAATCAAACATGACATTTTTTATTAATTTATTTATTTTAGAAATAAAGATGGTTTAAGTTGGTTTGTATTATTTCTATAACAACTGTATTTCTTTTTATTCTATTTTCTAATTAGTTCTCATTTGCTGATTTAAATTTGCAACTATTCATGTTTAATGCCATTTGATGGATTACCAAATGATGTTCAATTTCTGAAAATTAGTACACAACTAGGCAAAAAACATGCCTATAAAATTTGTTCGATTTTTTTATATAAAAAAAAAAGATCACTTGATTTAAAACAGCATTATTAAAATTGTGAAATTAAGTCATTGTCGATAAATTTCATCCTTTTAATGTGCATTCTACAATTACGAATGATACATGTAACATCCTCCATACAAAACAACTTACAAACTATAAAAATGTATTTAATTTGTACATTGAATTTGGTTCAATTGAGTGTTGGAACAAAAAAATGTTAAACAATTTATAGAGAGACTGAAATAAAATAAAAAACTCTCAATTGAACCAAATATAATAATTCAAAATCGAATTAGTTAGGATTAGGGTTGTACAAAAAGTTCGTGGCTTGTAAATCGCTCAAACTCAGCTCGGTAACGAATTCGCTAACAACTCGTTCGCTAAAAACTCGAGTTATTCTGACTCGAGTTGAGTAACTCGTTTAACTAATTGGACTCAGCTTGCTCATTTCAATCGGACTCGGTTGAGTTCAGTACCTGCATCCCATATCTCGACTTTTTGAACAAATGAACAGTGTTTCAAGGGATGCCCTTTCTTACCAGTAAGCAAAAATAACTCTGACATATGTGAATATTTACAAGAATTTCTGCTAGGGCAATTGCTTTTTGAACAAATGAACATTTTTGGAAATAATTTATTACATAACAACAATTCAACACCCTAAAATTCAAAGTGCTAGACTGCTAGTAGGTAATTGGAATGACTGATCACGAGTTAATTCATGAGTCACTAGTTGAATTCGAGTTACTCGCGAGTTGAATTCGAGTCAACGAGCCAGCTCGGTTTGGATTCTCAACTTGAGTCAACTTGACTGGCTATTTTTCCGAGTTGAATTCGAGCTATCCTGAACTAGAGCTAACTCAGCTCGTTAGCAACCCTAGTTCGGATCATTTTACTTTTGAATATGGTAAATATCAGATTTACTAAATCAACCTATGTTGAGATCTGAATGGACCATCTGGTAATTCCCTATCAATAAAGATGGTCTTATCCTGCTGCGGTGTCACATGTGGCCAGTTTAGAAATATTGTGGTCTTATCCTATAATTAATCTTTCTTTTCTGCATAATTAATCTTTTCTATGAATATTGTGGATTTGTTGTGCCTAATTAAAAAGTAACAGCAACAATGTATTTTTATCGGAAAAAGAATAAAGAAAAAGATATACTAATTTGCTACGACTGGAATAAAACATCTCAATACCTCGTAAGCTTAGGACTCCTGTCGCTGTAAAGTGTAAACGGACAAACGAATTAATAATTTTACTATTCAGTGCACCATTGCATTTCTTTGCAATTAAACACTTATCAAAAGAAACCCAGCAAATAACCGCTCCATGTTATCTGGCGCCATTCCTGCTTTGCTGTCAGTTTCCAATTATTGTTACATTAACAGCCCAAAAAATTGTCAACTGGGAATTTTAAATTATAAAAGACTGGAAATCGTCGAAGACAACCGCCAGCTAGACTTGTGACCAATGCCTTTGCACGACGAAGGAACAATCCATATTGGAATTATTAGTATTCTTAGAAGTACCTGTGACAGAGACAATCTCAATATCTGATTGAGAATATTAGGTACATAATCATTAACCACCGTGTACAGTGTACTTTATCATCTAAATTCGTTTACGTCTTGTTTGAATGGAGAGCAGAGGAAGGGAGGGAATGGAAAGAAAAAAAAAAATAAAATTCTCTCCAATCGTGTTTGATTGACAAAATTATGTTAGAGGTGAAGGGTACAGAAGGTGAAAAGTTTAACCTTTCATGATTATAATTAATAGAATCGATTTCCTTCTAAATTTGAGGTGTAGCGGATGGAAAGAAATTTTGTTGCAAATATTTTCAAAAAAAATAATACAAATGTCCAATCTTATATTTTACCTATATAATTCTCATCTAAATTTATTTGTCACAAATCTACAATAACCATCAAATATATAATTAACTTTCTAAAATTTAATCAACCAAACAAGAAATAAGATAAAAATAAAAATTAAATTTATTTTCTCTCATTAATTATTCAAACATGAAAAGATTAAATATTTTAATCTTCTTTTATATTTCATTTCATTATCTTCTATTCTTGACCTTCTTTCTCTTCCTCTACTCTCCATCCAAACAAGGTGTTAGAATAAACGGTGTAGTACGGATATATTTTTGGAGGTGTTACCGACCTTTTTTGTAGTGTTCGCATTGATGTCGGACATGATACCAGTATTTGCGTTCAATGCAAATTGATGAATGTGTCACATCTTGATATATATACATGTTCATAATGGCAGTGGTAAAATTGAGTTATGACGGCGTTAATAAGTTAATTTTAGGAGAATATTTGCAAAATATAATTTGACCGTTCTGTTATAGATGGGGTTTATTCTTAAACCGTTCTGTTTATAATTTTGACCAATGATGTTCATTGCCCGGGATCCATTTCAGCGATTTTTTATAAAGCAAAGTGGATTCGTTGCACCGTGGGGAATTTAGCATTGTGCGAATCTTTACCCGATTCAACAATTAATCATGTTAGATTCCGACAATTCTAAAAATATGTTTTTTAAAAGGATAAAGAATTTTTTTTCCGGCTTCTATCCTCCATTCATCTCCCAATTATTAATTATCTAGGGGACCACAACTTCAAACACAAAAAGACAAAAAAAACCATGTATCAATCATTAACTACGTGGGGACCGCTTATATTTGAAATTTTTACAACTGACACGCAAGTATTCATATATAATACATCAAGTATTCATATGTAATACACTAAGTATTCATATCTAAGATATCAAGTATTCAAAAAAAAACTTGACACATCACTCACCCATTTTTTACACGTTTTTAGAAGTGGTTTTTTTTTTTCTCCGTTCACTCTAACCAATATTTCTTACAATCTGTGAATAATTTTGCGAATCTAAAATCAGAAACGTCTTCTACGCAATTTTCTCTTTCAAATGAGATCAATGATGAAATACTTTTGAGTTATCCGTCGCGCAAGTATTCATACCTCATAAAATTATTTATATCTCGTCATGCAAGTATTCATACCTCGTCGAACAAGTATTCATACTTAAGATAGAGTGTACTAGACACTTCCAGTGATTGAGTGGTAATGAAATTTCAATCGGTAAAAAATGAGTGAATGATGTGTGTAGTTTTTTATTTGTGAAATACTGTTGAAGTATGAATACTTGCTCAATGAGGTATGAATACTTGAATGACGATGTATGAATACTTGTGCAACGAACAACTCGAAAGTATGTCATCATGGATCTCATTTGAAAGAGAAAATTATGTAAAAGACGTTCGTGGTTTTAGATTTGCAAAATTTCTAACAGATTGTCAAAAATATTGGTTAGAGTGAACGGAGAAAAAATCTCACCTCTAAAAACGTGTAAAAGATGAGTGAGTGATGTGTCCAGTTTTTTTAAAATACTTGATATCTTAGATATGAATACTTGATGTATTATATATGAATACTTGTACTCGCCGCGATAATGACGCGTTTTGTTTTGTCTTTTAGCGCTGAAATTTGTGGTCCCCTCTTAATTAGCAGTCAACAAAGGCAGTTATTGACTGGGAATGAATGGAGGATAGGAGCTGGGGGATAGTTAGTCGGTCCCTTTTTAAAATCAAGATTAAGATTTCAAAATAATAAAGTAATTAAGTTTGTAAATAAATTATTAGCCAAGTTTGTATAGATTGTTTGAACATCCAATATGCATAATACAATTATTTTTTTAAATAAGGACTTCTTAACTCCAACATATGTTTCTTTTCAGATTCATCTTACGAAAATTGAAATTGTATATATCCGTTAATACTATTATTGTTGATAATTTCTGAAGATGAGTAAAGATTAATTTAACTATTGCAATTTTAAAATCATTTGTGTAATGATAAAATCATTGCATTGAACTTTATCGTTTTCCCAAACATAATATAGCAAATTACGTTCCAAATATTGACATTTATATTTAAAAGTTGTTTATTATAATTGTCAACAAATCCCATCATTGTCTTTGTTAGTAGTTAGCATAGTGACAAATGAATTATTCGGATTCAGTTCGGCGATGTCAAAAGTTCGTGATTCGAAAATAATTCAAATATAATTCGATAATGATTCGGAATTATCCAGACCAGATATCTCAGTCCTACAAGGAAGCAAAGAAAAAAGTGTACTTCTTGGCAAAATTGTCATCCATAATTTTGCCCAAAATATAACTGTTCATTTCTTATAATTTTTGTAACGCCACGTTAAATCAAAATACTACATTAAAGTACGATTAAAATAATTTAGATATGTTTCTTCGTTTCTTATTTAAATAGCTTAATTTAATAAGAATGCAAAGTAGGAATCTTGAATATATTCTTATTGATATTCATATACGTTAACATACATATTTAAGTTGACATTTAATTTAAAAACAAATCGATTTGGCGTACAGATGGCAGTGAGAAACCCTATCAAAGATAATTTCCAATTTGAATTAATGACTCCCATAAAAATAACCACCCTATAACTGTGAATAGCGCCTATTCCCTCTGAGTTATCAAGTTTCCTCATTATAAATAACTACTTGCATAACAAACCCCTCTGTTCCGTACTCTCTCTCTACTAAATTTTTACAGAAGATTAAAGAAAGAGAGGAAAGGTTAGATATCTATACTTGATAATTTTCTTTCATTCGTAATTAATTTTAATGTTTAATTATTGCCAAATTGATTAGACAATCTCTTATACTCACCGATTGATGATACCATTCCTCTATTTTATCTTATTTATATAATCTTTATATTATATTTATCTATTTGATAAGAATTTCTGAGAAGTTTTATAATTTCTGAAAAATAAAGATTTCCTCTATTTTATTTTCTGATATAATCTTTAGATCATATTTAGTTGATAAAATTTCTGAGAGTTATATAATTTCTGAAATTATTTATTTATTAGGATTATTTGATAAAATCTCTTAATAATCGGTGGAAATTAGTATTTATTTCAATGGTCAATAGTTCCTGAAATTTCATAATTAAATTGCATAGTTTCAACTATTTCTTAAATGATAAGTATATCTTAAAACAGGATATTATGTGGATGTCAGAATTGTCGGTAGATTGATTAAATGATAATAAAATCTCATAGTTCAATTTCCCTTAGACTTCCACCAAAGTGCACCAAAAATTCTTGATTAGCATCTATTTATTTATTTTTAGGAAAAATTGTGAAAATGCCACTCCAAAACTGTGAAAACGTGAAAATGCCATTCCGAATCTGGAAATTGAGAAAATGCCACTGCAAACTTCATAAATTGTGAAAATGCCATTATTGTTGTATTCTTATACTATTTTGTATATGTATTTATCTAATTCCAATTTTACCCTTCATACAATTAAAAGAATTATTTGGACACTGTATGCCTCCAATTGAGCCATTCCTTTGATCAGAGAACATGCGAACTCTTCACGCGAAACTCTTCAATCGCCGCTGCCGCCTCCTCCTCCATAATTGCCACCGCTGCCTCCTCCTCCGCCTCCTCCTCCATAATCGCCGCCGCCTCCTCCTCCTTCACTTCTATCCTGTTTTTTACTATCAGTTTCTTCGTTCCAATAAAAATTATTAGAGATGTACTCTTCCTTCACTTCTATCCTCCTCTCTTTGAACTTGTCTGGTCTCGCTCTATAATCCTTGGCAGAAATTGGACTTTGATTGATTACCATATCACCACAAATACAAAAGTGGAAAATAAGAAACAATTAACATTTTATTCTCCAAAAAGAAAAAGAAAAATTATTTTAAAGAAACCCTTCAAAGTTCACACTTTCCTGATGCAGCCAAATTACTCAGAAACTGGGTATCTCACTCCTTTGGGTGCTTGAAGGTGCTGATTCTTCAAATCTCATAAAGGGGGAGGAGGTGGTGGATATATAATAGAGCCAGTACTAGAAATGATGCCTCCATGGGGATGTACTTGATCATCAGGAGATTTCGCAACACCACTCTCAGTAGCGTCTCCATTTTTCGGTGAGCAAATGGAGTCTGACCAGTACTGGCACTAGAGTGGCCCGCCATCACTTCACTTGCACTGAGAAATTGCGTTGGTTTTGGATGGGAGGGGAAGTCTGAACAGTACTGGCACTTAAGGGTATTTTAGGTATTATGTTTTTTTTTTAAGATTAATACAGCAATAATGGCATTTTCACAATTTATGAAGTTTGCAGTAGCATTTTCTCAATTTCCAGATTCGGAATGATATTTTCACATTTTCACAGTTTTGGAGTGGCATTTTCACAATTTTCCTTTTTAGGAAAAATGGTAATTTTTCACCGATAACCCTAAGTTTTTATTCACCGATAACCCTAAAATTATTTTTATTACAAAGAAGTACATTCTAAAATATTGTCAATAGTTTAATCTCATTTCTCGTGAAAAACAAAATCCATTATATTTGTCAGATTGCACAGTAGCCAGTATATTTCTGTTTAAATCTTAGGAAGTGTATTCGGACAAAAAAAAATTCCATGATATGTCTGATCGTATGGTAATTAACGAATATATTTTGTTTATATCTTTAATGACATTCAGATTGTATATTTAACAACGGCCAGTTTAGCAACAGATATATAGAAACCGATATAAATATTAATTTAGAAACTCGTGTTACATGGTCTAGGTCTGAATTCTGAAGTAAGAAGTAACATAAAGGCAGGAGTGAACTACCCCACGACAACAGGTACGGGTTTCCTGGACATTGTCAAATTGTTAACTTATTATTTTGTTTGCATTTATTTATTTATGGAATTGTGCATGTTGAATCGAACGATCCCTTTGGCTTTGTTTAGAAAATATTAGGATAAGATTATTCATTTGATCAACGGACTTATAGGATGTGTTGTGTTGAGTATGACCTTTGTGTGATTAAATGAAACGAACGTGGAATGAAATGGATAAGTTAAAGGAAATGAGCCAATGTGCATTGAACACATGTTGGAATGTATACATTGGGTCTAGTATCCGACTAGACCCCTCGTTAACGTGGCGTTAGTTGGACTTCCCGTCACGGGTCTATATCTTGCGGTGGTTCGAGTCCCCGTTGAGTGAGATAGTTGAACTAGTGGTGGTTCAAGTCCCCCTAGTGAGACGCCAATAGCTAGGGTGGTTCGAGTCCTCCTGGTGAAGCAAAGAAGATCTACCGGTGGTTCGAGTCCCCGTCTAGTGGCACGGCCAAGATCTAGTGGGGTTGGAGTCCCCCTAGTGAGGCAGTTAAAAACTTGAAAGATAATTAAAGAAGTGTGTATTTTAAATAGGCACTAGTAAGATTGCATGTGAGGATATAATTTTGATATCTTGTTTGTGTTAAAAAGTTAATTTGACAAACTCCGGGACTGGAACTAAATCCCGTACAGAGAGACTGTTCGATCTCTCACCCGTTCCACTCTTATGTGGGTTCCAGGAAATGATGAGGCCGACAGGGAGCACAAATAGGAGGGATGCAGATCGGGTGGACAACGAATAGATGGCTCATGTGTCTTTTATTTTATTTTTAGTTAAACTTTAAATTCTCTCTTTGAAAGTGGATACATTGACTGACATGGCAATTATTGGTTTGTTGTCATGTTTGTCTTGATCTCATGTTGAATGCATGTTATGTACTTAAACTATTTGTGATTTTAAAAGACTTGGTTTGACTTTAAAATTTTGCATGAGTATTTATTATTGATAATGTATGTGATGTGCACACGTCTTACGTGTAAATACGTGGCGGGTTGTCTCGGGGTGTGACAATTTTGCCCCCTGTTCCGGGCTGCTATGTAATTTTTACAATTTTTACTATAATCAGTTTGAACCAAGTGTACTTCTTGGCAAGTTGGTAATGGTCAGTCAGTCAGATTTTATGATCAATGTTCACTAAGTACCATCTATCATAATTTGTTTCTCATTACTTACAATCAGAATATCTTGGTTTCTTGGGTGTTTGTCAATTATGGTTTCAATTTAGAATTTACTAGACAGTTAACAAGTGTTTATCTTCAAGAATGGAGAAATTTACTTACTGAATTTCATTTATTTTTTTTTCAACTTTTTGATTCCGTAGATAGTATTGTATGGAGATGATCTACTAATAATACATTCTCCAGTGCATTCTTTATACTCTTGGTTGGACTATGGGAGTATTTCTAATTTTGAGTTTAAATCAATTTAGAATGCTAAAATGCCTCTCAAAATCAAACTTTTTGTGGTTAGTTAAGAATAATAGGGTGTTACCTAGAGATAACCTTACTTAAGAGAGGGTGGCAAGGAGATACATGTTGTGTATTTTGTTATGAACCCGAGACAGTAGATCATTTATTTGTTAAGTGTAAATTGCTGCACAAGAAATTTGAAGATGGATTGTTGATTATAATATGTTTTCTTTTGATTGTATTTCCATTCATGATCTGTGGAATTTAGATAGAGTCATTCCTATGAAAGATTCTAATATAGTTGAAATTATAAGAGGTGTTGTTATTTGAAATATTTGGCTTGAAAGAAATAGGGTTATACTCAAAGGGGGCTCTTTCATATTTGTTCAGAGTTTAGTACATATTGTTGCTATAGCTCAATTTTGGTGTCAACATCAGAGGTATGATGCAAATTCTAACTTACAGTTTATGCTTCCTTTTGATACTAAGGTCCTGTTAGAAGGAGGTTCTCATATGCCTTTAATGGTGGATGGACTGACTACAACCCTTATGCTTTTGAAGACCTTTTAGAAGTACAGGTTTCAGAAGATTGGATTTTGTGAAGTTTCAGGGGTCTTTATGCTTATTTTGTTTTTAGTTGATGTTTAGGTCTTTTGGTTGTTGAACTAGATGATTATTTTGTAGTTCATAGGTATTTTGCTAGAATATCTATATTTATCTTCTATTTTGTTTTGTATGATGGTACCAGTATGCTAGTACTAGTATCCGTTTACATTGTATGACTGGTTTTCATTTGTATGGAAATCAGTGGATTATACCACTTTTATTAAAAAAAAAAAATTGAATCAAGTGTGTAATTGAGAAGTTGTTTCAGCATGAAAGTAAAGATTAAGTCATTATGCTTAATCAACTGAGGTTATGTTTGATTAAGTAAGAGAGAATAATTTTTTACGCCTTCACACTTAATTCTCAAACAATAAAAAATGACAAACTTTACAATTTTGTAATAAAAAATATAAAAAGGAATTTTTAATGCTCAAAGTGCAATGTATAGAACATAAGAGGTGTAAAACATGAGAAGTGAGAGGAATTACGATGGGTTAACTTCACCTTTTCAGACGGATTAATTTACCCCATTTATTTTGCTTTCTATACTCAATGTTATAAATAAACAATTCTCCTCTTTCAAATAGATTAATTTAAGCCAAACTGCTAAACGAGATGTAATACAGAAAGAGTAAGCAATATAAATGTAAGTAGAAACCAAACATAGTTGTTACAAGTCAAAAATTAAATATATTATGCCACAACACTTAACAATAAGAATTTTAAAAAAATCACAATAGTGAGGAATCTAAAATACAAAGCACTTATTACTTATAATCAGGGTTTTTACCAATTTTCAATACTTCAATATTTTTGCCCCGGAATTAATTATGACCTTTCGTCCTATAAATGCTATGAATATTAATATTATGATCAATCCAACACAGTAAAGTTGGAATATTGTAGGAATTTTAGAGGATTTTTCTGTAAAATTCTGTAAGAATTTCAAGAAGCGCCTTACACCAGAATTTATAGCCCTAATTGGCGCTGAAATTCGGCGTCTTTTTTTTTTTTTTTTTAATGAATGTTCCTGTGTCGCGTGTGTCAGGACTCAAAAGGGATAAACATAACACATGAAAGGGTGGGTCCGATTGTCAGTATTTAGTTAATGGAATATTATATGATTTTGCTGTCTTCTTGAGGACCTATTCGGCCTACAACTTGGATTGGGAACGGGCTTGGAATAGGGGTCAATTTGAACTGTCTGTTACTGTAATTGAATTTTTTTTTCCCGCGCGTACAGTAACCGCGCCGAACAAGCCCTGAGGCAGGCGTAATTAATATTGTGAAACCGTAAAGCACACCGGTAATTAATGTTTTCTTCATACAATTCGCCTCACATATATATTATGAGAAGGGTTCCAATACCTTATGACTTTTATACTTTATCATACTTCATAATTTATATTTTTATTTTCAAAGTCCAAAATGTCGATCCAAATTGCTCAACATAATATATTAATATCTATAGTAAAATATTCTTGTGATGAAATTTTTTACTATTTTTCTAAGTAGGTAGAAAATCACTGTTTTTTAACTGTACATAAATAGTAATTTTGTACCTATCTTATAAAATAGTAAAAAATTTCAAAAATTATAAAATTTCATCCCAAACATATTATACTATGAATATCATCTTGAACAATTTGAATTGACATTTTAAACTTTAAAAATACTGATATAAAGTATAAAGTATGATAAGGTATGAAAGACATTAGATATTGAAACCTTTGTGCGTAAATATATAACAATCTAAAATATTAAGATATTGTAAACACTTGCAAACGTGCGCCAAATTGCAGAGCGACATGACTGCAGGCTAATCTCTAATTACCAACCTTTTATTTTTATTTTTTTATTGTAAGTTGGATTATTTTTCTTTGCTGGCTGACGGTATTATTTTGAAAAAAAAAAAAGTTAGAAAAAACAAAAATAATTAAATATTTAGCGTACGACATTTCTAGGATCTACCACTAGCAGCCTCTTAACCGTAATCCGTAATACGACAAAAAAAATTAATTTTTTTTTTTAACTTATTCGGTCAACTGGGCAGCTTCCGGAATTGAATTAGCCTTCTCTTTTCAGCACCGAATTAATGACCTCAGTACCCATCCCTGCCTTGCAATCCTTCCTTTTTTTTCCCTTCATATCACCTCCTTTTTCTTGATCAATGGATATCTCCGTTGATTCATTTACTGTTTTAGTATCCCATGCAGGCATGCAGCTGCATATTTGACTGGGACAAAATATTTTTGCTAAATTTTGTTAGTATCTGAATTATTAAAAAAATCTATAAGGGAATTATAGAAAATGTCTATGAATCAATACGAGAATCACATATAATGTTTGTGAATTGTTTAGCTTAAACAAAAAGAAATAAACACCTTTAAATTAATATCAAGAAACTTGTCCTTTTCTAATATTCATTTTTTTCCCCTTTGTAAATCATCCAGATTAAAGTTTATCCAAATATGCTCCTCTTTTACATGATAATTTTATGGCTCTTCTCTAATTATGATGAACAATAAAATGTTATTCTATATTATTATTATTTTAAATGAGTAGGTGAACACCTATATTTAAAATTATACTATATATTCAAATCAATAAACCAATAACATAGAGAATGTTCTAATGTGAAGCCCATCAATGATCCTTCCGGACCCACAAGAAAATAAAGAAAAGGCTTTGTTTCATTTTTTAAGTGAACTTTTTGCTATTTTATTTTAAGATAATGATTATTTTCTTCTAACTGTATCTTGTAAAAATCCAACTTTTGTCTCTACATAGAAAACAAGAATTCATTAACTTTCTGCGACTTAATTATTAGAATAATAAATTCAGATACTAAGTTCTCCCCATGACTATTTTTGTAAAATGTTGAGTAGTAAATCTCCATTTTATTTAAAAATTGAGAGGATTTGACCTTGTAGTTATATCCCATACAGTAGTGTTGTAGTGTGAGTGCGTATCATCTGAGATATCTGAACTTTTGCGTGACCCACGTGTACGGTGCCTATTCGGGGAAAGCACAGGGGGCAGTATTATTATGCTTTAAGATTCGTGCAGAACGTGTTTGAACGGTTGAGATTTTCCAGAAAACACTCAAATTTTGGGAGGATGCGAATTCGTTGTAGTGTGCTGTCGCGTGTGAAACGGCCGGCATGAATTTTACGTCTTCTGTATTATTGTTTTATGTAACATTCATGTAGCGAATAAAGTAACTCAATTCTTTTGGTAGAGTAACCCGCTACAGATAAATCTTGTAATTATCGTTACAGAGAAAAAATAACTCACGAGCTCCTCGCTGGAAATTTTTTATCTATAGAAATTATTAAATACAGATGTACGGAAACAGAAAGAGTACCTCATTTTCAACAAATATAGAAAGATCTGACTCAATGAGTCCGATCCAAATTTATGGATCGGTCTCAATGGTTCAGATCCATCAATATATATATATGTATATATATATATAGATGGGCTATTGTGCTTTGCAAAGTAAAGCGAACGTTTTACGGGCTCGTTTTCGGATTTTCAAAGTTCAAAACGTCGATCCGAACCGTTCAAGTTGATCTACATATTGAAATGTGCTTGGAGACCAAATTTTACATTTTTTGGAATTTTTTTACTATTTATTAAGCCACTTTGAAAATTGCTGATCACATGGTCCAGAGTTTTGTTGCGCTGTTTTTACTGTTCACCCGGATCAGCAATTTTCAAAGTGGCTTAATAAATAGTAAAAAAATTCCAAAAAATGTAAAATTTGGTCTCCAAGCAGATTTTAATATAGATTGAACATCTAACGGTTTGGATCGACCGTTTGGACTTTGAAAATCCGAAAATGAGCCCGTAAAACGTTCGCTTTCTCTCTCTCTCTATATATACTAGTATCATACCCGTGCGTTGCAACGGGACATAATATAAGATTGAGCATTAAGATTGCAGAGAGAAACAATAAATAACAATAAACTTTATTTTCAATTTAACAGTGTATAGGAGCCAGAATGTGTGGAGTAGTAATTTTTTTTTATATTTTATAATACAATTGTTTGCAAATACTAATCTTAAAAAAATAGCAGTAAAAGAAACAACAACAAATGAAAGAAAACTGATCAAATATATCAAAGTAAATGTGAACTCCAAATCAACAATTTTATATCTCTGAACAAACTCTGAAAAAAGAAATAATCAAGCAAACCAGCAACCCACCCCTGCACCCTTGCCTCCTTCCAACAAGCACAATTTCTTTTCTATGGATACCTCAGAATAATTATCCAGATTCAAATGACTCATGCCAAGAGATTAACTCAGAGTCGCAAACCCTCCTAAATTAATTCCCAAAGCCATTATATGTAAATGAAAAAAAAAGGAGAGATTACAATTTGAACATATTCGAAAGTCTAATCCGCAAGATAATTCGCAAGTTAATTTGAAAAACAAATTTTTTATTCTTGATCCATTCTGCCATGAGAAGATGTATAAAAACAAACAAATAGAATTAAGGAAACAAAGAAATATATTGCTAAAAGGAGAAATAAGGAAACATATTTCATGGAGAAATAAAATGCTGCTGTGTAGGATAAATAAGGAAACATATTTTACGGATGAAGAAATATATCGTTGTCGAGTCTGCTCAAATTTAATTGTAAATTGTAATGTATGGTGTGGCAATACGTGTGGCGAGTATGTTTTTAATTAAATTTAGACTTCTACACGTAAAAGAGACACATTTAATCAAAAGAAGACAGATTATGTGATTGGAGGGCTGAGATTAAATCCGAAATTTTATCTTTCAATCATAGCCGTTGACGGATCGGACACCCAACGTGCTTAATAATGGAATGGAGATATATATTGATGGATCTGAACCATTGAGACCGATCCATAAATTTGGAATTTGGATCGGACTCATTGAGTCAGATCTTTCTATATTTGTTGCAAATGAGGTACTCTTTCTGTTTCGGTACATCTGTATTTAATAATTTCTATAGATAAAAAATTTCCCTCCTCGTTCCTCGGCTCTCTTCTCACTCCCACCGTCTCATGGGAGAGATATTCTCTTGTGCTCATCTCTCTGTGGTTTTATCCTGACTAATTACATCGCCTTTTGTTTGACTTTGCTTGCGAATGAAAGCAACAGACACATGACATACCTCGTCTCTAATTACTTTATTCCAAACCCCAAATAGTTCTTTCTCCTCTTCCTTTTCTCCTTTCTCTTTTCTCTCTCTTTCTCTCTCCTGACAAGACGTATGACCTCCCTCTCTCTGCGCTTCCTTCTCTATTAGTGGATCCGAGGTATCTTATCTTCCCTCTTTTTATCTAGATGATTTGATCTTTGTTTTCTTTTCTTTTTATTGAAGGGGGTTTTTCTATGTCCCTAACCTTGTTGAGGCTAAAAAGACTTGATACGACTTTGATCAAATTGCGTGCATTTTATCATCTGTAGTTATGTCATTCGGCTCCTTCGCTGCTACATTCGTCTTGAATTTGAATTTTTTTATTTGTAATAGGAAAGGGGCACTGATCACATGTAAATTTTATGAAACTTTTACTAAGGAATTAGATGGTTGTTTTAAACAAGTGGAGAGATCAAGCTACTTTTGTTATTGTGATGCTATTGTAAATTCTATCTGGGCTCCAAATATTTAAGACCGTACCAACAACCTAACCAGAATTTTTTTGGCTATAATTGAAGTTACCTTTTCCAAAGTTAGGCTATATTTTTGATTTATTAGTTCAATGTTCTTTTTGAAGAAAAAGATTGCATTAACTAAATTGATCTTCCTAAAGCGGGCTAAGTAGATTCTTGTGGTTCTTGCTTTTTACCTAAACCCAAAGAAATTTATAATTCATTCATATGACCATGTTATCATGGGTAATGTTGATTCTTTTCTTTTAGTTATTGATCACCTGAGAGAAAGTTGATCTCCTATCATCCATTATGCAGATTTTATTAATATATTTACAGAAAAAGAAGTATGTTTACATAAAATTGATATTTTGTCATGATTCATGGGTGATCTAGATATTTTGTGTTGTTCAGAAAAAATGTGATATGCTTACTCATAATCTTAAGTACACCTGTTTCACAAGAAAATCAACTTTTTCTTTCCTTTTTAGGCTACTATTAAATGAAGTTCATCCATTTTATTTTCCTGCCATTTATAGGTCGATACCACAATCTGAGAAATTATTTCTTTCCAGAAGGTGATGATCAGGGCATAATTCTAACAAATCTCAGCCATTCAGGCGCATATATAAAACCCTCCAATGGAGAAAGACCGCTCCATCCGAGGATCCCAGCAGCAATTCTCAATCTACTCGAACAAAGGCGGCATCATTGTAAAAGAGGAGGTCTCATCAGAGAAGGCGTTCACTAAGGCAGTGAAAGATATCTGCGTAGATGAGAGCACACAACCTCTAATGGAAAGGAATATGTCCCTGAATTTTGATCATTCTGTTGTGGGTGGTGTGCTAGCCATGGAGCTTGCTAGGGAGCCTGCGCTGAAAAATCTTACTGGGTCCATTGCATCCGAGAATGATGTAAGTGGGCCCATCAAAATAAAGAAATTGGGGGTTGATAGTGATTCTGTTGGGATTCCTCATAAACTGATGAACGAGGTATGTGCTTTGCTTCATGTTCATACTGTTTCTCTAGGATTTGGTACTGTTATTTCCTGAAATGTTGGGAGTTATTGCAAAAGTAGGGGTACCTGTACCATCTATACAAGTAAGTACAAGCGAAGTCTTACACTCTCATGTAATTTCTGAAATTTAGGCTGAATGGCTTACTGAGCTAAATTGAGATATTTAGCCGGAGTTTTGTGAGTTTGAGTGTGCCATGTTGTGGTTTATCCATTTTTAAGCCATTGTCCCAAGCAGGGAATGCTTATTTGCAGTAAACCGGCTTGTACCAGTACCAAGAGGTTTGTGCTTTACCTATGCCAGCCACTATTCCAAAGCAGCAGTTGCACACAATGTTTTGGTTATGTACTGGTATATTACGGTTTTATTATGATTGGCTCTGAACAAGATTAGGTGCAATAGCCAGCATACCTAGTTCCTTTCAGTTTAGTACTGGTATGTACTATGTGAGCTATATAGTGCTTGGAACTGTTCCCATTTTTTGCCATTTTAGTAACACACACAGAGTAACAACTTATTAGTTTATACAAATTTCAGGATGCAGCTGTCCAAATACCCACCGAAACAACTCTAACAAATGAAACTGCAACAGCCAACCAAACCGATTTAACCACAGTTGACAATGCTATTGACAAGCCATCCAACAACCTAAATACTATCCCAAAGGACATAAAATCAGCTGATAATGACAGCAACAGCGAAAGTGAAAACCCTGGTGAGGTCGGTGCTGGTACAGATATTGGTTTTGGTACTGATACGAGCACAGGAGGAAAGCCTGTGAGCCCTAGCAAGGAAAAAGGACAGAACGAAGTGGCTTCACCTACAAACAGTTCACGCCTTTCTGGCCCAACTGCTGCCTCTATACCATCTACACCTACTTCCCCGATACCAAATTCTGACTGCATTTCGAACCGCTCTGATAGTACAAGCACCAGTAACCGCTCCTTCGCATTTCCTGTGTGAGTATTACTCTAGATTCAGTTTTTTTTTTTTCTCTCTCTTTCTGTCTAACAAATTAACAGGTGTGGTACTAAATTCAATTTTATTTTTGGGGCGCAGGCTACCTAGGGAATGGACCAGCAGCCCTGTGAAAATGGAAAATACCGGTAAGAGGCGTTATAAATGTAGAGGTTGTTCGGCACTCTTCTGCTGCAACTGAATTTAAATATCACTTTTCAAACAAACTCTCCCACACCCCCCCCCCAACAAAAAAAATCCGATAAACCCCAACACTGCCCCTGTCCCAGTGCAGAAAAAAAAGTTTTGCTCTCATCTGTCTAATTAATGGCAGGCTAGGATTATAAGTTTGTTTAAATTGAGACCTTGTATTGTGTCATGTAAGTAAGAGCCTTAGCAACTTTTCTGGTGACTTCTGTTGTGATTATCATTTTGTAAATTCATAGTTTTTTTTTATTTATTTATGGGAAACACGAACAGCTGAATTCGGGCACTCCAAAAGAGATTAATTCCAGTTGTTTAAGCTCCTTCAGTTTCCAATGCTTGTGTATCAAAAAGAATGTGAATGTGGATCAGATGTCTCTCTTTTTCTTTTCTTTTCTTTTCGTTTTTCTATGAGTTTTTCTGATCCTTTTCTATGAGCTTTTCTGATCCTTAATTAAATTGGTTCGGAGTGCTGATTTTACTTGTAGATTGTATCAATGATTTCAATACCAACTTGAATTGACTATTTGGGAACCTCGTAACAAACCCCACTTAGGAATTTTAGGAATTACAAACTTTAGGTTAATTAAGCTTCCTGTGATTAAATTGAACAGTTGATAAGCTCTTCATCTAATAGCTTGAGACACATTCGAGCGTGCGCACATAAACACAAATAAGACGTGCACACATGCCACATTAAGTATGTGAAAAATAGATTAGATGTTTGAATTTTGAAATTTGGGAATAAAGGCCCAACCGAAATGAAAGTGGTTATGAGTGTGGTTAAAATTTCTTAATTCAAGAGGAACTTTCAGGGATTTGGTTAGTAAATTTTTTGAAACTGATAAACATCTTTTTACTTTTTATTTGTTCAGTTGCCAACGGCAGGTAAAACTGGGAGACTTGCATGCAATAGTCCAACTAACACTTCACCTCTGAACTCGCAAGAGGAATTAAGCCCCTATTTTTGTGATCTTTTATCTAACTTAATGTTTCTATTAAGTTGTACAGGGGCCCAAAATTGCAAATTACAACTCAAAAATACTTTTGGGCCGAACCAATTTAAGCTAATGCTCAAATGTTCAATCCAATAAGACTGAAATCATCTCCAAATGA
Source organism: Carex kokanica (assembly GCA_025461125.1). Lineage (NCBI taxonomy): Eukaryota > Viridiplantae > Streptophyta > Magnoliopsida > Poales > Cyperaceae > Carex > Carex kokanica. Next base: position 180,495 of record JAJGRX010001058.1, on the reverse strand, counting down.
AAAACGAATTTATTCCGATTGGCAAGAACTGGAATGGGATGTGGCAACAAAAACAGACGATCCGTTAAATAGTGTTATGTTTGATTATCATTAAAATTATCAATGAAAAGTAGCGAGTTCTTTGGTAAATTTAAATATTTTTTATGGGCTATAAAAAAAGTAAAAGAAGAGCGTAGTTATGTGCGAAATGCACCAGCAGAGAAATGCAATTATAGAAAAGCAAAAGAACCATGCTGCCAGGGATGGTCTGATCTCAATCACAAGGTATAAATCAGTTCGGATCTGAATGACTGAGTGTAAGCCTGACAAGAGTTTTCCACTCTGGCCAAATCAATCGCAATCGAACGGTTTCTGACAAAATAGCGCCATAGCGGTGGCTGCTAGTGTGCGAAGATTGTCGAAAATCAATCCAGGTCAAATGAGATCTACCTGATAAGGATCTTTGCCGTAAAAATCTTTAGAAATTAGTCGGTATGGAGAAAATGCATTCTTACTATTTTTTGATAAAAAAAAAAGGTATATATGGAGATGCAATAACAAAAATAAGAAAAAAGATGCAAAAATGCAAAAAAGTTAATTGGAGTTAACCGAATTTTTTTAGTTACCATTTTGTAAAAAAAAGAATATACAGAGTTGATATTTTTTTTTTTTCAAATTACATTCTTAACCGGAGCGCAGCTATTATTTATGCACTCTTCAGGGTGGCACACATGTATTATTTGCGCACCCCCAAACTGTACCAAATTCTACCAAAATGGTTGTGCAGATAAAACCTATGTACCACTACTTCTGTGGAATGCGCAAATAATATCTGCATACCGGATAGAAATGAAAATTTTCAAAAAGATACAACTTTGTAGCCTGTATATATATTTTTTTTAATGGTAACTAAAAAAAATAGTAGTACAAATGTACAATGCATAAAATAAGTATTTTTTTCAGAAAAAAAAAAAAAAGATAAAAAGAACACATGGTGGTTCAGAAAAGAAGATACTGTTCTGGTACCAACAAAATCCATACCAGCCCAACAGAATGTTGTCAAAACCAAAACAATGTTCAAACAAACAAACTGACCAGGCGTGCTTTGGCATTTATTTTCTGCACCCACCGTTCTCCTGAGCAGTTAGTACAGTAAAGAAAAATATATATCCAAATAAATAACAGTTACCTACTGCTCATGGGACGGTACGGCATCCACCAAACACTTGTACCATAATTCTGTCTCCCTTCCGAGATTAATCACTGTTTAGCAATGCATTTAATGATGCATCAACAAAATAAAATGGCATATTGAAAACTTAGATTAAATTGAGATTTATACACCCAAACCATCTCATTTTTCTTGTTTCTTAATCCTTTCCCATGTAAATATTTGGGAACAGAACCAAAAGCAGGTGATTAATACAGGATCAGTCAGTCATACATATATAACAAACAAAAAGCAAAGAAAATTAAAGAAAACAAAACAAAATACTCAATTAACTGTAAATTAAGAAGGTATTAATTATCAAGGTAGATATAAGCATGATGGATCCGCATCGCCCCAGCCGCAGTTGTTCCAGTATTGCTGTACGGTTGGATCGACGGGTCCAGTTACATCAAACAACAACCCGGATCCATTAAGTCCCTCTTCATTGCACAAATTTCCGTGCATAGGTGGCAAATTATCAGTAATCACCATCTGCTGCCCTGGATCCAAGAAGCCGAATCCGACAGTAGGATCCGGCATGGGAATCTGGCTTGCATCCGTCTCTGATAAAATTTCTTCGGTCGAAGTAAGAGGTGCAGTCGGGTTGATCAACAGAGCAGGATTGGAGTCGAGGCTAGGATTAGGGTTATGCTCAACTGAAGATGATGTAGAGGAGGCATCATGACTCGGCGGTGATTTTGCAGATGGTTTGGATTTGGACTTGGACTTGGATTTGGTTTTGCGGGTACCGCCACCTACGGGTACGTTGCGTAGCAAGCCGCCGCGAGTCCAGTAGCGGCGGCATGACTTACAGAAGTGGCGCGGCTGAGATAGGTTATAATTGTTGTAGTAGCAGAATTTAGTGTTCGTCGACTCGCACCGAGGGCACTTGACAGGTGCCTGAGGTGCTAATGCAATAGGATAGCCTCTTGGCCGCCTGAAGGCGCCGGCTAGGCCAGCAAGGGAGTGGAGCTCCTGCATCTAGAAGCTGCTAGAAGGATCTGTGTTGTACTTTCTGATGGTGCTACTTCACATTTGATTCTTTGGAAGGAGGTGATGAGGCTGTGGCGCTGTGCTGTGCAATGGAGGGAGGTCCTAGCTGAAACAGAGGTGTTTGTGCTTCACATAAGCCATATCTCACAATGACAAATATCTTATGATCACTTTGGTGGGAATTTACTGCATTGCCCCTCAAGAGAAACTAGTTTGACTAATATGTCCTTGGAAATAATTAGAGTTAAGCAACTCAAATATTTCCGCAACAAAATAAATGGCTCTTCAAAATTCGGTCATTCTTTCTGTTTCAGTTAATTAATTAATAAAATCAGATTGATCACAATTGCTAAGCAAATAGAAGCTCCTATTTATTTTGTCTGGAAAAACTGTTTCAGTGCAAAAAGAAGTTTCGCTGCCAATTAGGAACGGATCTAAAAGTCAGCTACCCTATCATTTTCAAAATTTTAATTATAATTATGTATATTAAAATTTAATTGAATTTTTTTACTGGTCCATTTTTTCATAAAATATTAAATATTTACGTATAATCTAGTAGTTAATGCTTATTTTGTGAATGTGAAGACTTGAATTTAAATTCCAGCTGTCACATATTATGCATTTTAAATTTCATTTTCCACTATCAAGATTTTCTAGTTCAGTCTCCAATCCATTTCACCTGTATTAAATTAATTTCAATTAGAGTAATTTTCAAATAGCATCAAATACGTACTCTTGAACTGAGATTATGCCTGATACGCATGCTTTGTAGGATTGTATAAACGTTTGGAAACATATAGTAGCATAACTTGAGCTTCAAAACCCTATTTTGTCACATATTATTATATTATTATAATCAAAATTAATTTGCAGGAGTGGAATATCAGAGTGGGGAATGAAAAAAGATACCATGAGTGGAGGCTAAGAATTTGGACAACATATTTCACTCTGGAAAGATGTGTTAATTTCCGTGTAGCAATTCATGTAGAAAAAATATTTATATCAAATAATTTTATTTATCTTTATCTAGAAAATTTTCATATAATGTATCCCTCCACTGGTTCCAATTCCTACTGTAATCAAACTATTTATTTACGCATCAAATTTTCCTATAATTTCTAGTTGCAAGTTGGCTACATATTTGACTACACCACCAGCACCTCAGAAAGTTCATAAGAGGGATGGGGGTCGGCAGTAATTCGAGTGGGATGGAGACACGTGGACGGTCAGAGATGGAAAAGCGCTAGTGCCACTGTTCACTGTTCTAGTGCGCCACGTAGCCTTGTCACTGTTCACTGGCAAGAAAACGACCCTACTAGTTACATTAGATCACTAGACTTCCGTGTATTTTTATATTGAAAGGGATACTTTGACGAATGATATAAAAGTGTTTAAGTATAAAATTGAAGTCAGAAATGTATTTATTATGATTTAGATAACCTTTTTTTTTAAATAAAAACCGATTTAGATAGACCGCTGATGCAATTAGCTAAACTGTGTATCAAAATCATTTGATTTTTATATTTTTAAGTGCTTGATGATATTAGTTTTGAACTTGTACCTAAATTTAATATACAATTTGTTATGGCAAAAAATAATGTATATTGCCAATTCATTTTTTTTATTTTATATTATGATTATTGTCATAATTATCAAATAAATTTATTCTTCTGAAAAATATCATCTTTTCTATTTTTTTTTTCAAGTACACAAACGGTCCTATTTTTAAAACTATTATTCTACGATGGAAAATTTAAAGTTTTCATTTTAAAATTTTAAAACTGTTGTTTTGTAATTGTCTAGAATTTTCTGAGAAAAATAGTGATTTTAAAAAATTCTTAAGAAAATAGTAAATAAACTCCAATAAATATAAATTTTGATCAAAGCATATTTCAATACGGAGATTATGTAGAGCGGTTCGAATCAACTATTTGAACTTAGAAAACGGTGATAAAGATATAAAGAACAAGAGAATCTGTTTATGGAGCACCTTAATTAGCCTAAGATACAAACGTTTGTTCCTAGCCTCCGGAACAAATGTTTCGGTTTTTCAATTTTTAAAATCCAAACAGTCGATCCAAACCGTTAGATATTTAATCTATATTAAAATGTGCTTGGAGACCAAATTTTACATTTTTTTGAATTTTTTTACTATTTATTAAGATGGTTTGAAGGTCGCTGTTTTTCAATGGTGCAGGAGTTTAATAAAATCAGCGATTTTCAAACCATCTTAATAAATAGTAAAAAAATTCCAAAAAATATAAAATTTGGTCTCCAAGCACATTTTAATATAGATTGAATATCTAACGGTTTGGATCGATTGTTTGGACTTTGAAAATCAGAAAACCAAAACGTTTGTTCCAGAGGCTATGAACAAACGTTTGTATCTTAGCCAACCTCTCTGTCTCTCTCTCTCTATATAGAGAGAGGTATATATATATATATATATATATATATAGAGGTTGACTGATATCAAAACGTTTGTTCCGGAGCCGTGGAACAAATGCTTCGGTTTTTTACATTTTCAAAATCCAAATGATTAATCCAAACGGTTCAACATTCAATCTATAATAAAATGTACTTGGAGACTAAATTTTATATTTTTTGGAATTTTTTTACTATTTATTAAGTGAGTTTTAAAGTCGTTGTTTTCAATGATCTATAAAATTTCTCACTGTTTATTATAATCAGCAATTTTAAAAATGACTTAATAAATAGTAAAAGAATTTCAAAAAATATAAAATTTGGTCTCCAAGCACATTTTAATATAGAAATCACATCTAACGGTTTGGATCCACCGTTTGGACTTTAAAAATTAAAAAACTAATTGGTTATACCATGACCTAGGAATAAATGTTTTAACATTAGCCAACCTCTGTGTATATATATTAATTGGAGCGATATTTATTTTCAAGCACAGAACCTTTCTTGACCAAGAGGCGTAGACAAATCCATCACTACCTATAAAAAGTTGTTGATGTTTATTCTATATTATCTTATTGGTTGAATATTGTCCGTGTCTTTTGTTTTTGGAATAAGTGCAAACCCATTAATGTCAACCACAAGTTTGCTATATTTCCATTTTGGTCACGACAAAAACTATTCCATCTTCTCTCGCTCGTGCCACTTCTTTTTTTGTTGTTTATTATCAATTTATCATTGCTATATGGTGCCCAACGTAGCCGTGAATAATCCAAATACATGCATGTATTAATTTAATGGTCATGTCTAAATTAAATTAAAGAGGCCATTTCATGCGGGTGAAAAAGATACCAAATTGGCTTGAGTGATAATTGGTAGTATTTTAATATTATAGTATTGTTACTGAATATCAATTTATTTTTTATGTCTTCCTTTAATTTTTTTTTTCTAGAAAGTATTACATAAGGCAGAAGTTTAGTAGTTGTTTTTTTTATTTATATTTTAAGATTCTATTCAATAACATCATTTGAGGATTTGGCATCTCTTAACTAATCCAATCCGTCTTATATTAATATTATATATCATATAAGAGGCTTAGTTTTCATTAGTCTACAAAAGTGTATATAAAAGTTTGAATAATACTTTTTTTTTTTTAGATGTAAGTTTGAATAAAGCTAATGTATGATATCAAAAAATAAGTTCCAACTAATAATTGTGATCTACTTGACTAATCAAAGATGTACATTTCAATTTTTTTTTAATATTTTAAGTATGCTTTGCATGAGATCAAGAGCTTGGTAATGAACTATATGATACAATTGTTCTTTAAAGTTTTAGATCTACAGATCTCAAAATCTGAAAATAAATAGTTTAGAACATAATTGTTTGGCCAATGGAGCTTTTTTTTTAGTATATATGAGACAAGAACTAAAGTCATCAAAATTACATCAATATCATGTCCTGAATTTTCAATTTAAAATTTCTTACACAAATACAATGTCTTATTCAACAATATATACTAGACGTAGTTCTAAATTTAGCTCCATAGAGTTAGAAGAAAATCAACCGCATGTTTTTATTATTTGTTCATTAAATCTAATTTGACAGTTTTTCAGATTAAATTAGCGAACTCCATTAATGATTTAAACTCATATTTACATCTGAAATTTACATTATTTCCAGGCATGAGGCAGCTCCATGACATCCATACTTTTTGTTATCTTATTAATCCTTATGTTATCTGACTTTGTTATTTTTTCTTTTTTTCTTTTTTCGTAACTGTCGGTATATTCACGGTCTTAATGGTACCACTTAAATTAAGTCGTGGCCCCGACTTTAGAAAGTATACACAAAAACAAAATTTGAAAATCTTCAAAGAAGATAGCAGGACTTGAGGCTTTCTCTGTCAATTAAATGTGTAAAGCAGAGCTATGTTTTGTGTCATGCCCAAGAGCTTCAATCAATTATCTGAGTATTATTTTATTGCACAAGATAATGCTACTCTTTTTTCTTTTTTTTGATATTCAAGATAATGTTAGTTGATGTCATGTATATTTTTATTTTGAGGCATGAGTTGGGCTCTTTGACGACCATAAAGTGCATTTTTTTTATATATATTTGACGTGCATGATGTTAGTAGATGTCATGTCTATTATTATTTTTTTATTCCTGAACTATCTAAAGCGGTATTTATTTGTGAAGTAGCCGATGAAATGTAAAAAGAAAAATAATCTGGCCACAACATAGCGTATTTATTTATCAAGACCTCTTCTTGAAATTGCTTAAAAGATTATTTATGCGGGAAAAAATTCTCTATGCCTTGTTTTTCAGATAATAAGGCAAATTTAAGTTTCGGTTAATTAATATGAACCATATATTTTATTACTAGAGTTGTTTGCTTCTCTAGAAAAAAAAATAGCTATTGAAGAAAAAAAATATTAAAATAGGACAATCTTTTATGCAGAAGAAGTTTGCATTCAGAAATTGAAGGTATAGATAATTATTTTTGGAGATATTATAATAACTGTGTCCAATGATTAAGAACACAAAAAGAATTTTTTTTTTATAATAATTATATTGCAGCTTAGACATATCAAAAATATATATACTGAAGAGAAAAAAAATTCAAAGCCAGAAATCAATGTGTTTTAAAAGCTTTAAAACTTGAAAGAGTTCATATAGCGCCGGATATATTAACTAAGCTTGACCTACTATAAAAACAAAAAAAATACTATTACAGTTGTCTTTTAAATTTTAATAATTGATGCTGATATGAACCTAATCTTACTAACATGTTAGGTAACTTAACTAAACTATTTGTTAAATTAATTTCAAACGATAAATTCAAACAGTTGAAATTGATTCACTTTACAAACTAGCGATGCGTTTGTTATCCTATATATACTAATTTTAGTTTTATCAATAAGCGGTCAAAAACTAACGAAAAAATGTATTAAAATAACTTATAACTCTTACTTTTACAACTCGACTTTGTACTAAAAAAATTGAAAATTTTAATTTAAAACATATATTATTCATAACATATATTGATTTTAACATTTTAGATTTATCGTTTGAGATCGACCCATTAAATTATGAAGATAAAATTTATCAGTTATCCTAATAAGTTTAAATACATAGTACCTTCGCTATATTTTATTGTTAGCTCAAAAATATAGATTATGATGAACAGTGGCAGAGCCTCATTGAATAAGAAGTAAGTCTATGTATAATTAAGTTCTTACTTTTTTGAAGAAAATTTTACCTATTTCTAGACATTTTACACTCTAAATTGATTAGTACACGACAATTCACAACCCGTTAATCGTATCCATAAAGAAAACTTCTCGCTCCGGATAAAAATCCAGACTATACACCCCTAATTATGGGTGGGTACAGAGAAGTTAGATATTTGTTCCATCTATAATGATCAAAAGCTGTGTTGTTTAATTAGTTAAGAATCTACAATAATATAAAATACTGAGAAAAAGAAAACAAAATAAAGGTGTCATTTTTATCTTGTTGCCTTGTGTCTTTGTTTTATGTGTTTAAATTCTTATAAAACAGAAAAGTACTGTACACAACCAAAAAAAAAAAAAACTAAAAATGATAATTCAAATGGTGATGGTCACCTAAAGTTTCAGGCAAACATGAACAATGCAACATCTGAACTAAAAATTTAGTTGGAACAGAATAATAACACAATGGAATAAGACACAGGATATGGATCCATTGACAAGGCCTTGATAATAAATTAATAATCAATCAGATTTCCTCTTTTGTACTATTATCAATAGGCATGGGTCCATGATAATGTGCACTAGAAAACAAAGGTTTTTGAACCAACAAACCAATTCTCCAATAATTATTTGAAGGAAGCGATAATTGGTTCATTTATTTCGGAACCCCACATTGGACACTAATTCAACAATTAATTATTCCGAACCCACTTTGGACGGCAAGATTATAAAATTTGTAGCTACATTAGTCGCTTAGTTAGGTTAATTTAATTAAGGTTCTGTTTCCTATGTTTATTACGATATTGAGATGAGCACGACCCAAATTATTTCATCAACGGAATCATAATATATCACCGACTTCATTTTTTTATGTATACGACATGGTATATGAGTGAGACTATGCTATATATAGATACCGTAAATTGGGCAATACTACAAATTAATATTTTTGTTTTCAAAATTTAAATAGTCGAGATGCATCATGTGATCTTCATATGAAAATGTACTTGCGGACTAAACTTTACATTTTATAGAATATTTTACTAGTTTTTTTTAATAAGAAATCAATACTTTTGAATGGTTTAGAATTTTTTTTTTTTTTTTGAAAATCTTGGTAGAGGCTACCGAGTTTAGTAATGGTTTAGAATTTTTAGATCAAGTGATTTTTACCTATATATAACAAAATAGTAAATGAATTCTAAAAAATGTAGATTTGATCTAAAAAATATATATATGGAGAACATATTGTTTGAACTTTGAAAGTGGAGATATTGGTCCATAGTACAAACCATTATGCACTATGCATAGTTTTATAGCCTCACATAATAGTGAGTCCGGCTAGTATGACATCGGTATCATATGACACAAACTATAAAATTGATTAGATAAACTTCAAACGACTAATCCAAATCGTTCAAACCGATTTACTTTATGAGTGATGCGTTTACATGCAATTTTTTTTTATTTTCTAGTTATTTTAGTATTAAATCAAGTGATCAAAAATATTGAAAAATGAATACATTAAAATTAATGTAAAAACTCACATATTTGACCGCTTGACTTGATACTAAATAAATTCAAAAAATTATAAATTTTGCATGTAAGCGCATAACTAATGAAATAGATCAGTTTGAACGGTTTGAATTCACCGTTTGAAGTTGATTCGATAGGTTTTGAAGGTAGTATTATATAGGCTGAATTGACACTGATGTCATACTAGCCAGACTCCTCAAGAGTTAAGGAGTCCGGCTAGTTTGACATCAGTGTCATATGACACCAACTATAAAATTAATTAGATAGACTTCAAATAGATCAGTTTGAACGGTTTTGATTCACCGTTTGAAGTCGATTCGATAGGCTTTGGAGGTAGTGTTATATAGGCTGCAATAGACTCCTTAATAGTACATATAAAGAGTTGTTGCATGTTAGTATTATTTTCATAAATATAAAACTAAAATGGAAACTTATAATATTTTTACAAGTTTATTTATATTTTAAAAAAATCCACAAGTATAATTATATTAGTTAAATATAATTAATTTTTGAAGCCCTCTTAGTTTTTTTTCTCAAAATATGATCTCCATTAACTTCGATATTAATTTCATTTTAATCATTGGTTACAAAAATTGAACTTGCATCTTATCATAAAAAATATACATATCACCATTCATATTATGTCTATATTAAAAAAAAAAGAGTAGATGAGAAAATAAAAAAATTCCTTCGTTCGTTTGAATGGCCAACATGAGACGAGCATTATAAATGATAACCATTCCTCAAACCCACCCCCGCCTCCGCATTTTCCGGGATTTCTCGGAATTTATATTAAGGTACTCGGGGGATATTCCGTGATCACATCTCTGCAGCTTATATGTAAGGGTTCAGTTTAAACTTTAAAGCATAGTGACAACTAACAAATGAATTATTCGGGTTCGGTTCGGCGAGGTCAAAAATTCGTGATTTGAAAATAATTCGGGTATAATTCGGGAATGATTCGGAATAATCCGGATTAGAGATCTCAGTCCTACAAGGAAGCAAAAAAAAAATCCAAAAAAAAAGTTTTGGAAAAAATTTGGAAAAATTCACGAATAATTCATAAAATTCGGAAAAGTTCGTAAAATTTGTGAATTATTCGGAAATAATTTGGTCAAAGTTCGGTCAACCGAATAATTCGGCGTTCGGTTTGTCATCACCAAAAAAACGAATTTTTGCGAATAATTCGCCAATCTTGTGACTATGGTTTAAAGTAAAACGGGTTTGAAATTAATTCTTTGTTGGTACGAGTTTTTGGCCGTTTCAGTTAATTAATCCTCCTCCTTTAAGAACATTTTTAAAATTTTAAATAAAAATTTACAAAGAATAGTTCATGTTAAACTAGAAATTCGTCTTTATTAAATAGAATATTAGAAAATATTTTAAAACTCGTGATAGATTGATACAAATTGGTTAAAAAAATGAGCCGAAGCAATGTGAAGTTTGATATTCAGTTTTTTTTCTCTTTTAGAAAGGCAAGTAATACCGTTTCATTGACTGAAAAAAATAGTCCCTTCATAACAGATATTATACATTTCTTTTTCACCTAACTCCTATGTCAAAAATACAAAATCCTACTCATGCTTTGCCCATTCAGTAAAAAAATTCTACTAAGCTATGTGTAACATTTCTAACTTGTATACCTCTCGTACTATCAACCTCCAGGGGCAAATCTACATTCACCCGTACGAGTGCTAAGCCACCCTATGATTTTAAAACTTTAATTATATATATTGAAATGTAATTGAATTTTATTATTTTAGAATTTGTTATATAGTCTAGCTCTCCTTATAAAATATCACATATTTACTTGTAGTCCAGTGGTTAGAGCTTATTTTGTGGTTGTGGAGAGCTTGGGTTCAATTCCCACTAACAACATATTGTACATTTTAAATTTTAGCACCCTCTATTATGATTTTCTAGTTCCGCCCTTGTTAACCTCTAGCCACATTATACCTAGTCTATTTTACATTCCTTAACAAAACAATATAATTCGGCACTCAGCTGCCCCTCAATATTGGTAAATGTTACCTCGATCACCATAAGCATCAACCTCTCATCGCTTCTTTCTCAATACCCTTTGTTGCTACTCGTTTGAAGTGGGCACTTATGTACTCTTTACTAAGTGTCACTAGGTTCACCTCTGTGGAATTAGATTTGATTTTCTTGATTTTAGTTCTAGTAACCTGACTGATCCAAGCATTTTGATATTCAGTTATATGATATAAAATGAGAACCATAAAAGCATTTTTTTTAAAATTAATTGATGGATATGTCCAAAATTCAAATTAATAATAAGAATTTGATCTAATTTGAAAATTTACAGAGCGGATTAATAGAGAGCATATTGCTTTAAAATATGTATCGGTTCGAATTCTTCATGAACAAATTCAACATTATCTCAAGAATGTCAATTCATCTGACTGAGTTGTAATCAGTAAAAAAATTCATGACATAGTGCGTGAAATTAAGAGCCTTTATTCTAGATGCTAATATAGGACACGGGATACGGCATCATATATGCCAAGCACCAAAAATTTAGTACCAACCCCTACAACTAAAAAGAGGGGCTTTAATTAATGGAACAGTGTTGTTATCATAGATGGTAGGTCTAGAGTGTGTAGATATGTCCTTGGTTGGTAGATATTCTTTGTTCATGAAACAAGTATTATTGTTTGCTTTCAGGCTGTATATATATATACACCTAATCTCGATATCCTACCTGTACGGTCAGATACCAAATATCTTGCATTTTTTGCGGTATATAATACTGTGAGATACTCTCCAAGATACCAATAGAGTACCCAATTGGGGAAATATTTTCTTCAGGCTCCTGTATAGTTCTAAATAGCTAGCTGAACTGCGCTATAATTTTTTCGAACCTTAAAAGATATAATGTTACTAGCCGTTTTTTTTATTAGAGTTTTAAATAGCTAGCTCTAGTTATGCAATAGTTGCGCTATAGTTTTTTTCGGACTTTAAAAACTATGACATGATAATCGCTATTTAAAATCTATATTGTATTAATTAAATAAATACAAAAGTCAAATCTTTATTTCTAGTTTACAATATGATCGTAGAAATGGATAAATAGATAAATAAATAAATACAAAATTCAAGTATATACTTTTAGTAATTCATTATCAATTAATTCATGTCATCTTTTGCCTTGCTATATCTTTATGTTATAGTATTTTGCAAGTTCATGTTTTATACTGATTTGATCTTTGTAGACACAGAGATATATTGCTAATAGTAAATGGCTTCACATTCTTGCAATGAAAATTATAATTGTCACATTAATATTTAGTTATTTACAATTACTTTATAATTTTTTTTCAAGCAGTCTTATAAATTTGTTGTCCTCTAAAAAAGACATAGAAATGCAATTTGGAAAAAGCAGGGACATACATGTGAAAATTCACACGAATGATTTAGAATTTTAGATTCACATAACCATTCAAATTTATTAAATTCTAAATCTTTTACATGAATCTCAATACAAATCGAATAATTTGAGTCCAACTTCAAATAAAATTTGTCTCAAACTCTTTAAACAACATCCAATTCCCACATATATATCCGGAATAATTATGATGTGGTTTGGAGGTTTCTTACCCACAATGCAAAGACAAAATCGTTACAACGAAACAAATAATACACGAAGTTTTCAACCCAATTTATTGCACTTACCTTTCTTGAAATTGACATGATAGATAGATAACAGGGATTAATTTCCTCTAATTCCTTCAAGTCATGAATGATTGAAAACCATGTGTCCCCTAACCATAGGTTTTGTCTAGTTGAATTCCATCACTGCATGATCCCTTGACAACTTTGGATTACATACGAACTGTACAATGTGACATTGTGACTATTTCCTGTGGACCTTTTTTAAATTGATAATATAATAACTAGTATGGTAGCCCGTGCGTTGCAACGGAATATATGATAAGATAACAAAAATAAATTCTCATACAAAATGACAAATTTTATAAAAAACAAAATTAGAATATATTCTACATTTATCACAGTAATACATATAGAAATAAGGAAGTAGATAAATAAGGAAGTGAACAAAAAATTAATTTGCATTGTGATCCGCCGTATAAAAAATTTCAATTGGAGAGAGAGAAATAAGGAAACAAATAAAATAAGAAAACGAAAAATTATATCGCTAAATTTTAGAGTATGTTTAATTTTAATTGTAACGCATCGTGTGGCGGTATGTGTAGCGAGTATATTTGTAGCTAAATGTAAACTTCTACACATAAAACAGATGCATTTAATAAAAAAAAGATAGATTATGTGATTGGAGAACTGAGATTAAATTCAAAAATTAATCTTTCAATCGTAGCCGTTGGCGGATCGGACACCCAACGTGCTTAATAATGGAATGGAGATTCAGAAACTTTTTTTTTTTGGAAAATCACATGTGAATTTAATAAATCAAATAAGGAAGCCAAAAGTTTTTCCATATCACTAGTTACCAAGTGTGTGCATATATTGAAGTTAATGTATTATGAAAGCTCACTAAAATTCTTGGTGATTTTAACTTTAAAATCTATCGTATTGATTTCAAAAAACAAATGAAACTGTTAAAAACCGATCGTGATGTGTGTACAGGCTTAATTTGTAAAATTTTCAATTTCATTTAGTGTATTCAACCGGCAAAAAAATTAAAAATGGACAATTTGACTTACATACTAAATTAATTCAAAATTTTGGCATCAAAATATTTTGTAAGCTTGAAATTGTTTTATACTAAATTAATTTTGCATGTACATTGTGCATTACAAGGTGTGCCGAAATTTTTAAATATAGCACAGTTCAAAAAAAAAATATACCAAAACGGCACCGTTTGGTAGGAATTTCAAATTTAGCACGGCCGCAGATCAGCTGAGCGGCCCCAGAAATGGGGCCGCTCAGCTGATCTGCGGCCCCTTTTTTTTTTTTTTTTTTTTTAGACCTGGGGGCCGCAGATCAGCTGAGCGGCCCCATTTTTTTTTTTTTTTTTTTTTTAGATCTGAGAAATAAAAATTCGAATTTTACGAAACTTTAAACGGCCATAAAACGGCGCTCGAGTGTTCGATTTCAGCAAATGACCACTTTTCGGAAAGCTTGTGAAAATGCGCATGCGTCCGAACTAGCTTTGCTAGATTTCCAAATTCAGAATTGCAAAAAAACAAAGGGAAGAGCCTCAAAACTTCAGTTGAAGTTTCCGATTAAAATTTTCATTTCTATTCTCAAATCTACGTAGCTCAGTAAATTAGTTATCTAATGAACTTGTAGAATAGAAATGAAAATGAAAATCTTAATCGGAAACTTCAACTGATTTACTGAGCTAATTTCATTAGATAACTAATTTACTGAGCTACGTAGATTTGAGAATAGAAATGAAAATCTTAATCGGAAATTTCAACTGAAGTTTTGAGGCTCTTCTCTTTGTTTTTTTGCGATTCTGAATTTGGAAATCTAGCAAAGCTAGTTCGGACGCATGCGCATTTTCACAAGCTTTCCGAAAAGTGGTCATTTGCTGAAATCTGACACTCGAGCGCCGTTTTATGGCCGTTTAAAGTTTCGTAAAATTCGAATTTTTATTTCTCAGATCTAAAAAAAAAAAAAAAAAAAATGGGGCCGCTCAGCTGATCTGCGGCACCCAGGTCTAAAAAAAAAAAAAAAAAAAAAAGGGCCGCAGATCAGCTGAGCGGCCCCATTTCTGGGGCCGCTCAGCTGATCTGCGGCCGTGCTAAATTTGAAATTCCTGCCAAACGGTGCCGTTTTGGTATTTTTTTTTTTGAACTGTGCTATATTTAAAAATTTCGGCAAGGTGTGTCTAGATAGACGATGATTTTTTGCGCTGATCAGCGCTCCGATCTGCACGATATTTGACACAAATCGGATGGTGTGGTGGAACCCTACTCATAATATACAGGTTTTGACAAGAGATGTTTTGGACTGTTGCCTTGTATGTCAACCTTGTGTCCTTGTTAATATTTAAACGATGTTTTACCTACCAAAACTAAAAAGAAAAGGACATCCATAATAAATTTGTTATAGTTAACCATTGCAGAGGATCAATTTTGATTGTGGATGTGATATGCACAGTGGAAGTAAAAAAAATTCTATGGTAATATGCGTATTACACAAAGTTCAGCATTGTGGACTCGTATATTTATTTTTAAAATTTAAATAGTCGATATGAATCATTTAACATGTTGTACATATAAAAAAGTAAATACAAATCAAATTTTTAATATTTTTAGAAGTTTTTACTATTTTTTTTAAAATAGGTAGAAAATCACTGGATTTAAAAATTTCTGGAAAGTCTGAAAACAACAATTTTCTATCTATATTAAAAATTAGTAATTTTTATAAAAAATGTAAAATTTGGTAAATAAATACATTTTTATATTTAGAACATGTTAAACGGTTCTAATAAATTTAAAACATCGTTTGAAAATTCCATAAGATCAATTGACTTAATTGAAGCTAACATGGCTACTTCAAGTAATGTATTTTTTCTCAATATATATAGACACACTTTCGTAAACAACTGAAGCTGGTGAATTCTAGCCCTTTGTTCTTTGATAGATGGTTGTGATTGTGATAAACTCAAAGTGAAAAGAATAGTGTAGTAGGTCAGATGTCCTATTGTGATAAACCCGAAGCAAAAAAGAAAGAGCAGAGTAGGTCCGATGACATTTTGGGTTGAATGAGTTTCAAAACCGTCCGATCTGCTTTATAATCCGTACGTACGACAAATAAAGTGGACACACACAAATATTAAAATACAGTGCACGGATCTTAAAGTGAATCAGGCGGTCTTAGAACCCATCAAACCTAATGTTATCTTGAAAAATGGTCTTAAAATCTTATTCAACGGTCTTTTGGACCAAAGCTGTTTAATTTGATAAAAAACGAGGATTTTTCTTTGAAATTAGGAGGCACGCATTTGGGATTTGACGCGTTGGCTCTAATTCAGCGCTAATTGGGATTCTTCTTCTGGAAAATATAGTGACAGAATATGGATAGGTGATGTACTGATGTACTATTTTGTTAGGACCATCATGTTTCGTTCTCTAAGCCAGACACACAAATTTCATCTTTATTCTTATTTTGTTGTAGTTATATTAAATTCTAGGTCTAATTAATATTTCCAGATCTATGCTAACAATTTGTCCATTAACCCTTTAATTCTCTAGTGCTTGTATTCCACACTCTACAGTTACTAATAGCTCCTCTTTTCTACTATTGTTATCTATTTTTCTTGGCAATTTTTTATGACGAGGTCCCGAGTAACTTGTATGGTTTCGCCACTCCTGGTTATAATTATAAACACTGTCCTCATTTAATATGCAACTGACTAGTCTATTGCCGCACTATTGACATCCAAAAAATGCGGGTCCGACGTAGGTACCGCCATACGCCGGGAGGTCTCTATAGCAGCAAGAGACTACACGAATTACACCAGAGTTATTTCCACAGATGATCCGATCTCGAATCGGACGGTTAGATCAGAGCGACCTCTCAGCGAAGGAAGCATCAGACTCAGTTGACCCATCGGAGTGATCTACTACTACTGTACAAACCGATGCGTCCTTTTCCGGATTCAACTGTTTTCTCCAATGTTTCAATCGTGACATAAAGGCTCTGTCGCCTGTGGGATCTGTGTGGGCCCCCGCCACAATTGAACCGAGACAACATGACTAGAGAACTCGGATTTTAGCGAGTTTTGGACCGTCTGATTTGAATTTTACGGTGGAGATTAGATTTGGCTCAATAACAAGTTGCCCCTACATGACATCAATAAAATGATTACGGGTAAAAAAATTTAACAGAGAACTTTTCGCTTCATGCAGCGCAAATACTATATCAACAAGTATAGGGTTCGTGGGCTGCATGAAGCCACAAAACTACTCTGTTAAACTATTTTCCCAATGATTACGTCCCATTTATTTTAGAATAGATGCATGGAATTATTATATGTTGTGTGTGAAGTCATACTGTACATGCGCGTTTTGTCAACCCTAGCAAAATAATCAAACACAGTTTAAATGCCGACATCTGACTTTAATACAGTGTCAATTACATAATCAACCATAATTTTTCAGCTGAATTTCTACAATTCATGCCGTTGAGAATTTTATATTGGGTAGATGTATATACTTTATATGGAAGTATCAAAAGTGTTGTTTAAATGTTTAAGACGTAGAGATATATATATATATTTTTTGAATTGCAACATGCCAGTAGATGTTTTTGTGTACAATATATATATATATTGCTACAATTACTACATATCAAATAAAACTTTTTGCAAATACACCGTGTAACTGATTAAAATTGTTATAACTGTGAAGTTTAAACAAACAAACTTAAAACCATATCACATTATAAGCCAATGAGACTTCAATAGAGGATTTTACACAGATCAATCAATCCAAATTCTGAAATTTTAAACTTACCATCTTAAAAAATAAACCAAATAACTATTGTTTTTGAAATTTTTCATATTTAGCATGTCAGCAGCTTTAAAATATGGATCCAGCAAGTTGGTACCGCAATTTAAAACTGCAAACCCAAATTAATGCACCTTAACTATATCGCGCTATAAATATAATTTTATTCTATTCTAACAAGCGTAAATTCAAGTGTGAATTGTGTATAATTTAAATATGTACCAATTTAAATTTGTATGACAAAATACACTCGTGAATAAAGATGTCTCGGGACAAAGTTGATGGTCCAAATATATTTTAATATTTAGTCATAATGTATAAACAAATGAAGGAGATAACAACCTAACTTACACCCTCTTTATAACAAATGATCTCACATCACATCCAACTACTATCAAAATTGATATCATCACTTTTCTCTTTTAATAACAGAATATCCAACATCAAATACTATCAAATAAAAACAAAAGGATCCAGCATCAAATACTATAAAATAAAAATAAAGAAAGCCTTCCATGTTTTATGCAGCTTGCAATTATTGTCTCATACTAAGAAAGAGACACGTTTGTCTAAACCAAACATCTAAAAAGCATTATTTAATCTTAGCTTGGAGTAAATAAACTAAGGGATTGTATTCATTCGTAGATATTGTGATTTTTTTTTTCTCATACCTGTTGTATATTCTTTCCACATCTCATAAACTACTTTAATATTAGCTCGAAGTTGAGAGAAGGAAAGAATACAATGCATCAAATGGGCGCTCTTTATTTTTGAAATCCTTTTTTAGTACAAAATAGCCCATTCCATTATTTGTTTATTTTATTTTTTTAAATCTCTTTATCCAGAGCTGCAAGTTGATCGAAAGGTTCACATTTGAAATTATCGTTTGTCAATGTTGTAGCTTGCCGCAAGTTGGTTAAAAGTAGGTCAAATCAAGAGTTTAAGCTGTTTGTAATTTTTTTTACTTATTTCTGTCCAAAATGTACACATTTACGGGCCAACATTTAGCCCGGTTGTGTTGTGACACTCACAGGCTTATGTGTCCAAATAACCTCCCCTTCTCATTCAAAGAAGATAGACTATCATAATATTAACTATTTCTCGGAACTTGAAGAACAGTAGTCTGGCCCGGCCCAATATTCCCAGTTAGTTTCCCTAGTATCCGGTTCGTCGTTCAACCCTTCAATCAGCTGTCATTCTCTAGCGGTTAGGTACCAATAAGTATAACGTATACTTGATGATTAGTAATGCTGCAAACCGAATTAGCTTAATCAAATATTTGACTATGATTTATATCTCAATGTCATGATGTCATTTCCGGATTTCCCCTACTAGTTGAAGATTCAATAGAGTATTTAATGGGAAATTCTGATCTGATCACACGGGTTTGATATTGAATTATGGGGGAATTTCATGTATATCCCTCAAAAGTTTTATTATTACGTATTTATTCCTCTAAAATTAATAATTACATATTTATCCTTAAAAATTGTACAAACTCACAATATGTCAAATCTAACTCTATAACATATCAAATATCTCCAAAAATAATTAAATAATATTGTTTTAAACTTTAAAATTTATTTAATAATATTAATTAAGAATATGTTGACCATTATGCCTTTCGATTCTGTCTCTTTAGTCTGCCTGAGTTCTATTCTCTTTGAGGCGCCAAACCTCCCTCGTCGCCTCCCCTCTCATAAATTTCTGACGCCCCTCGCTGTTTTAAATTTTCTATCTTCGTTTGGAGAGAGAGGCGAGAGGTTTGATGTCTTAGAGAGAAGAGAATTCAGGCGGACTAAAAAGACGAAAACGAAGGAGCATAATGGTCAAAATATTATTAATTAATATTATAAAATTAATTTTAAAGTTTTAAAAAATACTATTTAATTATTTTTAAAGGTATTTGATATGTTATAGAGTTAGATTAGACATATACGTGAGTTTTTACAATTTTTAAGGATAAATATGTAATTACTGATTTTTGAGAAATAAATATGTAATATTTAAACTTTCGAGGATAGACATTAAATTCCCCCTTTAATTATTGACTAGATCCGTCTGAAGAATCAATGGAGTAATTAATGGGAAGTTCTGATCCGATCCCTTGACATCCAAGTTAATTTTACGGTTTTGATATTGATCCGCTTGAGGCTTCAGATTTTGTTAAACGGAATCATTTTGGCCTTAACATCCAAGTTAATTACTGTTTACAGCAGGGGCACACCGGCACATCAGCAAAAGAAAGTTAACCGCTTCCTTCATTTCAGATTAGCAAAATAAGATCAGAATCACGCACAAGAACGCCATGGATCTATGGCAGAGAGCTCGCTCCTTCGCAGAGGAAGCAACGAAGAAATCTCAAGAGTTCTCCAAGGAGGCCGCGAAGCGCTCTCAGGAGCTGACGCAAGGAGCCTCGCGCCTCCTCTCGTCGGAGTTCGCCGTTGAGGCGACGAAGAAATCAAGGGAGCTCGCGGCGGAGGCAACGAAGAAGTCGAAGGAACTTGCGGCGGAGGCGACGAAGAAGGCGGACTTGCTCGCAGGACAGATCAAGACGCTTGCTGCTGATATTCCGGTCCCGGCTATGCCGGCGATCCCGTCTCAGCTGTCAGCGGTGGTGGCAGGTCCGCCGGCGGCGATTGCTCCGGAGCCTGAGACAGATCTGGAAGTCTTTGGGGTTACAGAGGATCTCAGAGAATTTGTCAGAGGGTTGACCCTAAATACTTTCAGAGATTTTCCTTTACAAGGTTAGAATGTTTTGAGAACTTCAGCGAGATCGTTTTATGTAATGAGCTAATCTTTCAACTTAGATGTATTGCTATTTACTGAACTTAAATGTTGCCATCACTAGAATAGTTTCAACTTGATCACTGAATGTTTCCTTTACTGAACTTAAATCCATTGTCCTTTAGCAAGTTAAAAGTAGAGTTCATTGGAAATATCATGTTTCCAATTGATAGCTATTGTCGGTTAAAACAAAAGCATGTAAAAAGATGAGAAAGGCTCATAAATAATAGATTGCAGTTTACATTTTCTGGTCTAGTAAATCAGATCTGCATTAAGCTCTAATTGAAAAAAATGACAGACAAGAGGACATGCAATTCAGACAAGCAACCTTGTCTATGGATCTCTATTTTGATGATGTGGCAATCTGGTTGTAAAATTTATTATGGATGATCCATGCACAAATTTTTTCTAAAGTTTAAAAATATATGCATAGATGAACCTGAAGTTACAGAAGTGCCTACGGTTTCAAATGTCAGGCAGGACCTTAACGAATGGCAAGCCAAACATGCAACTATTGTTCTCTCTGCTGTCAAGGTACTTTATTCCCCTTCAGCATCATTCTCTAGTTCCAACAAATGAACGATTATACACTGGTTATTCCAACTGAATAATTACTGCATTTGTATAAAGAGTTTTGAGTTTTTTTTTTATTCCCATTTCTCTGTCTTGTGAGCTTATTACTTCAAGTATATTGCACCAGAGAGAGTGGATAAACAGAAACTATGTGGTATCATATGGACTAATCTAGTTCTACACTCACAAGCTCACTTATTGTGTAGTGGTATCATCTAGGTTGGTGAATGTTGATTATATCTTGCAATATGTATTGCATTTTCATTTTGAAATCTTGCTTTGTTTTGGTTATCTTTCAGGAAATTTCAAAATTCAGATATGATTTGTGTCCTCGATACATGAAAGAGAGGAAGTTCTGGCGTATATACTTCCTTCTTGTGAATACATATGTCTCACCGTAGGTTCTCCTATTCTCCATTCTTTAAAAGGGACTTTTCATATGTTGCCCCCAACACAACAAAATTATCTGCACTCTTGCAAATTTCAAGGCTTACAAAATATTAAAATGCACAGCCCTCTCAGGGTTGGGGAGGTTGATTTTGTTATAGGCAGAAATGAAAATTTTCCTACGTTTAGTAGGTCACGATTAATTTTTATTATGTTTGCTATTTTTTGTCCTTTCAATCAGTTATGAAAGGAGATACATGGATGAGTTGAAGGTTAAAGAGGAACATAAAAAGGAAGAAAAGTTAAAAGAAGTTGCAATGTCACCTCAAGGTGGAACCACCAGTGAAACAAAATTGGAAAGCAAGGGCTCTGTCTCATCAAACAAGGAGATCGATTTGGATACCTTTCTCTTGGGCGATTTCGAGGATGAGGCCCATGGTTTGTAGTCTTTATTTATATAATCTTATTGATAGAAACACTAAAGCAAACCTGCTGAAAAGCATAATTTAAACAAAAAATAATTTAATAGATGAGCAGGTGACTATATTTTTATTTTTCTGTAATAAGCTTGCATTTTATCTTAGTAACATTGTTGCAAATGTAGATGAAGCTGCTGGAGATGATGATCTTGATGATGATTTTGACAAGATTGATTGCGCCTCGGTACGTATTTCCTTCGGGATAGGCAAATAAATATTCTTCTGTTAGTTACCTAATTGAGACTTATTGAAATAGAGTAACTTCAGCTCTATTAAGAAAAAATGATTAGGTGAAGAGGGGCATTTTGATAATGGAATTGGTTTAATCAGAAAAATTTGGGTAAAAGGACCAAATTAGTTTGTTTCTAAATACTTTTGTACCAAAGGATCATCTTAGTCTGTTCAAAATAGTATCAGATGAAGATAGCGCTGAGATATCTTGGACCAAAACTACAGTATGTTATATGCATTTTGGAGTATCAAATGTTTCATCAATTTTACCTTTCTGTGTTACAGGGTCCGGAGAGTGATGATGAGAAAAAAGAAAAAGATTAAATAAAAACTAATGGCGTTGTCAATTAGATCCTATTACACTGCTTCAAATCTAAATTCATCTGTTCTTTGTATATTTTGGTGTACAAGTTGCTGCTTTGTCGGAAAAAAAGGGCGTTGTTTCATCTGACCATAAAATAAATATTTTGGGGATCTCTAGATTTTTTTCTTCTTGTTTATAGATTATTTTGTGGTCCTGTGTTTAGCAACTTTTTGGTTCTTATTATAACAAATGCTTTCTATTCTAAAAAGTTGCTATTCGGGAACATGAAAATTTTGCAGTTCATTTTTTCCTCATTTATCTCGTACTTGAAAAATGGTTGAGTTTCTATATTGTACAATATTTAGAACCTATTTACTCTCCGCTTTGTAATGGATTATGGATGGCATTGTTGGTTGGATCTTCTCTTTTGCCCGAAAACACCAGCTTTTTTTTTTTTTTTTTTTTTTGACGGAGTGTTAACTGCCTTAGAAGTAAAAAAAAAAAAAACTGCCTTTGTTATGTGCACTTTTTTCTGCACCTCAGTTTTTTATGCTTATTTAGAAATCTATAATAAATATTTTGTTTATTAGATATTAATTCTTTAGAGGTTAGATATAAATAATTTTTGTTACAAGTGTAAACATTTTGAAATCAAGATCAATACGCAGAACAATGTCTGCAAGAGAAGTTTCTCTCTCTTTTAATTTTCATGGTGGTAGAGTGGAAAAAATGCAGAACAATGTCTGCAAGAGAAGTTTCTCTCTCTTTTAATTTTCATGGTGGTAGAGTGGAAAAAATGGCGTTGGAGCCTGACTCCATCACAGAAAAGCATGACATGTGTGTTGGTTATATACTGTGACTAATTATTGGTAAAAAAGACACGTCACATCAAGGAAATTGTGTTGGACACAACATGAAAAACAACACGTTTTTTTTAACATTAATTCTTCATTTTAATATTTTAGACAATCGTTTCATATTGATTTCAGAAACTTTTATGAATTTTTTAATAAACAAATTTGAATTATGAAAAAAAATAGTCAAATGTGATCAAACATGACGAATGTGACTGGTTATGACACGTTTAGTCACATGATGATTTGGTCATAGTCACATGACAATTTGGTCACAGTGTGACTCACGTAGCGTAATTATTCGTGTGCCGTAACTATTTCTTAATATTTTAATCACAATACGTGAAATATTGATTTGATCACAGTATGACTCAGTACATAACCAAAATTACAGCATGTTAACCACTGCACGGTACGGTACGGCACAATTACTACTTTTCCACTCTACGTAGTGGTTTGCTGTTAACGATAGCAAGGAATAAAAATTTCCCATCTTCGTAGCACGGTTAAAAGTTATAACTTGCAACTTTTCCTAGCCCAGGAAAGCCTGTTTAAACCGTTTGTGTTGGGCAGTTGGGCTTTATGCAATTAAATATGTGTTTTATTTTCACGTCATATGAGTTTTAAGACCTTTATCTGGAATTGTTCGTCTAGACCAATATATTTTTATTCAAAAAAAGAGTAGGAACATTCTAATTTTGAGAAATAATAAATTATACTTAAAATCTAAATGTATGCTTTCAAATAGTGTATGAATGTTCATACATAAACTATTGAAGTTTTGAATGCGTATGGGTTCTAATATCTCATCCTTTTCATATCTCATCATGGCTCACATTTTATATCCTCGTTTTCAAAATACGAACTGTCGATCTAAACCATTCAACATGATATCCATATTAAATATGCTTGAAGACCAAATTTTATAATTTTTGAAATTTTTTTTACTATTTTTTTAGATAAGTAGAAAAACACTATTTTTGAATGATACAGAAACAGTGATTTTGTACCTATAAAAATATTAAAAATAGTTCAAAAAAATATAAAATTTTATCCCAAGCGTATTTTAGTATGGATATCATGTCAAGCGGTTCAGATTGACAATTTGAACTTAGAAGACGAAGATATAAAATGTAAATTATGATGAGGTACGAAAGACATGAGGTATTGGAACCCTATTCATTTTATATATAGTTGTACGACATAATTTTTTCAGAGGTTCTCTCCAAAGAATTAATCATTGTCGTTGGATTTCAACATTTGTTTTCATTGATATTTTTTTTAGAAACGGAAGTGGGCTCCTCCAAGGGTTAATCCTCGTCATTAGATTTCATGAAGATTTCTGTGCGATTTTCATCCGACGTACTGGCTTTTACCTTTTTCTGGTTGAAATTCTCAACATTGCATGAAGTGAATTTTTAACAGCAGGTAATTGACAAAATAGTGGGAGGTGACGAAATAGGTAGAATTGTTCAATGCATATTGAAACCTCACAAATGATCAGCCTCAAGAAACACAGCTCCGATGTGATGGGACCCGCACAGTCGCACTCGAGTCTCATAAAAACGATGGAACTGGAGGATCACACCCATCACAGTTCGTTCGATCTATATATTGAACAGATCATATCTCTTGATAATATTTCACTGTTCGTTCGTTATTAAACAGATCTATATATCAGTGTTGTAAAAAACGGTCTTAACGGCCGATTAATCGGCTGTTTAATCATTAACGGTGGCCAAACCGTTACGAATAAACTTAACGGATGCATGTTTGCGGATGAAAACGATTAATCGGCCTTTTTTTCTTATTAATCGGCCGTTTTACCGTTTAATCGTCCGTTTATTCCTGTTTATTCCCGTTTATTTCCGTTTATTTAAGTGAATATTTATTTTTAAATATTTTTTTTCTGTGAAAGCATATGATAATAAGATTTATAAATTCTGTATTGTAGTTTTATTTGTACTTAGATATATATCTAATATTTTTTCTTCAAACTTACTTTAAAATTGATTAATTCTTCTATTATTTATATACCATATATTTTTCTTACTTACTGATGTAATTTTTTCAATTATTACAACGTGTTCATTTATGAAATTAAGTTGTCATCATAAATTAAATTTAGTGATTTTATGTTGAAATGTTTTATTTCTTTCAAATAATATGTTGTTAGTATTTGAAAAAGCTTAATTCTCAAATTTATTTTTTCATTAAATAAATGTGTTACTTACACATGTAAAATGCTTATGTGTTAAGAAGAAATAAGCGTAATGTCATGTTGTAATAATAAAACTAGGTTAAATTAAGTTTATTTGATAAGTTTAATGAGTTAAATAAATTATTTTTAATAAATTATGATATATATATATATATATATATATATATACATAAATTTAATAAAAACGTTAAATTGTCCGCATAATTCCGATTAATCGGTCGCATACCGATTAATCGCTTGACGGTACTCTGTCCGTCCGACGACTGCATACCGTTATTTACAACACTGCTATATATTGAACTGGAGGATCACACCCATCACAGTTCGTTCGTTCCACCAAAACTTGATAAAGCTTCCAGTTTTGACTTCTACAAGCTCTTTGCTAATTACTACATGAGTCTAAAAGATTTGTTCATTTTCTTAGGTTTCTCAATTTACTTCACGTTCACGTTATTTTTTTTAACAAATAATAAGCATTGTTATATAGTTCACTTCGAATTTGAAAATTTTAGAGTGAAATTTTATCGACAATTGCTCCATAGAAATGGAGATTACGAAAATGGCGAACTGAAGTAAACAACACAAAATAATCAATCTCATTCATCATACTTAAAGCCCAGAAAGTAGAGCCTATGCAAAAAGGGGAAAAAAAAAAGAGAAAAAAGAATATTTTTGGACTTGACATAGATAGTTTTTAGTGTTAATATATATTTAATTAAAATCTTTTAATTCTAAATGGGAGAATAAACAAAATGAAAAAAGATCCGAAAAGGATGGTACGAGTCATTTTTTTCAAAAGAAGAATTCTACTATTTATTGTAAAAAGAAAATTATTTTTTTGAGTAATTTGTTTTTTAGAAGAGATGCAAAAAAAAAAAAAAAAAATTATTTTATTTTATTCAATTTAAAAAATACCAAAGTTCAACAAGGACCTTGTTCCATCTTATGATGTATTAGAAGGTCTATTGCAGAGCATAGTGACAATGTTCGCGTATAATATCTGAATTATATCCGAATAATTCGTTTTTTTGGTGATGCCGAACCGAACGCTGAATTATTCGGTTGACCGAACTTTGACCGAATTATACCCGAATAATTCGCGAATTTTATGAACTTTTTCTGAATTTTACGAATTATTTGCGAATTTTTTCCAAATTTTTTTTTTTTTGCTTCCTTATAAAACTGAGATTTCTAATCCGTATTATTCCCGAATTATACCCGAATTATTTTCAAATCACGAATTTGATTCGCGAATTATACCCGAATTATTTTCAAATCACGAATTTTTGACCTCACCGAACCTTTCCCGAACAATTAAGTTGTCAATATGTTGCAGAGTACATTAAAAAATGTTAGGACATAAATTAGATACGGAGGGTCGGCCGAGCGAGCCAACCCTATAATGTCCCACAAATTATGTCAGCCATATGTCTTGATAGCCATACAGCACCCATCTGTCGAGGATGGATGTGGCATACATAGCCAACCGACCCTTTTTAATTTTTCAAATTGGGGGTTACGTCTATTTTATAGCCGCCCGGTTTCCAGCCTCCTTTTTCGTGTCTATTGTGGGACTATTGCGTTCCAGCTGTTAAATTTTCCGAACCGGCCCTACAGTTTCAGCTAGGGGTGTTCAAATGGTTCGGTTTATTTGGTTTTTAACCGAACCGAAAAAGTTCGGTTTAAATGGTTCGGTTTTTCGGTTTAATTGGTTCGGTTTGGTTCTATTTTCAGTGTTATTCGGTTTTTGTTGTTTGGTTCGGTTTAAATTTTTTTTAAATCGGTTGAACCGAACCGACCAAATTCTTTTGATGAAATCCCGTCGCTCCTATTGGGTTCGCTTCATTTTCACGCTCCCCGACTCGTTTTTCTTTTTTCCCTTTCTCTTCTCTATCGCCACCTCCATTTGAATCTCCGCAGGAAATAAATCAAAGCAATTTATCTCCTTTCCTACGATCAACGAAGATCTAATCAATGCACTATTTTCACTACCTCTGCCTCCTATCTGATTTCAAGGTTTTTTTCTCAAAATTTTGTCTTTTCTCTACTCTCTCTCTTTCTTTTTGTAATTTTTGTGTGATTTGTGCAATGCACGAGAAAAGCAAGAAACATCAAAGAATTTGAAGACTGACTTTTAATTTTTTTTTGTCTTATTTTTGTCTAATTTTTTAATTTCTTGATTTAGCCTATCAAATTTCGGTTCAACCGAACAAACCGAAATTTACTTTGGTTTGTTCGGTTCGGTTGTAATTCGGTTTGAAAATTTAGTTCGGTCGGTTCAGTTCTATTTTCTAAAACCGAATAAAACTTTGGTTTGCAAAAATTAGTTCGGTTTCAACCGAACCGACCGTTTGAACACCCCTAGTTTCAGCCTCGACTCTGTAGTCTGTAGCCTATCTCGACATTTCTACACTTCGCCTCCCTCTCTCCGTCGCGATTCTACAGTTCGAAAAATCGCCTTTCCCACTTCTCCGCCTCCTCTCCTCCTCCGCTTCCTCTTCCCCTTTCGCTTTCCCTCCCTCCGACGAATCCGCGCCTGAATCCCAGTCCCAATCTTCCATCTCCTTTTACTTCACTGTCAAAGCCGCATCTCCATCAAACCCCCCCAATCGCTTCGCGGACCGAAGGTGTTCAAGTGTCGGTGTTGCAAGGTCGATTCTGCTTCGCATGATGCGATCCGCTCCAAGAGCTTCAGTGGGAGATATGGTCCCGCCTACCTTATTAGCCGTGTGTGAGTTCTCTTTTAAGATAAATTATATTTTTAATTATTTGCGTTAGCGTTCTTTTGTAACGGATTTGGCGTCAAATTTGTTAAATTGCATATATTGCATTAATGCCCTCAAATTTGAGGTTTCAGGAGTGATGGTCTTTCCAGGGGATGAAATCGATTTGCTATTCACTTAACCTGATACATGCTCCATTCAATTCATTCTGAGTAATACTTACGGGGGGGGGAGAGATTTTGTTGGAACAAAGAGATTTGCATCAACACTGTGTTGCAGTGCTTACCATCCCATCTGGTCCGGTACTAACAGAGTGCTGGGCAGGCTGGCAGAGTATTGATCAATAGAAGTCTTTATTCGCCACCTCAATTTTGCATTTGTCCTTGCCTTCCCCTGAAAACAAGTTTTCACTTTATCCTATAATTTACTGATTTAAATGACCAGTGTGAATATTACTGTGGGGCCGAGTGAAGACCGTCATCTATTGACAGGGTGGCACATACGTAAGTGACACAACTTCTCGGCTGGAAATATGTAAGTTTCTACTTAGTTCAATTAGCTACATTTTTCTATTCTCATCTCTTATCTTTATAATGTATAGTTCTGTATATGCCAAGTAAAAGATACTGGCAGAATGAAAAGATTTGAGTATTGAGAATTTTTATGAATATAAGAGTTTTTTATTAATCTGTTATGAAAACAGTATATATACATTTTTTCTTTTCTGAGTATATATAGCCTATGTGTCTTATTGTACCATTGGTACCTAGAAATTGGTACCAACGGTAACTTTCTATTTATGCAACAGTACCTATTATTTTTCTATTTACAATTTTGCCCTCTAACTATTTCTATTCTCAACACAGAACCACTTCGAATGTATATTCTGTTTGCCATCTGAATGAATACTATCTGGAATTTCAGAAATCTTGATTTCTTCTTCTTCTGCAAATAGCTAAATACTGATGGATAGTTTTTTTATTTTTTATTTTTTATCTAATACTGATGAATAGTGGACAACTATGTATTCATCCATTACTTTCTTTCTGTATTGGTTGCTTTTGTACTAGCATTGTATAGCTTAGTGACCAACTATGCGAACATCCATTACTTTCTTTTCATAAGTGGTCAATCTTTTCTCTTTGCTGTTGAATCTTTTGTCTTTATGCAAGCTGATAATTTAACTAATTGCAAAAATCACATACCGTAAGTGTTTTGTTATACACAACGAAATATAGGTATGGATGCGTAAATACCTAATTGTTTTTTGTTAAATTCAGGCAGCTGTTGGGCCTTCTCAACAGTGGTAGCAGTTGAGGGGATAAATCAAATAAAAAACAAGGGGCTGATTTCTCTCTCAGAGCAACAATTAGTCAATTGGGACACCAGTAAAAACTATGGATGCAATGGAGGTCTCATGGATTATTCATTTGAATATATCAAGAAGAATGGTGGCATTACCACAGAGAACTATCCTTATCTGGCTGAGCAATGGTCATGCAACAATTCCCAGTATGTAACTATGTACCAAATTCTTTATTTTTTTAAATAATATTTCTACTCAGATTAAACCAGTCAGTGTTACAGGTGTAGTCACATGTTCTTGGTTGATCAAGCTTTTTACATTGTTTTATTGGCTTTCATCACTTTAAATGGCGCTTAGTATATTGATTGCTATTGAGGATTAATTTTTAGGAGAAAGACATAAATACCTTCTTGGTACTGGTACAATGTATTTTAGTATGCAGTTGTGATTTCAGTACTGAGGACCTGGTTAGGCACAATTCATACATGATTATATATAAACAACTCTTTATTAGAATGGTAACTCTTGTCATAAAAATGAAATGTCATAATTAATTAGGAAATCTTTTATTTTTTCCTCGGGAGAAATCTCAGGTGGTGAAGACTGATGGGTACCAGGATGTACCAAGAAACAATAAAAATGCTTTACTAAATGCCGTGGCGAACCAACCCGTCTCTGTTTCCATTGAAGCAAGTGGCTACGATTTCCAATTTTACTCTTGAGGTTTCTACAATAAAAATCTCTGTGCTTCTATAGGCCTCCAAATATTCTTTATGTAATTATATAAACTATTTGCAGATTGGTCTTCAACTATCTCTCTCTTTTAATTTTTTTTTTTCTCTATTGTAATCGTTGAGAATTATATACCGTCAATATAATATTTGGATTTTTGGTTGGCTGCTCGGAAAGCCAACAATGACCCAAACTGGTACTGATCAAAATTACAATAATTTCATTGAACCAACCACTGAACATTTTGCATTACATAATAAAAGAAAGGGGCCAAATCGCTTACTGAATATGTTATGTTCTATTGTTATTATCTTTTTTTTTTGCTTCATTGACAGCCCGTAGGCCTATTACAAGTGCACTACTTCAATCTGAGTACCCTGCCTATCCCATCTACATATTCTACCCCGATTTGCTAAATTGTGGGCAACTTTGACAAATTCATGCTCTCTTGGACAGTGTACAACCTCAATGTCTCCTGTGCTCCCTCTTTGTATTCTCCACGCATCCCATGTTTGGGTGAAAGACCTCCAATCTGTAATATTTGGCAGCCCACCTGAAAGTGATCTAACAGTATCCATGGAGTCAGAGTAGACAGTACCCCCAAGGTCAGTTTCTTGAACCAATGATCTCAATCCCTGAAGAACGGCAATAGCCTCAGCTTGACTAGCACTGATGGCCTGTACCGATCTGGATTCCCAATGCACCATGATACCATCATGTATCAGTACCAATCCCACTCCAGCCTCCCCCATTTGGTCCCATGAGCCATCTACAAAACATTGATATCCAGTGCTTACCAGTGGGAGATTGACCCCGTCCTTTCGCAGACAACCAAACTGTATGCCGCCCCTCTGCACTTGAAATGCAGTACCGCTTTATTGAATAGCTGAGTCTTCCATTGCTCTGTGCCAATATTCCTTGCACACCTTTTGTCTTAGGGTCTAGCGGGAAATTTTGAGGGGGTGTAGGAAATTTTTTTGTCTGAGGGTTTAGACGGACTTAGGTGATTGTAACATATTATTTCTGTTTGTATCCGGTCCGTCTAAATAGAATCTGTATAAATATTAAAGGGACCCTTTGCGTATCATGAAAAGGCTGGATTGGCCCGAAATACAATCGGACGGTCCAAATTAAAGCATAAATACAATCTGAACAGTCCAATTTTTGACATACAAGACCGGTTTTTTTTCCAAAACCGGTGCTAAATATAAAACATCGGTTATTTTGAAAAACCAGTGCTAAATGTCTGACATACAACACGGTTATTAATAATAAACCGTTGCTGAATGTTTAGCACCAGTTTTGGCAAATAAACCGGTGTTGTATGTCAAACATTTAACACCGGTGCTAAAATACATACAACACCGGTTCCGGTGTTGTTTGACCAGTGTTGATTTGAAATTTTGTAGTAGTGTGTTGACTGCAGCCTGCTGGGGGGATGGTGATGGTTGGGCCAATATGTGATTCACTTGTATGCATAGCTGCAAATTTCCGTATGAGATCCTCATCCTCCTTCATAACTGGTTTTCTTGAGCTGGACGCCATGGGTTGGGTTGTTTTTATGCGATTGAATTTTTGGATAGTAGATAGATTTGTGGATTGGGTTATTATTTGTTTGAGTGTATATGAGAAGTGCGTGCTCTATTTGGAGAGGGAGGGAAGAGAGATTGGGGCACGTTTAAGCTGGGGTGCTGTTTTTGTTTGGTGGTGGTCCTAGAATGGATGGCTGGGGGGATTTAGTCTAGTTCTTGTTTTTTTCAGGGTAATGGGCTGGTGTAATGACGGCCTGCGAGGGAGATTTGTTTTTATTTGGTATTGGTTACACTGCACCCATAGCAACCGGCCACGTTTTCGTCTGACACCTGAGGGAGACTGTATTCTGTGCAAACAGAATATGCAGCGCTGCAGCACCTGAGGCCACGTTTTGGTCTGGCTCTGTTTTGGGCCGGTTGTTATGTTGTTATTTGTAGATAAGAACCCTGGAATATCATGGGATATAAAACCCCTTGAGTTGGTACTTAACAGTACATGACCAAAATGGATCTAAACAGCCACTTTCGAAGCAGCTATAGTTTTGAGTTCAGATTCGGACTGTCCGATCAAAACCTGGACCAATCTGATTCGAGATTGAATGCACGAGACTCCAAAGCAGATCGGACGATCCAGATCCAAACTCCAAATTTGAGTTATTGTAGAGATCCGAACTCAGGTCTCTACGGATATTACCTATCTTATCTCTGAGGGTGTTTCTGTTGCACAAATCTTGTAGCGTACCGTCTAGCACAACCTTTTTCCAGGTTGAAGGTGGATCACTGATGACTCGTTTCGTTGAGGCATTCATGAAAACACGAGGAGGAAGGCGTTTTCAGCTTTCACATACGTAGGACCCGTCATTGGGAAAGAGCCAAATCCTGCTCTAACATGTCGAGTTGGGTAAAAAATAATACTCCCATGGCTGTTGTTGTCTCTTGTGTTGTGCAGATGCAATTTTCTCATATCACCTCTTAGCTGTCCGATTTGAATCGGGTTATCTCAGAAACTTCTTTCAAAAAATATTTTCTTCCTGCGTTCCATTGAAATAAAAAATCATGGTTGCCTAACTATTTGTATGATACAAAAAATTGTATGCTACACTTTACTGATATAGATTTTCTTTAAATATTGCTCTTTAAATTTCTGGTTATATATATATATATATATATTTTTAAAAGAGGCGGTCTAGCAGCCTTAGAGCTATATGAATCATATCAAGCTACAAGCTATTAATTACAACCTTTTACCATGTTTAACAATCTAAAACCTTCTAAGAAAATCCTATAAGTGCCTTATTCGCCTCAGTCACACACACTCAATCTCATGAATTAGCTACTAAATCTAGCTAATAACTGACCCATTAGTTGTAGTAGCAAGATTTCACCGCACACTCAATTTTATCATTAGCAGGCAACCAAACTCAAAATCCTAAGAAAATAAATAATATCACTTAATCTGTCTACTAGGACAAGTTTTTTCCCTACTTAGTCCACTTGTGATGATTTGATGGATGTTCATACGCTGATCAAGAAAAATATGTTTTGTCTTATTTTCTCCCTGTGCAATGAATGGGTTTTAAACAAGACGACATTTTGCAAAATATGAAGGAGCTTTTAGCACGAGTTTTTCATATTCTATAATTTATAAACTACGGATTATATGCATGGCCGTCGACGTTAGAAAAACTTGCTTTGAAACATGGGACCCATCCTAATAGATAAATTATAAAAGTGATCAAATTCAAGACCGCTAAAACATAGCAAGTAATCAAGCATGTTTAATCCATGGATCAGTTGTTCCTTTTCACGGTTTCACCTACTCATAGCTTCTGGAATGAAAGTAAGTAAAAAAGAAGCTCTAGAAAAAACGAAAAAAATCCATGTCTCCTTTCCCCACTGCCTACTTATTTATATCAGGTCAATTAAGTTCATAATTACTTTATTTGTTTAATTTTTTGTTAAATCGTTACCTAATAAATTAAGTAATTAACCTAGCCTTATGAATTAATTATATGTCTCAAAACTAGCTTATTAACATTTAGCTATTTTATGATGGCAAGGTACCAAGTATTATACTTTGAGCAAAGCTAAGGTGTGATGTGCTCACCAAGAAGGTTTGGTGAGCACAACTCTAAAAATATATCGGATCGGTTTCAAACGATGAATCCAAACTGTTAAAATCCATATACTTCATAAATGATGCATGTACATGCAAAATTTTGAATGTTTCGAATTCATTTGCTACAAGGTCAAGCGGTCAAAGAAATGAATCTTATAAGTTATTTTATAAGTTGTTTTATATATTCATTTTTTATCATTTATTTGACCGCTTGATCTTGTAGCAATAAATTCGAAACTTTTCAAATTTTGGATGTACATGGATCACTCATGAAATACATGAATTTCAACAGTTCGGATTCGCCGTTTGAAGCCGATCCGATATACTTTTGAAGTTGTACTCATCAAACCCTCTTAGTGAGCACATCACACTCTAGCTTTGCTCTTATACTTTTATGTCATTTTGTGGTGCAAATGGGGCACATGGTTGGAAATTTGATGCTCTTTGTTCCTTTCGCCTACCATTTAATACTAATTAAAGTAATTAGCAAGACAAGAGAAGTCCATGCGGTGGATCCATTCTATTGGATACGCCTTTTAAAAATAAAAATAAAAATAAAAGCTGGTATGATGTTATTTTCCACAACTAACATTGATATTGAAATGGCTAATATTAATTTCTTCTTTATGACTAGAGATAATGTTTGAGAGCTAATGTTAATTACTTAACTTTTTAATGAGCTAAATTCCAAAGGTTGCGCGTGGAAATTCTCTATATATGACAATGAGACCTGTGCTCCCGCCTACCAACATTCGTCTGAATATATTAAATCAAATAATTGATTAAACTTTGCAAGTATTTTATTGAAGAGCAAAAGTGGCAGGTATGACAACTACCAAGGATATTACGGTAAATAAATTCCATCCCGATGGTTATGGTTATGTTTGGTTGTGGAGTAAAGTTAATATTAGATTAAATAAATCCCATTCCAGTGGTCATGTTTGGTTGTGGAGTAAAGTTAATAAGAATTAAATTGCTTACTCCATCTTATTTCTCATATTTTACATCTCGTTTGATAGTTTAAGTCAGGAATTAAATTAATTCATATGAAGGAGTAAAATGTTGGAAATTGAAGTCATGTCTATAATAATAGGCCCTACAGGTAAAATAAATGTGTAATAAGTTAATCCACTTAGAAGAGTGGAGTAACTTATTCCGGATTAACTCACCTCTTATTCCATCTTACTTCTTTTAATTTACTCTTTGTTTGATTCTTTAAACATGGAGTAAGAGAATTACCCTGCCTCTTACTCCACAACCAAACATAGCTAAGCTTACAAAGTTTTTTTTTTTGAAGAAAAATATGGGTCTAGCCTGTATTTTCATTGATAAAATTGTCAGTTACAAAATTTTTGTAACGCATAATAGGAAAAACAAGAAAGCTCAAAACAGTTGAGCTTAAAAAAAGAAAATATAGAAACATAAGTAAAGGAAAACAAACAAAAGCGATAAAGAAAACATTAAGTAAAAGGAAACGTTTATTTATTCTAAGGTGTTGATGTTGATGTCCCGTTTGATCTTGCCTCAAAAAATTGCATCTGCCAAAAGACTTTGTTCTTGAGTTCTTCAATGCCTTTACTTCCTTCTGTAAATGTTCGAGCACACCTCTCGCGCCATAGGATGAAAAGTGTCATCAATAAGGCCGACTTCTGTTCTACTGTGACTCTTGCCCTTGTTAAGACCTTGATTTTTGACAAGTTTGCATTCACCACTGCCATTTTCTCGGGTATCATCCTTGCCATCTCTTCGTATAGAGCTGTTGAGAAAGGACAATGGTTGAACAGATGCCTTGTTGTTTCTTGGTTTGCTATACATAAAGTGCATATGTTGACTAATTGGAACCCTTTCTTTTTGAGATTGTCTACCGTTAATAATATATTTCTTATCAACAACCATCCAAATACCTTCATTCGTGGTGGTACGTGCAGTTTCCAAATTCTGTGGATTGATGATTGTATTCTTGGTCCATCTTTCAATCTTTGATAAGCGCTTTTGACTGTATATATCCCTGTGTCCGACCATTGCCATTGAATTCCATCTTCCTCCAACCGATTTAAAGTGACTTGTGCCAATTTCCGCTGCAAAATTTCTAACTCCTCGCATGCCATGTCTGTTAGCCTGTGTGTGAACAAGTCTCGTATTGCATTTGCTTGCTTAGCTTCTGCTAGGGTGATGTCAGAATCCCCAGCATGTGTGAACAAGTTTTGCAATTCAAGCCTTAGTATGCCATTGCCCCAATTGTGATGCCACAAAGAGATTTTCCGTCCATTACCTGGTTTGTATTGGAAAGACATGCAACAAAATTGCGTAAAAGTCTTTGTTTCTTTCGTGAAGAGTGGTACGTCTGGCAATAGCGTTTGTGGCGCTACACAGTGCTGCATGAGTGGTTTCCATAATGTCTTTTCTGGCCTTCCCCATTGCCAAACCCACTTGAGTAGAAGTGCCTGATTGAAATTTTCTAAGTCCAAGATTCCCAGCCCTCCATGTTCTTTCGGCATGCACACTATACTTCAATTTATTAAGCTCATTTTCTTTGATTCTAATGAAACTCCATGCCATAGAAATGTCCTTCTTATCTTGTCCATCTTGATGATTATCCACTTAGGCAATTTAAGGCATGACATGTAATATGTCGGTATTGATGTCAATATCGAGTTGATTAACACTATACTTCCTGCAATGGAAAGGTTCTTTGCGGCCTAGCCCGCAAGACAGGGGCGGATCCAGCTCATCACAGGGTAGGGCAACTGCCCTACCCTGGAAATTCAAAATCAATTTACAAAGACTGGATTTTGAGCATTTGCCCTACCCTGAAAAATAGCATTGCCCTACCCTGGACCTTGATGTGAGCGGTGAACCCAATAATCCAATATTTGAAGGCGATTCTCTCCCATATTGGCTGAATTTGCCCCCTTTTTTCATGGCTGGTTGAACTGGTGGAACTTAGGAAGAAAAATGTATACGACTAGAGTGGGAAAAATGGCACGCCGGAGCCGACTCCGTCACGGAACGGCACGGCACGCGTGTCCTTCGCGTGCCGTGACTTGCGTGTCCCGTGCCGTGACCAATTGTTGGCAAAGAAGACACGACATGGCACGACACGGAAATTACCTTGGTCACGGCACGGCACGGGACACGCGAGTCACGGAACGGTAGACACGCCAGTCACGAGGCAATACACTAACATACATTCCTATAAGGTATAATTTTATTTTAATTAAAATATTTACATTTAAATTTCAATTAAAACATTTGAATTTTAAAGAATCGTTTCGTATTTTTTTTAAAACGTTAAATGCGATCAAACGTGACTAACGCACGTTTGGTCACGGCACGTTTAGTCACGGCAAGCGAGTCACGCCGTAACTTGCGTGTCGTGACCATTCGCGTGCCGTGACCACCCCTCATAATTTTTGTCACGGCACGTGAAAATTTTACTTGGTCACGGCACGGCACGTTTTTCCCACTCTATATACGACCGTGCGACTCAGGAGAAGAATATGCTTCAAGTGTTATAAAATATTAAATAAACAAGGTGTATGTGTGGTGTATTGTTTAATATTGATAATATGGCTTGATTCACAACAAACCACGTACGGCCAAATTTTATAAAATGAGTTACTGACTTACTTATTGGGCAGGCCTCATTAATTCTCCATTTCTTTAATATTTTCATTATGACTATTACATTACATTGAGTTGTTTATTGCAAAAAAAAATTAATAATACTGATAAATATAAAAACTTTTATATGACATTTTTTATTGGGGGAATCACGTA
This sequence comes from Carex kokanica, assembly GCA_025461125.1. Taxonomy (NCBI): domain Eukaryota; kingdom Viridiplantae; phylum Streptophyta; class Magnoliopsida; order Poales; family Cyperaceae; genus Carex; species Carex kokanica. The sequence goes on along the minus strand of JAJGRX010001058.1, from coordinate 142,630 downwards.
TACCCCTCAAAACTTTCAAAATTACGTATTTCCCCCTCTAAATTTTGAAATTACATATTTCCCCCTCTAAACTTCAAAAACTAACAAATTTACCCATTTTATTGTTTTTTATATTAAAACTCATTCTAAATTTATAAAATACCCATTTTACCCTTTATTAAAAACATAAAAACCCATCGGACTCAAATTTGAATTTGAAGGGTTCATCTAACGTTTGAATTGCTTTAAGATCTGTGTGCAAGATCAGCACGAATCTTAAAGCAAACACACACGGATATTGAAGCGACGTACACGAATCATAACGTGATTTGTGGGGGTCAACATTGCTTTAAGATCCGTGCATGCTAGATCATCACGAATCTTGAAGCGAACACTCACGGATATTGAAGTGATGCGTACAGATATTAGTGCAATGCGCTCGGATCAGACGGTAGGGGAACCCCTTAGATTCAAATTTGAGTATGATGGGTATTTTATGCTTTTAATAAAAGGTAAAATGGGTATTTTATAAATTTAGAATGAGTTTTAATATAAAAGACAATAAAATGGGTAAATTTGTGAGTTTTTGAAGTTTAGAGGGGGAAATATGTAATTTCAAAATTTAGAGGGGGAAATACGTAATTTTGAAAGTTTTGAGGGGTATACGTGAAATTCCCCCTTTTTTATTTGATAAATTTTAAATTTATTCTAATAGTGGATTTTTTTTTTTAAGATTTGGCCTTAATATTAATTTTGGACTAATTATTTTTTATAACTTTTTTCTTACTTTTTAATACAAAGAATGATCAGTAAATGGTAATATGGAATTACTAGGTCTTAGAATTCTAATTAATTGGTAGATTGAATATAAAATTATTATGCCTTAGAATTCAATTATCTAGTACCCGATTATCTAATGAGTTTGAACCCGATTAACTATTTAAACCCGATTCAATAATTTCTTGCCCTACCCTGATAAAAATCCTGCATCCGCCCCTGCCGCAAGACGCGTACTCATCCTTTGAATCAAAGATAGAAATGCTAATTTTGACAATCTTTTGTTGAATAGTGAAAGACCAAGGTATGTGAAAGGGAAGCTACCTAGTTTGCATTCAAGTACATTTGCTAGTTCTTGCTGTTCCTCTTGAGCTCCTTGAGAAATTTGTAACTCCGACTTAGCCAAGTTGACAGATAATCCGGATACCTTTCCGAATAGGGAAAATTATGAAAATGCCACTCCAAAACCTTCAAATTGTGAAAATGCCATCCCGAACTTTGAAATTGTAAAAATGCCACTCTAAACTTCATTAATTTGTAAATTTGCCACTCCAAATAATTAATGACTAAAATACCCTCCCTTCTTCTTCTCCTACCTCCTCTTCTTCTTCTGCCTCCTCTTATTTTTAAAACCGACTCTACAGGGAAAAATTCGACCAATGTGTGTAAGCATTTTTTTATTTTTAATTGAAAAGCTAACTTTCAACGCAGACAAAAGACGAAATCAGAAAACTCGTTGTTCATCAAATTTTGAAAACAAAACATCTGATTATTTTTCACAGTAGAGGCCAACTCACTGATAAGTTGTTTTAGTGTGCTGAAATGTAGCACCTCTTACAAAATCTAAAGAACACTTTGAGCAATGATCGGGAAAGTACTTGGGATAGGGTTAGGGTTTGTATTTGGGGCTAGAGCTGGACGTCGACTCCAAGAGAGCTGATGATGAAAGCGCTGGTTCAGACTCATCAGTTCCTGGCTATGATTAGGGATTTCGTTTTCAGGTCGAATTTCCGGGCTACAAAATCTAAAGAGGAGGCAGAAGAAGAAGAGGAGGCTGGAGAAGAAGAAGGGATGGCATTTTAGTCATTAATTATTTGGAGTGGCAAATTTACAAATTAATGAAGTTTAGAGTGGCATTTTTACAATTTCAAAGTTCGGGATGACATTTTCACAATTTGAAGGTTTTGGAGTGGCATTTTCACAATTTTCCCTTCCGAATACCATGAGCATAATATGCAATGCCTGTAATTGCTGAATTTATGGTTTCACAAAAAATAGCGTATCATCGGCATAGAGTAAATATGGTGTCATATCTGGAAAGGGCATTTGCAATGCATGTATGTCTGCAAGTTTCTGGACGTATCGGGCCAGAAAGTCAATTGCCAAAATAAACAAAAGCGGTGAGAGGGAGTCTCCCTGTCTGACCCCGCGCTTTAGCTTAATATTTTTCCCCAGAAGACCATTTATCATGATTGGCGAATAACCCGTTAAAATAAACTTACAAAGTAAAACTATATAAGTCGAGTAGAACTAGGGTGTGATGTGCTCACCAAACTTTTTGGTGAGCACAACTCTACATAAACTATCGGATTCACTTCAAACGAGATTAATCCAACCGTTGAAACTGATGTACTTTACGAGTGATACATGTACATGCAAAATTTTGAATTTTTTGAATTCATTTAGTCTCAAGTCAAGTGGTCAAAATTGATGAAAAATGAATAATCGAAAATGAAGTTGTTTTAATGCATTCAAAAAATTCTCAATTTTGACCACTTGACTTGAGACTAAATGAATTCAAAAAATTCAAAATTTTACATGTACGCCCATCACTCGTAAAGTACATCGGTTTCAACGGTTGGATTAATCTTGTTTGAAGTGAATCCGATAGTTTATGTAGAGTTGTGCTCACCAAAAAGTTTGGTGAGCACATCACACCCTAGTTCTACTCATATAAGTCAGTATCAACAATCAATTTCCCCTGTATTATACTGTGCTGTAATATGCAGTAACGCGCTTTCTTTTTTCTCTCCAATTTTTCTTTAAATTCGTGCATCTTGTCATATTTTATACAACTATATACTTATATAAACAGCGAAGGTTTAGGTGTAACATGCAGAAGTGAGAGGTAGTTCAAAATAAAATTTGATTTTTATTATTATATAAACCGTGTTATAGAAGTCGCAAGTGCCTCGCGTGCGTCTGTGCATGCTCTGTTTAGAAGGCGTTAAATATTTATTTATTTGCTCGCAACATCAGTAGTTGGGGGAGCTGATATTATTAATTTCTTTAGCTTGATGAATGATTATATTCCGACTTAGTTGTTTCTTAAATAACACATTCTCTCTTCAATTAATGTGTAGATTTTGTTCCTTTAATACTATTCAGTTAAAATTGAAAAATATTATTTAGTTGAGATTAGATCCCTTTTAGAGTATCCATTCATAAGTCAGAGGTTATTGTCTTGATCTTTCAAATATATTTTTTGAACTTCTTTAATGCACAATTAAATACATCTCCATCTTATATAAAGCACGTAGATGTACTGATCTGCCAACAACTTTGATTAAAAAATAAAATTTCGAATTGAGTATCAGCCTTCCATCAAATATTCTGATTCTATGTAATTTTTTAATATTTTTTTACATATATAATTCTAAATTTAATCAAATCCGTTGGTGAATCAGGACATCTACGTGCTTTATATAAGAATGGAGATGCAAATTGTATCATCTTTCTCATTGGTCATGATTTCTTTTCATTTTTTAAATGTTATTTAAGAATTTTTTGATTTGATTGATAATTGATTGGTCATGTCTTTCTTTCTTTTTATTTTTTAATATAATTAAAGGAATGTTATTATATATATATAGAGAGAGAGATAGGCTACCATGCTTTGCAAATTAAAGCACCTCTTGTGCTTTGCGCTCATTTTCGGATTTTCAAAATTCAAAATGTTGATCAAACCGTTCAAGTTGTTCTCCATATTGAAATGTGCTTGGAGACCAAATTTTACATTTTTTGGAATTCTTTTACTATTTATTAAGCCACTTTGAAAATCGCTGATCCATTGGTCCAGAAAATTTTACTGTTTTGCTAGTGCTACCATTGGATCAGCGATTTTCAAAGTGGCTTAATAAATAGTAAAAAAATTCCAAAAAATGTAAAATTTGGTCTCCAAGCACATTTCAATATGGAGAACAACTTGAACGGTTGGATCGACATTTTGAATTTTGAAAATCCGAAAATGAGCGCAAAGCACAAGAGGTGCTTTAATTTGCAAAGCATGGTAGCCTATCTCTCTCTATATATATATATTTTCTGGATGCTAGCTAGATGGATACAATATGCCATTTTATTATACATAAAAAAGTTGTATTGACGATAGACTGTTGACATTAATTGCTTTTTAAAATACCTTCTTTATGATCTACGCCACGGGTTCCTTGATTTCGATATAGGTGTCATATTAAAAAACAAGGTCAAATAGAAAAATTAATATGTAAGTTTAAAATAACTTACAAAGGACAGTTTTCATGGAAAATTGTTCTGTAAACATCGTCCCCTTTGATTTAATTGGCCGGGATTTTTTTTTTTTTTTTGAGAAGTCTTGGTAGATGCCGCCAGATTTATGCTTTAGCCATCAGGTCTTACATGAAATTCCTTTAGATGAATGATCCTATGCTATGTAGTCCTGAAATATCTTAGATTATATGGGGTCGTTTGACCTTCTAAGTAATTTTTTTTTTTTTTTTCAAAATTTGGTGAATTGCATTGATACTTTTATTATAATTTGAGAAACTATTCTGCTCTATATAATTATATATACTAGTGTAGTGCCCGTGCGTTGCAACGGGAATATATTATAAGAGAACAAAAAAAATTATCATACAAAATAGTATATTTTTCATACAAAAAATAGATCAATGAAAAAAATAATTATTCAACAATATTCATGAACTATTTTTTTGTAGTCATGCTGCATGAAAATTTATATAGTTTTTGCTATTAATGTGGACTGTAATCTTTATTGCTATTACATGTGGATTTGTTTTCTTAAATGACATACAACAGAATAAAAAAAAAATACAATCAAATAAAAGGGTTTAGGAAAAAAATTGAAAAAAATGGAGATGTCATGACATCTAAATGTGTCGATTACATGTTGCGAGTACGTGTCTAAATAAATTTAGACATATACACGTAAAAAGACAAAAAAATGTATAGAATAAAAAAAAGGCAGACTGTTCAATTAAAGGAATGATATTCAATTCAAAAATTCATCTTTTAATCACAACCTGTTGGCGGATTAGAACATCTACATACTTAATATAAGAATGGAGATAGATAGATAGATAACAATAACAATAACAATAACAGTAATAAGAGATAGGCTACAGTGCTTTGAGAAGTAAAGAAGGTGTTTTACTTCCCGCTCATATCTCCATTTTCAAAGTTCAAATTGTCGATCCGAACATCTCAACATGATCTTCATATTGATATATGCTTGGAGACCAAATTTTATATTTTTTGGAAATTTTTTACTATTTTTTTAGAATTTTTGAAAAATCACAGCTTTTCATTAAATAAATAATAATAAAAAATTCAGAAAAACACAGATTTTCAAAAAAAAAAAAAATAGTAGAAAATTTCCAAAAAATGTAAAATTTGGTCTCCAAGCACATTTCAATATGAAGATTGTGTTGAGAAGTTCGGATCGACTATTTGAATTTTGAAAATGAAGATATGAGCGGGAAGTAAAACATCATCTTTACTTCCCAAAGCATCGTAACATCACTCTAATAATAATAATAATGATAATAATGATGATGATATCGATGATGATGATAATTGACTCTATATTTTGTGCTAATTCTACAAGTATAAAATCTTTAATTAAAATATAGTTGATCTTCATATTATTTTTTTACATCCGCATCTTCGGATAAGTTAATTTTTTCAGATTTTGTAGCACGTTTCATATCACAAGTTGTGTGATATTGATGAGTTTTCTTATTCACAAGCTATGAGCTGCCAATTTGCCATTGCTTTTATCATACTCAGTGCAGTAAAATGCGGCAGCATATGCAATTCGCATAGAAATCGGTATGTAGTCAATATATGCGGTTCTGCATATGAGGTTGCATATTCGGCCGCATATTACTACTGTATATTTGACTACATATTATTACCGCATATTTAGCTGCATATTATCGAATACTTGTTTGTATAATACTGATTATTACCGTATACTTGTTTGTATATATGAATTCTCTTTTTAAAATCAACATATATAAGTCCGCATAAAAATTCACATATGCAGCCGCATACCATATGAAAACCGTATTTAAAAACATTAGTCATACTAATGGTTGTATTTCTTTTATTTCTAAAGCATTCGTCATATGCAGAGAGATTATTTTTCTTCGTAAAAAAAATGTTTTGTGATTTTCAAATGATTATACAAAAAAAAAAAATCATTCCCGCACATTATTTTGATGCCGGCATATTTTCTTGTATGACTTCTATTTTTTTTTCTTCTTTTCTCAATATGATAACATTAGGGGTGAAAACGGTATGGATAAAATCCAATCCGTATTCGATCCGTATTTGAAAAATTAAATGTGGATATCCGATATCCGAATATCCGTGTGAATATGGATATTGATATGATTTTACGTTTCAATTATCCATATCTGAATAGTATATATCAAGGTTCTAAATAGCGTTTATGGCGTCGTAGCGGGAAGGCTAAAAAAAAGCTATAGCGAATAGCGTCGCTATAGCGGAAGCTATTCCAAATAGTGTTTTTTTTTTATTTTTACATTTCGTATATTCAATATTTGTACTAAATATCAACATTATATAAAGTCTCATAAAACAATAAATAACACCAAAGTAATTAAGAAATTATAATATTCATATTGAATCCGTACAAAGTCCAAATTGCGGTTCAAAATATCCATAGTAATATCATAAATTATCGATTTTTTCTATTAAAAATATCTTAAGCATCATGATTCATGACATAATCTATTTTTTTTTCTATTCAAATTTTAATTTCGGTTTGGACTTTTTTTCTATTCAAATTTCTATTTCTATTCTCAATTTCAAATTGATTTATCTGTAGCAAGTAGCAACAAATTCAATTTCGGTTTGAGATTTTTTTTATCTTTATTTAAAACTCATATAAATTGCTTAAAAAAAACCCATATTGTATAGTGCAAATAGCGCTGTAGCGGCCGTAGCGCAAATAGCTCATTTTGATATCATAGCGTAGCGTTTGGGGTCAAAAAACGCTATAACGCACTATTTAGAACACTGGTATATATATATATATACAACATAATAAATGTGGTCTGCAAGCACACTTCAATATGTAGATTAACTTGAACGGTTCGGATCGACTGTTTGGACTTTGAAAATCCGAAAAGGAGCCCAAAGCACAACAGGCCCTTTAATTTGCAAATATCATATATATATATATATATATATATATATATATATATATATATATATAGAATTTTGCTATTGTGCTTCATGAAGTAAAACCAATATTTTACTTCACGCTCATACACCCATTTCCAAAATTCAAATCGTCGATCCGACCGTTCAAGTTGTTCTCCATATTGAAATGTGCTTGGAGACCAAATTTTACATTTTTTGGAATTTTTTTACTATTTATTAAGCCACTTTGAAAGTCGCTGATCCATTGGTCCAGAATTTTTTACTGTTTTTTACTATTCACAATGGATCAGCGATTTTCAAAGTGGCTTAATAAATAGTAAAAAAATTCCAAAAAATGTAAAATTTGGTCTCCAAGCACATTTCAATATGGAGAACAACTTGAACGGTCGGATCGACGATTTGGATTTTGGAAATGAGTGTATGAGCGTGAAGTAAAACGAAGTTTTACTTCATGAAGCACAATAGCCCTACTCTATATATATATATATATCATATATTTTAATATATATATTATTAAAAAATATTGTTATTCACCATTAAAATTAGATAAATATTATGAAATTTGGTATTTTTTAATATTATTTTAATAAATATTAGATCCAATCCGTATCCGTATCTGTATTCAATTGATATTTGATCCATATCTGTATCTAGAAAATTAAAAAGAGATATGAATTTAGTTTTGTTTTCACCCCTAGATAACATGCATTTATACATAGAATAATTGCTGGTCACCTCCGTTTTCACCCCCAAGATAACATGCATTTATACATAGAATAATTGTTGGTCACTTGACGATGTGCTGTGTCGGGAGAATTACAAAATTCACGGGATTTACACAGAACGAAACGGTGGCTTCAGGCGAGCACTATTGAATTTGAATATAAACCGTCATTTTGATTCAATGCCGGATCCGGGATCCCCTGCAGTTGGTCAGCACAATTGTCAAAATCATTTCTCAAGTCTCAACTGAAAAGCATCTAGCCGTTATTCTAAAAAGAAAAAGAAAAAGAAAAAAATCACCGTTAGTCCAATGCTATGTGTCCCGTGTCCCGTGTCCGTAGCTATGGAATATGTACCCGACGTTGCAGGCAGATATGGAATTGAATCAACTGATGTAAATTACAAGAATTCACGGGTGCGTATGAAAAAACAGTGAAAAAAAATTGGGAGTTCAATATTTCATGTATGACCTCTAACTCTTCAAATTATTTCTTATTTACCTTTGAGATTAAATCATATGCATTAATTCCTTTTGAAAGTTATCAAACTAAATAATATATATTGAGTGAGGCTATGGTGCTATGCATAGCACGGATGGCTAGTGTACTACGGCTCAATATGGTACTTTTTAAAATCCTAACGGTCGATCCGACCGTTCAATGTGATAACCATATGAATATGTATTTGCAAACTAAATTTTATATTTTTTTCGAATTTTTTTACTATTTTTTCAGATAGGTAGAATTTTGATGGTCTAGAATTTTCAAAAAACACTGATTTTTCTACCTATCTAAAAAAATAGTAAAAAAATTCGAAAAAATATAAAATTTAGTTTGCAAGTACATATTCATATGGATATCACATTGAACGGTCGGATCGACCGTTAGGATTTTAAAAAGTACCATATTGAGCCGTAGTACACTAGCCATTGGTGCTATGCATAGCACCATAGCCTCACTCATATATATTTACTTTCAAATAGAATGACAAACATACCCTTGAGATTAATACCCGTAATCTTTCCTCTCCCCATGGGTAGGGGTGTCCAGTGTATTAATATTCGATTCTCATGCGGTATTCGAAAGGCTGCAGCATACCGTATATACGGTATGCGGCCGAATATACAGATTCTTATTCGGATTTATATATGCGGATTTTTTTATTAAATATTTAATCCCACAATACTTAAATACAATAAAGCAGCATGTAGAGAGGTTATAAAAGACTTCTGAGTGGGACGCTTGAAGAGAACACCTATCTGACGAGTGTGGAACTCATTTAATGGGTTATGGATTCGGGTCCGGAACTCTTTTAATGGGTTTTGAATGTTTTCTAATTTTTTTAAAGCATGAATTCAATATTCAGTTCGAATATCTATTTTCTATTCGGCCGGACACTAAATAGGAATATACAGTCGAATATTCACCGAATAAAACCGAATTTTACTACACTGGGGGTGTCAATGACACCCTTTTACCCATTTATCCGACCCGTATCGTATCCGTAAAGACGAGTAAGGGTAATTTTTTTTTTCATTAACTTATCGGGTACGGGTAATGATTTTTTTTCATTATCTTACAAGATAATTTTTAAGTAAAATTATATATAGATATATATTTGTATGAAGATAATACATTATACAATAAAGTTTTGTATTTTACTAAATTTACATAATACAAATTAGTTGTATTCATTATTGTTATTTTCTTTCGTTTTCTTTTTTTGAAAAATATTTTATAAAAAGCATAAATCGAGATGTTAATAGCACTTTTTTATCCGTTTACCTGACCCATATCGTATTCGAAAAAACGGATAAGGGTAAAGATTTTTTTCATTATCATAACGGGTATGGGTATGAAAATGCCTCCACCTTACCCGTATCGTACCCATTGACACCCCTACCCATGGGCCATGTCCTTTCTCTCTCTCCCACGTCTTCAAATTAGGAGTGTCAATGGCACTCTTTTATCCGTTTACCTGATCCGTACCGTATCCGATAATACGGGTACGGGTAAAAAAATTTCATAAACTTATCGGGTACGGGTAAATATTTTTTCGTGTTCTAAACGGGTAAGGTATAGTAAAACCTATTTTGTACCCGTTATCCGATCGAGTAATTATAAAAAAAATTATAAAAATTATATATATATTAATCAGCATTGAAAATAATACTTTAATTGGTTTACTTGCATTTAGCATGATAAGATTTTTTTTTCAATAAAGTACTGTACATGTGTGAAATGAATGTATATTTTTTAATGTTTTATTTAATAAATAATAAAAATAATTATTATATTAGTATTACCCGTTATTTACCCGTTACCGTTTCATTATCCGACAATTATAACGGATAAGAGTAGAGTACATATAAGATAATTTGTAGCGGGTAAGGATAAAGTACAGATAAAGACAATTTGTAATGGATACGGGTATGAAAATACTTGCATCCAGGGGCGGATCCAAAGAGACCCAGGGGTAGGCACTTGCCTACCCCTGGATTGTGAATTTTTTTTAGATCTAATGATATTTGATGTTTGTGCCTACCCCTGGTTCAATACAATGCCTACCCCTGACACAGAGAAAAATAAAACATGATCCAGATGCAATACAAATATCTCACTCTTTAAGAGACAATGGCATTAGATCTTAATTTCTTCCATTTTTTTCTTCTTCTGATGTTCGAGTTATTTCCTGAGGAAGAAGAAACTCTTTAAATGAAAATGAACATGGCGCACATACACTCAAAGGATGAAACATGGGACCCTTCTATCGGATATGAGAGCAACAAATGTGCAAATGTTGATTTATTGCTTTGCGTGGGGTCATTTGTCATATTTAATGTGAGATTGAGAAGAGCGCCGTTTCAGGCTTTCAGCTCTTTTTTATTCTTTCCTTTTCTCCGTACATAGAATTCAATGATTCAAACTTATGACTTCTCCTCTACTCTCCATTTATGTGGAAATCAGCATCTCTATTTTTCTTTTTTCTTTTTATGTTTTGATATATATTTTCCTTTATCTGTTGTTTTCTTTTCTTCTTTTTTGTTTCTTAATTTTTTCTCTATTTTTTTTAAGTCAACAAGTAAGCTTAACATTAGTTTTAGACTAATTTTTTTTTTTACAATTTTGTTGCTATATTTTTAAGTACAAAACAAGTTTCTACGAGAAAAAAAATCGAGTTTCTAATCTGATTCAATCGATTTTGACTGTTCATCCGATTCAGAATCCACAGTCAAGTGACCAATTCCGAATTTGCGAACTATGTTATGAACTATGAAAGGTATTTGCATTATTATTTAATTGAAGAGGTTTTCTCAAGCAAAGTCAAAGAATTCATTATTTAACTATTTCTATTTTGATGTAACACCACTTTCCGGAAAATTTGTGGATGCAAAAACGATATAATAAACTATAGCTATTTTAATATCTGCTTGGTTTAGTATATCTATTTTTATTGTAATATGTATTTTCATCTTTGATCAATGTGTTATGTTTTATCATATTTTGTTATGTTTATGACCTCATTTTTCTTTTAAAGAGTAATCAAGAGGTCAAAGAAAAAAAAGGTCGTTCATAAACAAAATTTATTAGCATGTCATTTTTCTATAAATAAGAAAAGTAAGATTTTTTTTGTTTTCTCTGATTTCGGTATTTATACTTTTGTTGGTATTTTGTGCCTACCCCTGAATGAAATCCTGGATCCGCCCCTGCTTGCATCCAACTCTTACCGTACCCGTTGTCACCCCTACTTCAAATCATAAAAACATGTGAAAAGACTATCCTTTTGCCTTCCGGTTAGTTGCTAGAATAGAAAAATATGAAAAGAAAGACCTCAATAAAAAAAACCTACAATTGCTAATGGATAATTACAACCCGAGCATGAGCAGATGAATTATATATATGTTTTTTATACATGTTTTTTATATATGTTTTTTATACTTTTCTCCACTTAGCAGATGAATTTTGAATGCTCATGGGATTATTAATAAGCGACGCGGAGGCACAATTAACAAGAAAATTAAGGATTTGACAATTCCATCTCAAATATTGAATTTTCAAAGAAACTTGAAGTCCAGATTTGAATAGAATATGATATTAAGGTGAAACTCTCCTCATGGAGATGCTGAGCTCTTTTACCTCTTCGCAAGCTTGAACATTTCTCCTCTAGAATTACCTCTGTCCAGCGAAAAAGAAATCATCAATGAGATTCTAATTTTGGAGTCGGATTTGGTGGCAGGATTCTAATCCTTCAAAAGAGGAGAAAGTGCTTATCGCTCGGAGTTAATTTAGGGATCCATGACTTCTTGTATCTGCCGATGCAGAATAATCCCCATCAATGGACCCATAGACAAAAGAGAAAGAAGCGGTGTGTTCTTTTAATTCTTAAGGGTATTTCAGTCCATTTTTTTAAAAACCAAATATTAATTATGATTCCCTATATTATTTGATTTGGATAATTTTTTTTATTACTGTTAGGGGAAAATAAGAAAGCCAGAACAAGTTGAAGGGCATATAAGTAATTAATACCTCTTTTTATAAACTATAAATAGAAAAACGAATTTCAGCAAACCAACTTGTTTTGTTGGTTTTAAAAAAAACCACAAGTACCGAATAGGCTATTTGGTATCAACTATTTACTTTTTTTCCAGTACCAAATAGCCTATTTGGCACCGAAAAGTTTAACAAATTTCCAGCATGAACTATAACACAAAATATGAATAACATTTGTGCCGAATAGGCTATTTGGTACCGAAAAAAGTAAATAGTGGGTACCAAATAACCTATTAGGTACTTATGGTTTTTGTAAAAGACCAACCAATCAAGTTGATTCCCTAAATTATGTTTTTTATTTATGATTTATATAAAAAGTTTGGAAAAATTGTCCAAATTTCAGTTTTTTTTTTTAGCTAGCACGATGTTTTGATGAAAATATGTGAAAGATTACTTGAATGGTACGAGGAAAAAAGTATATCGAATGGTGTTTGGAAAATTATTTTTTAATCAACAATAAGAATTAGTCTTTGATGTAGTGACAAATATATATAATTTTTGATGTGGAAGATTATAAATTTAAAACTCAACTGAAAAAAATTATTTATTATAATAACATGAGTATAAAATTTGAAGACTTTACTTCAATCTCTCTTCCGAAAAAAAAAATATAACTTCAACTGTGAAACCTGCTTAACGATGTTTGTAAATATATTTTAGGGAGCGAAACATTTCATATACTTGTAATTGTAAATATAATACATAATAGGGTTAAACTTTCAAGCTTTGTAGCTATTGGATGATTTTTTTGATAAACCATAAATAAAAAATAGAATTTAAGAGAACCAACTTGATTGGTTGGTTTTTTTACAAAAAAACCATAAGTACCGAATAGGCTATTCGGCACTGAAATTTATTCACTTTTTGTGTTATAGTTCATGCTGAAAATTTGTGAAACTCTTCTTCGGTGCCGAATAACTTATTCGGTACTTATAATTTTTGTAAAAAACCAACCAATTAAGTTGGTTATTTGAATTTTTTTTTATTTATGGCTTATAAAAAAAATTCGCTATTCGACATTATTAATGCACTCATCTACCTGATTTTGTTTTTATTTTCTATCTATTCTATTTCTATCGGATGATTCATGTACTGTGATTCCTCTCCATTTGAAAAATGTGTGATCTATCTAATGTGTGATGTAACACTTAAAACAATACATTTTTTTTTCTTGTATTTTTTGCATGAATTAGTGTGCAACTAATTGTGTTGTTTGTCGTATTATACATTTTTAGCATTTTGAAAAAAAAAAATTACAGGTGTCTAAAATTTTTTAATACAAAAATTAGTTCATAGAATTTTTCAGTGAGAATTAAACGAGAATAGACAAAGTGGGATTGTTCAGATGACTCAATTTTTGTCTCACATGTTCTCATTCTTTCTTCCCAACTCCTATTCATACAACTCAAAATCATGAGAAATAAATAATTGAGTCCGACTCAATTATTTTTCCTTTTCTCTCTCTCCCTCTCTTTTTTGAAATCTTCGTAGAGGTCTCTCTTCCGCTCATTAAATATGGACATTATTTTTTTTTTATAAATTACATCATTTTTTTTTACAATTTATTAAAATTTAAAAATATGAGAAAATTTACTTAAATAGATGAGAAAATTTAAATAAAAATATATATTTTTACAATAAATCGAGATTTTTCGCAATTAATTTTGCGATTCAATCAAACATTTATTAAGTATATCCTTATAATCAATTCCGTACTATCCGTACTCATAAGTTCTCACTTTTTCAAAAGTGAGTTCTCATCCCATCAAATTCAATTTTGTATAGTTCCGTGAGAGAGAAACAAACATGTCTTCATATACTTGGTTAGATAATTTGTTAAAAACCTAGTTATTAAAAACAACTACAATGAATAGATTTTGGACCTACTTCTAAAATATTAGCTTTGAACGCGTGAAGCATGCCTTTTGATCTTCGTATTCTTTAAAGATTATCTTCTAATCACATACGTCATTATACTTCGACACAGTGTTGTAAAAACCGTCTGTTTAGGTCTATTAATTGACTGATTATTCATTGGCTGTGATCAAACAGTTACGAAATTTTCCAATTAATCGGCCAATTATTTTTTATTATGGCCGATTATTCTTGATTAATTGCTTGACGATACCCTGTCCATCCGACGACCGTATACCGTTATTTACAACACTGCTTCAACATCGAAGTTTTTAGCAAAATACTAAGAAATAAACCAAAAAGTTATTTTTTTTTTTTCAATATATTTATATTTATGTGGCAGTATCGATCAGAGTCCAACTAAGGTCCTTATATTTCAACCGTTTTGAGCAAACAACCAAAAGATACATAGTTATTGTACCATTTTGATTTCAACGGGAAGAATAATCTATCTTATGATCTTATCACATGTTTTGTTTTATGACAAGAAAAATTCAATTTAGTATCTTTAGAAATTGTTTTTCTCATCTTGACAAATTGCTGCAACATATTCAGGTTGAACTCTGATGTTTTCTTCACTTAAATTATCATTTTTTTTCTTCTTCTTATTTTAAGCTTCTCAGTGTAAGAAACTTTGTTTTCATTTTTATAAAAATAAAAATAAGTTAGGGGCTTCATCCTTTCTACTTAAAAAAATAATAATAATAGCAATGTTTAGTAATTTCTAATATATTAGAAAAAACTTTTAAATCTAATTAATTGCAAGTAATAGTTATTCTAATTCAACAATTAATTACTAATAAATAAATAAAATAATTTGGGTCATAATGTAATAATCTTATATTAGAATTAAAAATAATTATATCATGTTTTCTTTTGTCATCAATTAATCTTTTATAGAAGAACAAACAACATTTAGATAATGTTAACTTTAGAAAGAACCTATGGCATTTTAACCTAACAAAAATGAAGTATATTCGGATGTTGCTAACATTAAAATATCCAATACTATATAAGAAATTAATAAAATAGAATTTGCCATAATTGTGTATAGATGAACAAAGAATTGATTGAGTGTCCGGATCTCAGAGTAGCAAAAATAGTACAGTAAAAATAGATGCCAAAAATAGCCTCTCATTTACCCTCCTTACGAAAGTTACTCAAATTTGTTGATTTTCTAAGGTTAAATCGGTACAAATGCTGCTAAACTAAGGAATCTTGTATCCTATTCATATCATACTTGACAAGACGGATACGAGTAAGAATTATTTCCATTAGCTTAACAGATTAAGATACAGATAAGAAAAAAAATTAGTTAACTTATCAAGTAATGATAACAATAGGAGTTTATTTATATATCCGTTCTTTTAATAAGGAAATGAATAAATCTGAAATTATATATAATTTTTTTTATTCTTACATATAATTATATAATTTTTATTATTACGATGACAATTTATAGAATATTTTAAACAATTTTTAATAATTACATTTATAAAATAATAGGACCAATAATTATAATTTTATATTTTATAAGAGGAGGGTTCAAATACCTCCATTTTTTGTGCCTCCACCATGTCTTCATTTTTAAAAACTTTAATAACTCAAAATTTGAAACTTAAAAGTCAAAACAGAACCTTTGGATATGATTTACATCATTTATCTATGAACATGTAAAAAATTATGACATTTCAACTTTGTTTTGGTTGTCATTGAGAGCTTTTAAAAAATGTACTAATGTGGATAATTTCAAGACGCTGATTTTTCAACTTATTGATTCACATAAAAACAAAATTGAAATGTGATAATTTTTTATTAGCACATAGAGAAAATAACATATATCATATCTAACGGTTTTATTTTGACTTTTAAGTTTGAAATTTTGATTTATTAAAGTTTCTAAATATTGAGGCATGGTGGAGGTACAAAAAATGAGACATTTGAATCCTCCTCATTTTATAATACTACATACATTAAGTGTTTAATATATTTATTTACTCGCTATAATTTGAAATTAAATTATATAAATTATTGATTTATTCGATATTTACACATTCGTCATTATTTAATTTTAACGAAAAAGATAAAATACCCATAAATTTAATAAATAAAAAGCTATCTCATTCCGTTTCACATAGAATCTAATAACACCCCGGGAACAATTCTTAACTGTAAAAACTAAATACTAGAATACAAAGCTTTTTATAGTACGGTTTTGCGCAGAATGAGGATTCTCTAAGGTAACTCAAATTTTATGTTTGGATCCGGACCTTTCGGCCAGCGATGAAATGCAAGCTCTCGCTTTATCATTCGTGCCAACGAAGATCGGACGGTCCGGATATAAACTCAAATTTTCATTTACCTTAGACGATATGAATTCTTTTGCGCACAGACAAAGCACCGACGCCGAATAACAAGGCGCGAGCGGAAGAGAGAGAAACAATGATCAATGATCCCCTCTTTTCTCTCCCTATTTCCATGTACAGAGAGCGGAGCTCATTTCTCCAGAAAATCAAACAAAAAAGGGAAGAACCGAATGCTCTCGCCTTTAGAAGAAATAAATCTTCGTAGTAGCTCAAAATCGTTTTATGAAATTTCGGCATTCGGTGTATCTTTGCGCCTAACACCAAAAATAGCACGCAATTTTGAAATGGATTCTTTTACGAAGGAAATAAATAGATCCCAATTTTGTCGAAGAGGAAGGGATTTATAGTTCGCGCCTCTATTTTCTTTTTCCTTGTAATGTGGCATTGAGCAGCTCTCTTCCATCTCCAGTAATGTGCCGATCCGAGAAGGTAATCTGGTCGGAGTACAGAGAGAGAAAGATGGGTCTAAAATCCGGGTATAATAAGCTAAAGGCTTCTCCTTTGTCAAGGCCATGTGTCAAGCTGTGGATGTCGCGAGTGGTCATAGTGCTCTTCCTGTGGTTGTGTGCCGTGCAGTTCTCTACCATGGCTGACTCATGGGGTCCACGCTTGCTCAAAGGATGGCCTTCTTGCATAATTGCCTCTCCTCAATCTTCCTTTCCGGAAATTCGGATGTCGGCTCAGGTTGTAGAAAGGAGATTTCCACCTAAAAGTGAGCTTCTATTTTAGATGAATTATTATTCTTTAGTATATTTTATGTTTTGTATGCTTTGGAGTTGGTATCGTTGTGCTTACAACCATGAAGAAGTTCTTTATTTCAATCATTGTTATTTTTTTTTTATCCAACTGTATTAATTCTAAATTTATTTTACTTATTTTATATTTGATAGGTTTATGCTCCTAAACATATTATAAGTTCCTTATTAATGAATTTTCCATTCTGAACATTCTTTTTGGAAATTTTGTTGACATAACCGTATTTAACATAATATTAGGTGTTCTTAATAAATTTTATATGCTGTTTGTATTGCTGATTTCATGCCATCTTTCTCCCCTAATTATTTAGGAATATACAATAGCAATGGTTACCTCATGGTTTCATGCAATGGTGGACTTAATCAGATGAGATCAGCTGTAAGTCAAGTGTTTTTTATAGCTGATATGTTATATATGTCCCCTAATTGACTTTTTTTTATTTGAATAACTATCTCCTTGAATTATAATTTCTTGAACTTTTACATTCTCAATTCAAACAATCTCTGTTTTTCTCAGATATGTGATATGGTTGCGATAGCAAGAAGTTTAAATGTTACTCTGGTTGTACCAGAGTTAGACAAGACGTCGTTTTGGCAGGATTCTAGGTGTGCTTGATTTTTTATATATGATTTTTGGGCCACTGAAGTTGTAAGAACACTTACCATATGCAATAATTCAAAATTGTAGTGATTTCCAAGACATTTTTGATGTGGACCATTTCATAAATTCACTGAGAGACGAGGTCAGAATAGTAAAGAAACTACCATCAAGGTTGAAAAAGCGGTTCAAGCTTGGATTGGTGCCCTCGATGCCCCCTATTAGTTGGTCTAACATCTCTTATTACCATGATAAGGTTTGTTGAAACTTTTTGGCTATTAGAAAGTTAGATTGTACATTTGATATACTCTCATAGAAATATTTGTCCTCTAGTCATGTCTTGTTAAATGTACAAGCCTTTAACATGAATTATCCTTCTGGATTGTATGCACCAATCTTTTCTGCTATTGGTCCCTAGCACTTCAATACATTTTAGATCTTGGCGCTTGCTTTAGGCAATAATTACAAGTTGTGTCATGTGGCTATCGGTTTTTCAAAAACAAAAATGAGCCCTTCGAGTTGGTACCAAACTGGTTCTCTGGCAACTCTTGGTTAACCAATGGTGCAAGAATAACTTCTTGTACTTTACATTCACTATGAATGAGGCTAATGATTTATTCTGTTATTTTTCCATTGCATAACACAGATTCTTCCTTTGATCAAGGAGAACAAAGTTGTACATTTTAATAAAACTGATTCCAGGCTGGCAAACAATGGACTTCCTCCTGAAATCCAAAACCTAAGATGTAAAGTAAACTATGGCTGTCTAAAATTCACCCCGCAAATTGAAGAGTTAGGGAAACGGGTGATTAAATTTCTTCGTGAAAAGGGCCCTTATTTGGTTCTTCACTTGAGATATGAGATGGACATGCTTGCATTTTCTGGTTGCACCCAGGGTTGTACCCAGAAAGAAGCTGATGAGCTTACAAAAATGAGGTACGTTTGACTTATCATGCTTGAGAATTGATTTTCCAAGATTTAAAGAATAATTGTAAAAGTATTCAAGCTTGTTTTTGTATGTTGCTTATGAACCGTGCTAGTTCTTTAAGTTGGTTTTAGATAATGAATCAAGCTATTTTCCAATCCTCCTAAAGGAATTAAAAAGGACAATTGAGGGACTCCAAAATTTTAGTTATCTATAAATTGTTCCTGGACTAGAGTTCATTTTTGTACCTAACAGTCTCTTAGCTGTAATTTCATATTTGTCTTTTCTACCTTATTTTTTTTTTAATTCCCACAATTTCTAGAATGTTGTCGGTCAATATTAAGTATTCTAATAAAAGCTATGAATTTAGGTATAAGTCCCATTCTGGAGTTTAAAATAACCTATCTTATTCCTTGTCAAATGCAAAATGGAGAAGGGAAGAAACAGGCAATGGAAATGCTAAACAGAAGCATTTAACTTTAGTTGGAATATGAATGCTTCATATGATAAATTTTGTTGTATTAATTTCAGATATGCGTATCCATGGTGGAAAGAGAAGGAGATTGATTCGGATCAGAAAAGACAAAATGGGCTTTGTCCATTGACTCCAGAAGAAACCACACTTGTCTTAAGAGCACTAGAAATTGATAGAAACATGCAAATTTACATAGCAGCTGGAGATATATTTGGAGGTTCTTGGAGATTGGCTTCTCTTATCTCGTCTTATCCCAACATGGTTCGTAATTTATATATTGGTTGTAATTTAAAATTGTACAAGTGTGTTAACTCAGTTAAATGTTTAAGCCTTGATTAATCATTGACTTGCTTTTAAACTAAGTTTTACGCTTCAAATTATGAAGTGGAATAAAACAGACAGTAGTAATAACTATATGTTTTTTGAAATAAAAGGTGGAGGTCTAGCCTACCAGTTTTCTTCAAACCTCTGTTTATATTAAAGAGAATTTTCTCACTTTGTGGATTTCGAACCCATGACCTCCCACATGGGAGCCATATGCCTTTGTCACTAGACCAAAGACCGGTTCTCTTAATAACTATATGTTGGTGGAAATCATTGTGAAACTGGTAACTACAAGTAATGTAACTTGTTAACAATGTCCAAAACAATAATGAAAGGAAAGTAAAACGAGATAAATATATTTTTGGTCCAAGCAGAGTTAATTCTTTTTTTGGATCCCTGACGAAATCTAGAATTATGAACAGGTTAAGAAGGAGACTTTATTGAGACCTGATGACTTGAGGTATTTCCAAAACCACTCATCACAGATGGCAGCATTGGATTATTTTGTGTCATTGGAGAGTGACATTTTTGTCCCGACCTATGATGGCAACATGGCCAGAGTTGTTGAAGGCCATCGAAGGTAGTACTTGCCAACTCAAAGACTCACTTAATTTTGCACGGAAATGCTGATTATTTAAAAAAAAAAAATTCAACATCATATATTTCTTGACTGTAAACCCCATCACAACTTTAATTTCATGAAATAACTTATCTATTAATCTTTGCTAAACTATTTACCTTGTACAGATATTTGGGCTTCAAGAGCACAATCATACCAGACCGAAAGAATATAGTCTCATTAGTAGATCAGTACAATAATGGCACCTTGAACTGGGATGAGTTTGCCACTGAAATTAAGGCAGCCCACAGAAATCGAATGGGAACACCATCAGTGAGAACTGTGATTCCTGATAGACCCAAGGAAGAAGACTATTTCTATTCCAATCCACACGAGTGCTTGCCTCAAGTTGATGCGCTATAGACATTGTGATATTATCAGTACGTTTGATACTTTTTTTTTATATATAAATTGATCTTTATACTTGATGATTAGAGATCCATGTATAGCATCAGTAGATTTTTTTTCTTAAATTTAAGGTAGGGCTTTTCTTTTTAAGAGAACTAGGTTGGTATACTTGTATAGAGAGAGGAGATTGGGAGGAGAGGGGGGCCTAGGAGTTAATTTTTTTATAAGTTTACAACTCTGGTTCCATCTTAATTATCTATTCCTCTGATCTCTCAAATGTTAATTTTTCATGTTAAGACCATATTAATCTGTCTTACTCTTTAAGAACCTTAGGTTAAAAATTATAAACCACCTTGAGATGGCAATTTGAAAAAGGCAGCTTTCCTTGGCAGCAAAGGAAATATGATTCTTTCTGTCCTTGTGACCTTAGGTGTCTTTCTATGCCATACAATTTGTCACAACTCAATTTTATTACTACTATAACTCCATTTGTACTTTATTGCTTTTGCAAAAAAAAAAAAAATTAGTAAGTTTTTTTTTTTTTTTTAAATGAAGGTCGTTGTAATCTTAAACTAGTGCCGAGAAGGTGACTAAGGGACCCTTAAGGGTAAACTGTAAAGTCCAGCAACTTTATTTGATAGCACTGTCGTTTTGTTCACTAAAACTTTATGGATCATTTACTTCAAATTTACAAGAACATCAAAGAAAAACAAAGTGAAGCAAACTGTTGCTAATGACCATGCTGATCAAGCCTAATTGAGCTTGCTGCTCTCAAATATTGAGGGAAAGAAACTCGATACTTACAAAAAGAAAAAAAAAGGTTCTCAGCTCAGGCAAGTTTAAACCTTTTGATGTAAATCGGGCAGCTCAAATTGGAATGAAATCCGGACTGTCTGATTTGAAATTGCCCGATCTACCTATAATAATATTATAGACTTGGGCCATAAAACTACTAAGGCCCATTTAGTCGGAAGATATTTCCTGCGAGTCTCCGAGTCCGCTAATTAATTAATTATCCGCTTCCCTCTTCCTCTCCGTGTACCGATCCATCTCCATACCTCTCCTCAAGCTCAGCTCTCCACTCGCTCACCGATTAACCAACAGAGGTGCCGTGGGGATTGGATCAGTTCAACACAGTAAACAACCAAAAACCCCTCTCCCCAAAATGGCGGCCTCCTCTCTTCTCTCCTTCACCCCTCGTCCCCTTCCCCTCCTCCCATCCAAATCTCACCTCCTCTCTCCGCTCCCCTTCCAGGCTAGACAATACCTCACCTTCTTCCCCTCTTCCTCCTCTTACTGCTCATTCATCCCACACTCAAACGACAAAAACTCCACCCCTTCCATCGAGCCGCCCGACCGCATCCTCTCGGCCGCATGCTACCTATACCCTTTCCTTGACGGGGTCCAATACGGCCGCTACGTGCTCTCCCAATTCCCCATCCTCCAAGTCCCCCTCCGCCCCATTGCACCACTCCTCCACCTCTTTCGCGCCTCCCCTATCACCCCCATCCTCATCTTCCTCACTCTCTACTTCGCTGTTGTTCGCAACCCCTCTTCCTTCAGCCGCTACGTCAGGTTCAACACCATGCAGGCCATTGCACTTGACGTGCTTCTGATTTTCCCCGATTTGCTTGATCGGTCCTTTGTGCCGAAGGATGGGGTGGGGATGGGGATCGTGCAGAGCCTCGACAGCACTGTGTTTTTCTTCCTGCTTATCTCGCTGGTGTATGGGTCAACAGCTTGCCTCCTTGGCCAGGTCCCGAGGTTGCCTTTCGTGGCTGATGCAGCTGATCGGCAGGTCATGTGAGTGGATATTTTTTTGTCAGGTTTTGTTAGTGGTGTTTGAATTTCTCCATTGACTGTGATTGGGGAATTCAGATTTCAATTGTGGTAGGTTATGGCTGGCCTCAGGTTGCAATTGAGCTGTCTGTTGTAATACTTGGGGAGCTTGTTTATTTATTTTTCTCTTCTGATTAAGAAATTAGTCTTTTTTGATATAGAATTTTGAATGGTCATATAGGGAATTTCAAATGGTCTGTACTAATCTTGAACACAGAGAGATCTCAGTGAGATTAAAAATGCACAATATCCTTCTTGTCAATCAGCTGTTTAGTTTATATGTTGAAAATTTGACAAACTAAGAAGCTGTTAAACTGACATAATTTTGGCCAGCTAAACTAACTGTAGTTGGTTTATTTTCTAGTTTGGTCTAAGCAATAAGGAGAAAAAAAAAATGTTAGATATTGACCTCAGAATCAACTAAACAAAAGTCGACCGAACTGTAAGTTTAAATGATATATAGTATACCCATTAAACAGATAGCCATGGCATGACTATCCAGGTATCTTGGAGGGACTCCTCTCCATTTCTGATCAATGATCCAAATCACTCTTTACAAAATTGCTAACCATAGTGTCTGATGTTAGGGTTTAAGGGCCATTAAAAAGGATGACTGTCTGGATCATTTATCTTAAATTTACGGTTTAAGATCAACCCAGAACAATCATAAATTCTTGCACAAGGAACTGAACTGATCTGACTCAAGAATTTTGCAGCTGACCTGGGGTAAGTCGGGTACTTGTGAGATGTTAGCCCATTACTTCAAAATACGAAAGAACTTGCGATATCTATTCTCTTTCTGAAGTAACCATGTTTAATATCCCTACCCTATGGGATTGATTTTAAAAGAAACCATGTTTAATACAAGAAAAGGTTTTGTTTGAAAAATTTATTTAGTGATGGGCTGGGTTGTAAATTGTAGGTCTTTAATTCCAAACCTAAATCTGGATGCTGTATTTATGACTGCACAAAATTTAGAGTGCAGTAATGTAATGGAACAAAACTTCAGGCATGGAGCTCACATGGTCAATCAATTTCTATTCTTTTCGCCTCTTGCATGTTAATTTTTGTTCAGGCAATCTGGTAACGGGAGCTTTTAGAAGTTGCACATGAAAAGCAATCTATAGCTTTTCTGTTGAGTTTTTTAAAAACAAAAATTTGAGTATGCCTAAATAAAAAAAAATGCATTGTATTCTGATTCCATGTGGCTACAACAACTGTTGCAGTGTTCGTCCAATTCATATATGGTTGAAACAACCGCAGAAAGCGAGCAGCCATGTAGTTGTGGCCATATGCAATGAGAATTTTAGACATTCTTGCAAAATGCAAATTATTCTGGACAGCATGGTTGAATGTTACCAAGGACTGAGTGGGGATTTGAAGTTCAACATATGGAGAACTGAGATGAGATAATAATATACAAAATATAATATGCGTCAGTATAAATATTTATTATCAAACTTCTCTTGTGCTATCTGATTTTTACACACCAAAGAGTAACAATACATTAATTCAATGTATTGTCAAAAGAATAAAGACATTCTGTGAAAGTGATTTTTTTTTTGGGCAATTTAACCAAGTTTTATCTTGTGAGCACTCGAGAAATGCTTAGCAGCTGCAACCATTGCATCAGGCCCTGATGATGACTTCAAAATTTGAGTACTGATGCAAGTACTGATGCAAGCTAATTTGATCGTCTCTTTCTTCCCATGTCTGATCAACTTAATCAACCAGGCGTTTGAACAATTGTTTTACTTCTCTGTTTTCACTTAGAAAGCTTGCAGACTGAGACCACTGTGTTTCTGATTCTTGTAATGTATTTATGTCCTTCGGATTTCTGAGTATACCAAGTAGCATTAAATTGTGGGTGTACACAATCTCTTCACTACTTGCCTGGCCGTTGCCTTTTAATACCCTGCAGATATTTTACCAGGACTTGCGATTCTTGAAAGCTTGAAAGCTCGAAGCCAGTACTAAGAAGACACTTTACCAGAACTTATGATTCTTGACTTTTAATACCCTGCAGATATTTTACCAGAACTTACGATTCTTGAAAGCTCGAAGCCAGTACTAAGAAGACACTTTATTGCACAATCAGTAAACTTAACTTTTAGAGTTTTTTTATTTTTTATGTTGCCTGTTAACAACAGTCTACCCTATCCTATGCAAAAGAGTCGCAAGTTCTGGTAAATAGGAACTTGAGTTTACAAACTTTTGAGGATAGTAAACAATTTTAACGAATATTATATGCAAAAGAACATCAAAATAGATACATGCAGAAAGAAATGGATTAATAAGAATAATGTTAAATAGGAAATAATACTACCATCTTGTTGTTAGAAGCCCCTCAACACCAACAGGTCCCCGTGCATGAATCCTACCCGTACTGGTACGAACCTGCACAACCCAGAAATCACCAAAACTAATAACAAAATGAAAAATCAAGTAGCTCCTCAATAGAGAATTAAAAGGACATCTGGAAGAATGTTCTTAATTAATACCTCTGCACCAAGTCCAAAACCGAGCTCCATCAGAGAATCTTGTGCTTGCATTGTGGACTACAACAGCGCTAAGAGGGAGGTAGAGAGAGAGAGAACGCGTTAAGTATCCGAATTTCTAACCATAAAAAAGGAACAATCAATGCAAAATAAAATAATACCTCTCAACTTGTTTGAGGAAGGTTTTAGCAACCTCATCATCTGAGAGCTTGAGCGGTAGATAAAGAAGCTCCATCGAGCATTCGGAAATGCACGAGTGGGCCGTCAATGGGAGAAGACACAGTGTCACTAGAATTAGGAACAATTTACACTTGGCCAACATAATGTTGCCATTCTCTCTCTCATCGCCTTCTTCTCCTCCTGATCTCATCCTCTGATTTGTTTCTTATGTTGTGCTCTTTGTTATTTTTCCATTATATAGAGGACCGGAAAGAATGCTGCCAATATTTTTGTTGCTGTGTCAAATAATAGAGGGCTAATAATAGTAACAAAGCGGTTGTGGGTGGACATCAAAGGACCATCTCCAGTCTAACAAGTTAGAGGAGGCATCCTGTCCGAAATTAGCCAACCGTTTTCTTTTATTTGTATTTACAAAGTCAGATTTGCAATTAGATAAGTTAAAACGATACCTGGCCCGGACACGATAGGCCGTTTCGCAGTAATTACTCGTAAATTTATATGGGATTGGATTTTACGGGTACAGTAACAGGTTCTAACATGTTTAGTTATCATGGAATTATGCAGAATGATATTTTATTCGTTCGAAAACTTATATATTAATTTAAGGAAACACATACACTTATAGGTACACATGAAATGATTATGAAACGTGTTGAAACAACTTTTTGGTTTGTGAATTAGTTGTGGAAAATTATGATTTAAAAATATATTTAAGGAATATTGTATTTTTTTTAAAACTTGATACCAATACTAATTTTCTAATTTATAATTATTAATATTTTTTATTATTTATCATAATATAAAGTCTAATAATTATCCTATAATAAAATTAAAAACAATAAAAATTGTAAAAATAAAGTTGAAAGTGATGGTCAAAAAATAATTTGCAATATTCAACATTGTAAAATAAAATTGTAAAGAAAAAAGAAAGATGTAAAATTCAATATTGAATTTTTCACACCTATATTCAAAGACTAATTTTTTCACATATATTGAAAGATGTAAAATTCAATATAGGTGTGCTAAAATTCATGTTTTTTTTCACATATAGCTATTTAGAACCATGTTTTTTTTTCACATCCATTCCAAGATAGATCCAATTTGGTGCATCCTACAAAAATAATAAAGCAACTTATTTTATCTCTTCTTTTGATCTCATGTGAAGTGCATTATCTCATTTCTTCCTTTTAGAGAACCTCTGTACCAACCAAATCAGAATTAAATCATGAAGCTAGCATCAGTTACGGACTGTGATATAGAGATTTTTTTTTTCTTCTTTGTACAGAACAGAAAAGGAAAGAAATTAATGTGGAGAGGTTCTATCCGGTGAAGTGCATTTGGGATACAGTTATGCTTTTATGTCCCGTTTATTGATGCTTTTGTAAATATGAGGATTTCAATTTTATGAATTTAATTCTTTTTTTTATGCTACAAAAAAAATAAAAATCGGCAGCATCACGCTCTGTTTCAACAATCCCGAGCACAATATAATCTGAACTCACGCCAAAATACTAAAACAACAACAAATTTCTGTTCAGGCAATCTGGCAGCGGAACTACATATAAAATCATTTAATATCCTGTCTATTTAGCTTTTTGAAAGAAATATATAATTACCAACATTAAAGATGGCCATTGCTATCTGATATTTACACACTAAAGAGTAAAGGGGAAAGCTATACAAGAATTTAATGTAATGTCAAAAGAATGAAGGTATTCTTTGAATATGACAATTAATTTCAACAATTTAACCAAATTTTATCTTATGAGCTCTCGAGAAATGCTTAGCAGCTGCAACCATTGCATCGGGGCCTGACAATGGCTTCGGATTTCGCATATTCTTATTACCATCACTGTGACTATCTCCAGCACTTAACCAAGAGAACCATGAAGCAAGTACCGACGCAAGCCGATTAGATCCTTTCTTTTTCCCCATCGCTAGATCAACTTCAATCAACAAATCTGTTGAGCAAACTTTTCGCCTTTTCTGTTTTCTCCTGGAAAGGTTATAGATTGAGATCACTATGATTCTGATTCTTGCTATGAAACTGTGTGATTGGTTTGCTTTTATAGCATCGATCGATCAGCTGTTTGTTGAATTTCTAGGCTGGTTATCTGGCAAAAGTCAAGGTACCGAAGGTTATAGGAAAGAGCAGAGGGACCATGAAAGTGACCTTATTTGTGTAATACACTACTACTGCAATGATTATTAATTGTTTGCAATTTTAGCACGAGTTATTTGAAACTTGTCAACCAAGCTGCTTATATTTAGAATTCTAATTTCAGTCAAGAGTAACACTTCAATGGATTTGACTAGTCACTATCTACTGGTGTTTTTTCTGACTTTTATACGTCTCTTATGGATCCGTATCCTCCCAGGTACCTGACTCAAGCAAATTGAAACGGACAACCCAGATTAATCCTATTTGGGCCAAACTCAATCCAGTGCCTATGGAGACTGTAGGGGGCCTGTTTTGAGATTCGTGCCATGTTAAAAGAACCGTCCGATCATAATTTGCTTGAGTCAGGTAACCTGAGGTGATGTGAATTCTCTCTTAAGATTATGATGATTATTATTATTAGTAGTAGTAGTAGTATACGCTACATATTTACAAAATAGCACGGTCTGCAATTCCTTACTCCGTAAAAGCCTCTGTACTGGTGATCATATTCCTGAGGAAATTCGGACAGGTCTTTAACTCTGACACGAATCTCAAAACAAACTCCCTATATCTATAATACACACGGAATTTTTTTTACCCGGCTGAGATTAAATCCACACCATTCTTTCCCCCATTGTATCTTTTTTTACATATTAAATCTAAATTTTGTTAATTTTGGAAATTAAGTCCAAGTATTGAAAAACTTCAGGAGTTTGGCATCTAGATTGTGGAATAGAGGGATAGGCTTAACAAACCGTAGCGGTAGCATAGGTGTACTTTGAGCTGGTGGGTTTAGGGTTTAGATTCAACAAATGTAAAAGCAACTGTTTTGATTCAAGAAACTTCCCTGCAATGTATAATACTATAATTAATAATTAATGTTACCTTACATTTATGATTTGAATCAGCCAACGAGAAATATCTAATTTTACCAGTTGTTTTTGTAAATAAAAAGAACAGTAAATATCAAAATTAAAACTATTGAATATTTAATAATTGAACCTTTTGTAATAATAATAAATGTAAGGTTATCGATGACTAAATTTTCAGGAGCTCCAGTGACTGGAGAATGGAGGAATTATGCACCATCTCAGCATGTTGTTAATCAGTCTTGTACATTTGGGGATTTTAATGTCATGAGTTTTAATTTTTTTTTTTTGTGATGATACATAAAAGAATTGGCAGCATCACGCTCTGTTTGAACAATTTTCACCTGTTCTTGCATCAAAACGTAAATTATGACTGAAATTAGACTACTTCGATTACTTGATCAGTACAATTATTTCATTTTCTTAGCATTCCTGAGTACAATCTTAATTCACCCCACTAAATTGAAACAAACAATGAATTTCTGTTCAGGCATTCTGCTATTGGAATTATACATAAAACCCTTTTTTTTTAAATCATACACATAAAACCATTTAATAGGCTGTCTATTGAGCTTCTTAAAAGAAAGTTGAAGCATGCATAATCCAATTATTTTTTGCAAAGAATTAGATTCCAAGTAGCTACAACAATTGTGAATTCTTTTGGAGCAGACATAGTAAAGAATTTTTTTATCTTAAGTGTGGACCCAGAGGAAATTCCAAATGCAACAGATTGGAAGCTGAGATAATAGATGGGAATGTACAAATTAATGATTATCAAATAAGATCATCAGTACAAATATATAATTATCAAGATTACAAAATACAAATGGCCCGTGCTATCTGATATTTACACACTAAAGAGGAACGCTATACATGAATTTGATGTTAGGTCAAAAGAATGAAGGCATTCTTTCTTCTTTGAATTTGACAATTTCAGCAATTTAACCAAATTTTATCTTATGAGCACTCGAGAAATGCTTAGCAGCTGCAACCATTGCATTGGGGCCTGACAATGGCTTCAAATTTCGCATGTTCTTATCACTACCACTGTCACCAACACCCGAACAAAACCATGAGCACCATGAAACAAGTGCCGATGCAAGCCAATTTGATCCTTTCTTTCTTCCCATTGCTAGATCAACTTCAATCAACAAAGTTGTTGAGCAAAATTTTCGTCTCTTCTAAAGATTAAAGATTGAGATCACTATTTTTCTGTTTCTTGCAATGCAACTGTGTGCTTGGCTTTGCTCTTATAGCATCAGCTGTTTGTTGCATTTCTTAGTCAAGGTATCTAATGTGTCCTTGAAGGTTGGAGGAAGGAGCAGAGGGATCATGAAAGTGACCTTATTGTGTAATATAATTAATACCGCAATAATTAGCATGACAAATTGGAACCTAGTCAACCAAGAAGGTTAGTTTTGTATATTAATTCCCTTGCAACACTAAAGAGCTTTTGTTTAAGAAATTGTTTAATCTATATGTATTTTGGAAATAACTCATGAATTAAATCAAACTTTTTAATTGAGTCGTATTTGTTTTTTTCTCAATTGAATTCTGGAGTACAATCTTAACTCAGACAAAAAATTTAAACAATAAAGAATTATTTCTTAATAAATTGTGGCCGTATTTACATAGTCATGAATCTCAGATTTTGACCTATTGTACAGCGAAAATTGGCAAACTGGGGGAATATATGAAAAAGAAAAAAAAGCAGAGCTCAAATCTTTATAAACAAATTTTCACAACATTAACCAAATTTAATCTTATGAGCACTTGAAAAGTGCTTAGAAGCTGCTACCAGATCTGCATCTGATCCGATCGATGATTTTGTCGAATACTTACTGCTGTCTCCTCCGATTAACAGCAGAAAATGTGTAAACAGAGACGCAAAACCCAACCTTGATCCCTTCTTGCTATCCATCACTTCAATCACCAATTAACCTTCAAATATCTTTATCAGATGTTTATTTCCTATTGTGAAATACCCTCTGTACGAGTGTGTGTGTGTGTGTGTGATTTCCCTTTATTTTGTGTTGATGTGGGTTACAGAGAAGTGTCACTCTTTATATAGGCTGATGTTGGAGAGGTTTCTTGGTGATTGGGTAAAGGAAATATTGGTTCACCTCTGCTTTCTTGGAACTTCCGTGATTAGCTTTGGTATAGATTGTACCTACTACTAAAAGGGAAAAATTCAATGATAGGGAGCTGTACTGTTGTAAACTCTGTTTCTTAGTGAGGAGTGACTATAGTATTTTTGTCTGCTGTCAAATATAATTAAGCATGTGACGAAATTGAGAACCTTGTTTGCCAAGTCATGGGAAACTTGGTCAACTTTTAAGCTCCAGTTATAATAGAGTAAAACACTTTCAAGTCAAACGATAGGAAACTTCCGAAATGAGCCCTGTTACAAACCCAATCCATGAAATTGGGCTCCATTTTGGGACTAATATTTATTCTAACATTTTATTTAATATTAATCTAATTTGATATTACATATATTTAATACTAATCTATATTTTAAATTAATATTATATTACAATTAATATTTAAACTAATATTTTATTTAATACTAATCTAATCTAATATTATATTTATTTAATACTAATTTAATATTTAAACTAACTCTAATTGAGATGAATCAAATATTTTATTAATATCACTAACCCCACTAGCTCTTTTCTTGCTAATCCACCATTTCTATGGGTTAGTAGAATAGAGTTATTCTTGAGCTAACCTAATTTGCTAATTTGTGCTTGGATCACCAAGGTTTGAGAATAGTAGAGCTAACCCAACATTAGCTCTATTCTTGGGTGATCCAAATGCATCCATATATAATAATATTTGGGCCTTCGAGTAACACAGAATACAATTTAAGAAAAAAAAAAAAATTCAGTACAAATAAGGGTCAATTCCTTATTTTTTTATTATGTTTTTCTTTAGAAAAAAAATGTTTAATTCGATTAGAAGCGAATATGATGAATTTCTTGTTTTCTTTAAAGTATTATTATTGTACTCTTTTCAATTCGTGAGAGATGGAAGATGATGCAAAGAAGGTAGAGGCTGTGGTGCGGCAGTGGGACCAGAGCCAGAGAACTGATGTGCTAATGAATTAATTCATGTGGTTTTGAAGTTTATTTACGCATCTCAATCCAATCATAATTAAATAAAATACTTTTCATGTCAAACGATAGGGAAGTTCCGAAATGAACACTGTTATAGATATTTAATATGAAATCTCATAGTTTCAATTGTTTGGTTCTTTGTTTAATTTAGCTTGAATATTTAGAGAGAGTTTCTTATGAAAATAATGTAACATGGATTGGAATCCATTTACAATTTTGACAGCACAATTGTTAATAGAGTCAATAACATTTTAAAAATAAAAAGGTTAGATGTTTATTATTTTATAGATTTGTGTTCTCTCAAGCTTTAATTTAAAATTAATATCATTTGATATTCGATCAAATATTGTAAAATATGGACCATTGAAAATTTCAATCGATTCAATTGAACGGTAAAATTTGCATCAAAAAATTTCAATCGATTCTAATTTTTACATGTATGATGTGCATATAAAATATAAATTACATCCTAACTGCCATAGTTGAAATGTCACGACCCCGTCGAAGGGCCGGGGATCGCGACAAGAGAGGCACCCTTGCATCTATTCTTCGTCCCGTCAACCTACGTCGCAAATAAAAACACAAAGAAACAATACTGAATAAGCTACAAAGCTCAGTAACCGGTTATTTAACGACGCGTTTCTCTATAATTGACTTATTTAAATGACTATTCAAACAAACTGGATTAATTCACACAAATTCACATCAAATTATGTCTGCATATTTAATGATGATAGCACCTGAATCTAGGTTATCAGTAAAACAAGTCGCATAGTATTCACGCATTTGGAATGTCTGCCACTGACAATTTCCACATTCACAGTATACACAATCTCATCAGTTCAGAATCAAATTCGAATCTCAGACCCGCTATCCCATTAAAATATGTCTCATAGTCCAATACCCAATTCAAATATCCAATTTAACCATACAAATCGAAAATACAGATTATAGAGAAGTCCGGTTACCTGTTAGCGATCAATCTAGAAAATCTAAATCGAACTGCAACGACTATTCAGAATCAATGTAACGTAGTCGGAATTCCAATTGGATATGCAATCAAATGATATCAGAATTTTTTTTCCAAAATATTTCTTCTCATTTTCTTTTTCTTCTCTCTTTTTCTTCGGTTTTACACTTTGATTTCAAGTCATCATTTTTTTTCTAATCAAATAAAGAGAGATAATGACCCTTTAAAGAGAAATTTTAACGGTGGTAAAAATTCAAGATGTCAAATCATACATAGGCCACGTGGCCTTAGTGCCACGTTGGCATCTTATCTTTTTTTGTATAATTTTGTCATGTTACATAATAAACCTTCAAATCTATAAATATTCTATTTAAATCCAAAAATAAGTTAAAAAATAATTTAAAATTTTACCGGGTGTTACATGAAATTTACAAGTTATCTTGATGGTTGTAAATTTTTTTCCAACAATAATCATGACGGGACACCAAATTATAGATATTATCAATAAATTTTTAATAGTTCGAATTTTGAATTTCAAATAACAAATATGATGTTGATCTTGTTCAATCTTCCACACAATAGAAAATAAATTCAAAATTTAATTTTATGATTGTTGATGTAAATACATTGCTTAAAAAAAAATACCAACAATTTGTATTAATCATTGAAGATTTGAATTTTCAAATTTATAAAATAAGGGTTTGTGGTTGGACACCAAATTGTGATGGTTGCTTCCCTCTTCTTAATTCTTCGCAGGAAACATATATTTTAAAGTTTCTTCGTTTGAGTTAGACCGGCGTTGATATTGAATGGAGCTCTCACTTGACAGTTGTCTAAACTCCACATTACTTGGCAACGAAGGCTGAAGGTTCACAATTATATCATGGAAAAATATCATCACAACTCTTTTTCTTTGAACCTTCTTTGACTTGTCAAACCCTAGAAATGTTTTAATGATAACAGGATTAATTAAACTAATTTATTTTACTCAATCAACCACTAAACCTCTCTGCTATCACCTATATAAGCCGTGAGAGGTGAGAGGTTGTACACTTAGATATCAACAAATTAAGAGATATAAAACATTTGAGCTAAACAAAAGCTAACCCAATTCCAGAAGGCAAGAATAAATCTTACCGAAGTAGTGGGAATTATTAAGAGATCAAGAGGAAATTAATCATGGGAAGGAAGAAAGGATCTGCATCGGTTTTTTCATCCTTGTTCCGTCATCTGCGGTCTGTGATCAGCCGTGATGTGAGTAGTACTGCAACAACTAAATCATCTGGCTCGGACGGAGCGACTGCGGTGATTGCAGCTTCTAAGCATTTTTCAAGAGCTCATAAGATTAGATTTGGCTAGCAGTTGGGTTTAACAAAGATAAGTTTTTGGTGGTCATAGAAAGAAGGACGATTGTTTATGTGTTCAATTTGTAAAAAAAAAAAAAAAACAGTTTAAGAAGTTAAGACGATTCATTTAAATTCTGTTCTCCTTCTATGTATGTCCCTTTTGTCCCACCAAGGTATAGGTAGAGGTGCTACTTTTATCCGATTACCCGGATCCAATCCGGAACCGAACCGGATCCGGTTAATTTGGGTAGGGTATGGTTTAAAAAATATAACCGGTTAAATTATGAGTACGGTTACAAAATTAATAATTTAATATCCGATCCGGATCCGAACCGGAACCGATATTGTAATGGATAGGATATGGGTTTGATTTAGTTATCCGACTCATAACCGAACCCGACCCGATACCCATATAAATACCTGATAAAACATATATGAATAACTATGAAAATACAATTTTACATATAATCAAATCAACAAATGTCACGCCAGTAATCACATTTTGCATATTAATTTTTTGAATAAAATTTATTGCTTTGAATACATCCTTCAGTATCTGCCTTATATATCATCCTCATAATCATGAAAATTTATTGTTCTCATTGATATGTCATTCACAATAAATCTCATAGAAATCAAATATTTGCCATAAATTTAATTCTCTATTCAAAATTAATATTTCATTCATGGATTTTTTGAATCATAGAAAAGAAAATCACCATCTCCAATATTTTACTTTCTAAAAATTATATCTATTCTTCAATATTTTGATTTTCAAAAGTTATTTATCTCCACCCTCCTGAATTCAAAAGCTATTAACAAAAAACAAAAAACTTTCGAATACTTTTTGTTACACCATGAGTACTCCAAACAATCAACAATCAAATCCTAAAAATACTACCCAAGTTCCACAAAATATTATTGAAGGCTCTAATGAGAAAAAAAGAAAAACATATGTAGTATGGGAGTTGTGACATATACCCGCTCCGGATCCGGAACCGCCCTATATCCGAACCGGACCCGATAATCCACAAACAAGTTATGGGTATCTATCTACCCGAAACCGAAAGAATGGACCCGAAATATCTACGGATAGATAGGTATCCGGATCCGGACCCGACCCGATTTGAAACAAATAAGTATATGGATCGAAATTTGGACCCGAACACTTTTAGGGTACGGGTCCAAATATAATAGTATCCGGACCCGACCCGACCCGATAGCACCTCTAGGTATAGGATTTGTTATCTTTTATTTTTCATATATCATGAAAAAGCATGACCCTGTTTTTATGTCTGAATCATCCGATTTATATAATTAACAAATCAAATCAGATAACTTATGAAATCCCTTCTAAGTGATGACCAAAGTATAAAAAATTGTGAAGTCATGACCAAAGTATATCTCTTATAAATAATTGTGAACTGATATAATCAAATCAGATAACTTATAAATAATTGTGAAGTGATGACCAAAGTATAAAAAATCAAAGATGGGGTCCCACAATAGAAACACCTCACCGTTTTCCCATTATTCTAAAAGCTAAATGGGCCATGCGCGCATTAGATCTCTGTTAAATAGGCAAAGATTGCTGGACTGATCCTCTCTTGTTCCTCTAACAGAAGACTATTAATCGGCCCAAAAAGCCCATCTCACTATATTCACAAAGCGTCTCGTCTTGGCAGAGATGTCAGTAGTGTACTGAAAAAATCTGACCGGTCCAGAACCGACCCGTAAAACCTTTGGGACCGGACCGGACCGGAGACGGTAGGGCGGTCTAGACAGTTTCCAGGACAGATCTAGCAGAGATTTTACTTGAGTTTCTTCAACCGGACCGTGCCAACTCAAAGGGGCCAAGACCTGTGGACCGAGTTAGCCCAGACTGCACAAAATCCGGACCGAGTTAGCCCAGACCCCCCCCCCCCCCCCCCCCCCCCCCCATACACCCCCAACTCTCTCCCCCTTTTACCCCCTAACCCACACATTTACCTCTCTTAACTTGTCCAAATCCCACCTAATTTTTTTTTTTTCCAAAAAACTCAACAGTTAGTTTTCAAAATTAATAACATCTATAAATACAAAAAAAAAACGAACCGGACCATGTAGATCCGTGAGGGTCAGACCGGACCATGTAAACCCACAGAGATCGGAACCATGAATCCAATCAAGGATCTGGCCATTCCCTTCTAAACCGGACCGAGTGATTCGGACTGCTTAGAACCGTGGACCGAGCTTGGACCGGACCGGAGAGGGTTTAGACCAGATCGTTTTCAATACACTATATGTCAGTTTCACATCCTGGAACCATAAAGTATCTCTTCCAATTGTTCTTGTAAATTGTAATGATTCTGTTTTTGTTTTAATCATGACATAGTGTTATTATGTTATAGCATCTATTGCCACACCATGGCATGCATAATGCTATAAAAAGACATTGCTTAACTCAACAAGAGTTAGCTGCATAGATTAGAGTTCACATGCTCTAAGAGGACATTGCTTAATTTTCATGTGTTATTTTTCTAATTCATTGTCGTCGTCATTATCAACTTCATCAATATTTTTTTTATTTTTTTTGAAAACTTTCGTAGAAGCTGCGAAGTTATGAAGAAGAATCGAACTCTCAACCTTTGAGTAACTAATAATTCTATAATTTTTCTCCTAACCAACTGTGCTATCTCCCATTTCATCAATATTATTATTATTATTATTATTATTATTATTATTATTATTATTATTATTATTATTATTTATCAGCATCATCATTGCTAGAGGAGGGTTCGAATGCTATTTTTTGTGCATCGATCCATAGCGTCTACTATGTATTTATTTTTAAAATCTCAATAACTCAAAATTTTAAATTCAAATATCAAATAAAACATGAGATATGATATACAATATTTTTTTCTATGCAAACGTAAAACATACAACATTTTAATGTAATTTAGAATGACATCAAGAGCTTCTACTAAAGCACTGATGTAGATAATTTTTTGGACGTCGAATTTTGAAATTATTGATTTTGATAAAAAAAAAAGTTTAAAATGTTATTATTTCTTAAATTTATATTATCATTTTAATGTATTTGAGTCGTTCCATAAATTTCGTCTTTGATTTTTTTTTTTTCATGGTATTCATCAGAGGTGGAGATAAATTCAAAGAATGAATATTTATTCATTTTCAAAATTCTTGTATTTATACAAAATATTCTATATAGTTTAGAGTAAAATATTATGAATATAGTAAAATTGAGCACTAGTCACAGTAGGAAAATTTATAATTGATCTTCATTCACATTTGATCTTATAGCTTGAAAGTCTGATTCGGCATCTCATATTCACCTTACTGGCAAGCTATGTTACCCCGAACTCTTGTATGGGCTCCGTACCCGTATCGGATATCGATACACGTCCGATACGTATCAGATATGCTAGCTGGCGTATTGGATGAGCTGGCGTATTATATACCTCCTGATACAGTCTTCGATA
This sequence comes from Carex kokanica, assembly GCA_025461125.1. NCBI lineage: Eukaryota > Viridiplantae > Streptophyta > Magnoliopsida > Poales > Cyperaceae > Carex > Carex kokanica. Next base: position 105,339 of record JAJGRX010001058.1, on the reverse strand, counting down.
CCTGTTGACTCGCATCTGACACGCCTGGATACAGATCGGATACGCCAACATCAGCGCATCGTGTGTATGCACCGTGCATGGACCGCTAGACAAAATTTTATTTTCTAACGCCATGGAGAATCGAACTTGGGTTACACAGCATTAGCTCCAACAGCCTCAACCACTACGCCAACACAAATTTGTTGTTAGAAGTCAGTAGCTATGGTGTTTAATGTTTACTTGGGATGTTTAATCCAGAATTTTTTATATTTAATTTATATAATACAATTATTGAATTAATAATATAATTAAAATAATATATTTAATAGCCGTATTGTATCCTTGATTTTTAAAAATTATCGTATTGCCATATCCGTATCGTATCCAATACAATACTCGTATCCGTATCCATGCAACATAGCTGGCAGGACATTATTTTTTTATGGTGTTTTACATTTTTGAGGGAATTTTTTACTAGTCACATAATGTGTTTTGTTTCCATAAATCAACAAAAGCGATAGGCGAGTAGCACCGTGACATTGGAGGTTAGTAGCGTCCAAAACTTTCTAGGTCAGTTTGTCTTTGTTAATTATTGTGCTAGTTTTTGGAACCATTTCTCCTAGAGGAGAGGTACGTAGCACCAATCTCTCTCACCTAAAGTTCTTTCAAAGTGAGACTGTGAGACTTGAAGGTGGATAGTGGATATATACTGTGCATCATAATTTGATCGGAGCCTTTTTGGGAGAATTTCATATATACCGCTCAAAAACTGTGAAATTACGTATTTACCATCCAAATTTCTATAATTACATATTTATCATCTAAAAATCTAATAACTCACATATTTATCCAACATAACTTTAGTATATATCAAATATACCCAAAACTAAAATTAATTATGCTTAATATTCTTAAAACTATAATTAATCAAGGATTGATTTAGACCCTCTCTTTCTCTCTTTAAATGCGTTCTCTAATTAATCAAAGATTAACTTAGCCCCAGCACAAGCAACTGTCTTCTATATTCCAACAGGTACATGAGCAACATAACTAGGAATGTGAAACTGTTTCGCTAATTTTAGGATTTCTTTCTAATTTTCAATTCATGTTATTTAGGTTGATTATGCAACTGGTTTATTTATTTTCATCCGCAAGTTAAGGTGTGATGTAAGATGTGTAAACTTTTATTTATTTTCATTCATTTGATGCCAGCATTCTTTTGATGAGGAGAAAGTTTTAGTGGAGCAGGAGAGAAGGAGACGAGAAAGAACGATAAATTTTAGCGTAGAAAAGAAATATCGCGTCAAAAAGAGAATAATTATGTGCGTAGAAGAGGAAGGGACTAATTCAAATATTAATTATATTCTTTATAATATTAAACTTAATTAATCTCTAATTAATCTAAGATTTTGATTACTTGGGTAAATATCAGGTTGTGTTTGGATTGGCAAGAATAGAGATAATCCAAGAATAGCTCCACTATTCTTAACATTGGTTGATCCAAACAACAATTAGAAAATTGGATTAGCTCAAGAATAGCTCTATTCTACAAACCCAACAAAATGGTGGGTTAGCAAGAATAGAGTTAGTGGGATTAGTGATATTAATAAAAAAATAGTTTTCATTCCTCTCAATTATAATTAGTTTAAATATTAAATTAGTATTAAATAACTATAAAATTGGATTAGATTAGTGTTATATAAAATATTAGTTTAAATATTAAATTTAATATAATATTAATTAAAATATTAGATTACTATTAAATAAATATATTATCAAATTAAATTAATATTAAATATAATGTTAGATTAAAAATAATAAATATTAATTTAAAATTTTAATATAATATAATATTAGTTTAAATATTAAATGTAATATAATATTACTTTAAATATTAGATTAGTATTAAATAAACTATTCGATTAACTATAATATAATATAATATTAGTTTAAATATTATATATAATATAATATTAGTTTAAATATTATATATAATATAATATTAGTTTAAATGCTTATATAATATAATATTTATTTAATTAAATGTAATATAATATTAATTTAAATATTAAATGTAATACAATATTACTTTAAATATTATATGTATTAAATAAAATATTAGTTTAAATATTAAATGTAATATAATATTAGTAAATGTTAAATGTAATATAATATTTAGTTTAAATATTATATTAGTATTAAATAAAATATTATTTAAGTATTAAATATATATAATATTAGATTAGATTTGATTATTATTAAATAAAATATTGAATTAGTATTGAAAAACATTAGTTTAAATGTAATATAATATTAATTTAAATATTAAATGTAATATAATATTAATTTAAATATTAAATGTAATATAATATTAATTTAAATATTAAATGTAATATAATATTACTTTAAATATTAAATGTAATATAATATTAGAATAGATTCTATTAGTATTAAATAAAATATTAGATTAGTTTAATCAATATTTTATTCATTCCCTCCATCGCTATTCCAAATATACAATCCAAACAACATTTCTACTGACCCGGAATAGTCCAAAATAGCACTATTCTCAAACCACTTGGGTTAGCACTATTCTCAACCACTAATCCAAAAATCGCTATTCTTGCACTAATCCTTGCACGATCCAAACGTAACCTGAGTTATTAGATTTTTAGATGGTAAATACGTAATTATAGAAATTTGGATGGTAAATACGAAATTTCACAGTTTTTTATTTGTGAAGGAAAGGCTACCAGCAAGTATAATATCCAGATTTGATTCTTGTATATCTATTGTTCCATATGGCGGGTCATTTTAATATATATTCTTGACTCGCTACCCTAGTCTCTGTAACACATTACATATAATAAATAATCAAGCTTTTGTGGCACCTTTTTTCTTATGATCCTTTTGGTGTTTATAAAATTTGCTTGAATATTTTCCACATTTACAATATATATTACCAGAATAAGATTACACTAATTGTATTTCAATACCATACTTCCTTAGCCAACAGATTACAAAGGAATCCCTGACTAAACTAAACTTAATATATATTTTAAAAAATTATTTAGTTTTCTATTTTACTACAGTAAATTTTGGTCTCATACAAAAATTATAGTATTTTTTTTCATATATGTATAAACCCAAACAGCATGGCATAGTATCTGTCATTAAGAATATTTGTGTTTGTGTGTGTGTGTGCGCGCGCCCATTTACAATCAATTATATCTGACTTTTTGTTTATTTTTGAATGCTTTATTATATATTATATTGATTATGAGTAGAATAAATATTTGTCATAAAATAATTTCTAACAAATCTTCTTTTATCTGATTTTCTCTATTTTTTTAATTGCAATAGTAGCTATCCAAAAAAATTTCAAGTTTTCGATCCGACTTCCGAGTCTCTTATATATATATTCCAATTCTACAAAAACAAAAACAAAAAATATGCCGATTCAGAATCCAAATTTCAGAATCATATAATTTTATTTTACTTCAGCATATTTGGACACATGTTTTTTCTGCATATATAGTTGGCATACATGTAACACATGCATAATTAACACGTATTTCTGCAAAATAAAAACTTAATCCTCCAAGTAAATTAAAGGTGGTTGACTTGACTCCCTTATCAGGTATTTCTGGATACTCAGATATATGAATTTTTTGCGTTGTTTTCATGAAATAGTACAACGCAAAAAAAATCATATATCTGAGTCCATACATCGTCACTAGCTCTTTCACAATATATAGACCACCTCCCCCCTCCTCTCATCCAATCTCTATCTCTCTAGCTAAACCTTGTCAGCTCCTCCGCCTGTTGTCTCTCTATCTCAAACTAAATTAAAGAAGAATATATTTGCAAAATAGGGTACCAGATGAAGTGGGCTAGGAGTGTTGGGGAGATGATCAGTTGTCTCTTTGTTGCTTGTTTTCTTGTCTCTTTGGTGCATTTCTATCATTCTCCTATTTCATGTCCATTAACTGTCTCTCTCAGATCTGGTAATTGGCGCACTGATAATGTCTAGACTATATAATTTACATTCTTTGAAACAGTACACTTGCTATATGTGGCTTATGAAAAGGTGCATTCCTATTTTATTTTTTTTGGCATTTAAATCCCATTTCTAGTGAAAAAAAAAGGTATAGTTTCAGTGTCCAAATCTTCTTAAAATTTATAATTTTCAATTATATTTGCGAAAATTCTTTTATGCTCTGGCGTTGGTAATGACCATATAGATATTAATTGATAGAAATTATTCATATTGTATGTAGTTTTTTTTTCCTTTTTTTATCTCTTTATTAATATTAATTATTCCTATATTTTTTATATTCTGGTTTCGTGACATAATTAATTTTTGTCTTCTTTTTTTATTTTAATTCTTCTTCTACGTACTTTTATAATCTGGCTTAGTGTCATGATTTTGTTTGTTTTTTTTTCTCCTGACAGTGGGATTGGATGTGCAAAATTCGAGTGCGCTAGGAAATGATTACATAATTTCAGAAACTACAGGTATCTAACAAGGAAACTCGATTTTTTTTTTTTTTTTTACAGAATTGTAAGGAAACTCGATTTAAGTGTTCTCCACAGGAGCAATACTTTACTAAACTATTCATCAATCTCCACGCTTATAAAGTAGCTGGCATGCATATGTGCACCAGTGTTTACATATCATGCGATTTTCACAAAAGCAACAATATTGGATTCTCTTTCCATAGAAGTAAAACTGTAACAGGGTAATGAGAAAGATTAATGCGTGATTTTGTCAATTAAATAGGGATACACTGGATTTTTTTTTTTTTTTTTAGTTTTGGAGCATCTATATAATTGCATATTAGATAATTAATCGGTCTCAAATTACCACTATTTAGACGGCCGTCGAATCTAGAGTCAGGTCGGGTTGGTCAAATTAGATAATCTCATCACCAGGCTAAATCTTAATTGGCATTATTTTGTATTCAACAAGGAGATGTGTCATAACTCATAAGATCCAATATTGCACTAACTGGAAGTTTTCTATCTTGCTCAGAAAAATCAGTTAATAACGGCCATATTATTGCACATTGAAAGATCACCATATTGGTTGACTATTAATTTTCCTGTTCGGTTCAATTGAAACTGAGGTTTTAATGCACTAAATCAATTATATATAAATTAAATAGTATATTAGAAATTGTGAAATTTGAAGCTTCTTTGTTTTTTAATATTAGTTTGTTTCAATTTATGTCAAAAAGGCAACGAGGGAAAGAATTCAAAAACCACACCGATTCTGTCGTGCGACCTTAAAAACTTTAGATCAGCAGTATGCGATATCTACAGCAATGTAAGAATTCATGGGAATTCATCTTCCATATTTTTCACTTCTGACGAGACCATGCACTTGGAAGCAAACAAAACATGGCAAATTCGACCATACACTCGCAAATTTGATGTTTTCTTAATGAAAAATGTGCGAGAGGTGACCATAAGGCCCCTCTATGCTTCCACAGAGGCCCCTAAATGCAACGTAGATCACAACATCACTGCAATTCTATTTGCATCGGCGGGTTACACAGGAAACTTCTTTCATGACTTCAGTGATGTGCTGATCCCGCTGTTTATAACTTCCCGACAATTTGAAGGTGAAGTTCAAATGCTTGTAGCCGACATGAACCTTTGGTGGATTCAGAAATACAAAGAGGTCCTGGACAAACTATCGAATTATGAAATCATAGATTTCAACAAAGAAAACAATGTGCACTGCTACCCTCGTGTAATTGTCGGTCTCTATAGCCACGGTGAACTTACAATGGATCCTTCTAGAACACCGCATAAATACTCAATGGTAGATTTTGCTAGGCTAATTAGAAGGGCCTATTTGCTCGAAAGAAATTTCGCAATAAATCTGGCAGGGGGTAGTAAGAAGAAGCCAAGGCTTTTGATAATAGCAAGGAATCACACTCGAAAAATGACAAATGTTGGCGAAATTGTGGCTGTGGCAGAGGAGTTAGGGTTTGAGGTTGTTGTCAACGATTCCTCTTTTCGTACTAATGTTGGTGAGTTTGCAAGAATGGTGAATTCATTTGATGTGATGATGGGGGTGCATGGTGCAGGGCTAACCAATGAAGTTTTTCTCCCGACAAATGCAGTACTAATTCAAATAGTTCCTTTCGGGAATCTCGAGAAGATATCAGAGCATGATTTCGGGGAGGCGGCAAGGAATATGATGCTGAGTTACCTGCAGTACAGTATAAGCAAAGAAGAGAGCACATTGATTGATCTGTATCCGAGAGATCATGCGGTGTTTACGGATCCGGAATCGCTCAGAAGACAGGGATGGGCAGCGATGAGCAAGATTTATCTGCACCAACAAAATGTAAAACTCAATATAACAAGATTCAAACCTACTCTGACAAGAGCATTGGAATTACTAAGATAAATTTGGGTTTTAAGGACCAAAATGTAATTAGCACTAGAGCTTTTGGTCAGCTAAAAGTTATATATTATCTATTGAAAGACCAAAAGTTATGATATATATAAATTATAGAAGTCTTTACTATAGGAGATTGATGATCACTTTTTATTTATTATTATTTATATTTATATTTATTTGGATTGAAGATGAGCAGCTTTTTTTTTGATACATAGCAGCATTGTTATATCATGTATTTTGAGAGCTTGTCATTAGTCGTTTATTCTTTTGCAAGATTTACAGAACCTCCAATCAGTTTTTATCTTTACATCCAGAAAAACATAAAATTAATTTTTGTTTATTAATTAGTTTTGTTATTCTAATCTATTCTAATATTCTAATTTATTTTTTTATCAATGAAATTGTTAGTAGGCATTTAAAGCCACTAACTTTCAAAAAAATAGTAACAATAGCAAATTGGACTTTCAATTTAACAAAAGTATTCAATGGCCACAAGATTCTCCTATTTGTTTGAGATATGCACTAATAGTTCTCTCTCCTTACAACAAGTAGTTCTTACACAATGTGATATTATTACTTTTCGTAGATCTTTATTTGGAGTCCTTTATACATAATGGTTGGAAATGTTACATATCATTAGTACACTGTCCTTTACTCACCTAATTGATAAACTTAGTTAGCGCTGGGACCCCCAAGGCAAATTTACAGGTAGGTCATTATATCAATTTCTAAACTTTCGAGGTATTAAACCTAGGAATCCAATGTTATGGTGGCAGATCCCTATCCCTCTCAAAATTCGAGTTTTTATGTGGTTAGCCACACAAGATAGGTTACTTACGACTAATAACCTAATCAAAAGGGGATGGCAAGGGGCTGCCACGTGTCAATTATGTGACCAATCTGAAACGATCAACCATTTATTCATCACTTGTTCTTATACTAAACAAATTTGGTTTTTCATGGGCATATGTCAATCTATTAGCAGCTCTCGGACTAAGATGCCTGATGTGATTCACTTTGCTCAACAACTGTCTTCCACCCAAAGAACTGCTCTATTACTTGTTTTCAGTGCTGTCTGCTGGTCACTATGGAAACACAGAAACGAACTCTGTTTTGATACTTGTAAGCTCAAAACACATCGACAAATCATCATATTAATTATCTCTCTTGTCACCTATTGGACAGGTCATGTGAAGCAGCAGGTGAAGGATGCCACTGCACTGTGGTTACCTGTGGAGCTTGATGTCCTACCCCTTGCAAGTTTGCCTCCAGATGATGAGGTGCTGGTAGCAGAGGAGACGATGGCAGCAGAGGAGCCTCCGTACTATGAAGAAGATCCTGGGCACCAAATTGTCCCTTATGCCACTTCAGCTACCCTTTGAAGACTTTAGAGTGTTAACAAATCTTTTGGTGTTTTGCTTACTTAATCCCAGCCCCAATGAGTGGCTTATCTGTGTTTTGTTTACAGTTAGCACTAATATATCTGTGTTGGATTTCAATCTAATGTTAGGGTCTTACTATATACGACTGGTTTCCGTTGTTAGGGTTATCCTTTATGTTTTTCATTAAACTCTGCATTCTAGCTCTATGTAACTTAAATTTTCTCGAATGAAAATGGACTTTAGCCTTTTTATCAAAAAAAAAAATTTAACAAAAGTATTGGATATAAGCTCAGTTCTGAGAAGCATTAATTTTGGGCCTTTTGAGCAATAGTTGTCAATCTTTAAATGGATCAATTCAATTTGAATATATGAATGTTAAACTGTTCAATCGGACTTAAGGAAATATGGCCCGTTTAGCAACAAATCAGTTCCCCTACAGGAGCACCAACCAATCTCTGATCCTGTCTTTTTTTTAAAAAAAAATTGGCACTATAAGAAGGGAAGAGTTGGATCATTTACTCGAAAAATCATACACTTGAATCAGCAGTGCGAATGAATGCTTGGATTCAAGTATATGATTTTTACTAATGTGAAAATAGTGTTATTCAGATTAGTAAAAATATTATTTGGATTGTACATTTGAAATAATGAATAGTTGTAACCAATAAATAATAATATTAACAAGGTGTTAATTAAGAGGAAAGATAGACAAGTAGAATCTCAAATGAATTGTCACAACGTAGAGATAGTGGAAGTTATGTCAAATTTGTCATTCGAAAAAGTGTTGGCGAAAATCTAAAAAGAAAGTTTTTTTTTTCTCTTTTCACACTTTCAAATAGTAGCTATTCTAACATTTACAAAGAATAGAGAATAACAGCTATTCAATTTATTCCGAATAGCAAAAATATTATTTAGATACACATTGCTATCCCGAATAGCTACTATTCTATAATAGCCTCTATTCTGGTGTCATCAAAACATAGCCTAGAAGATCAGCATGGCCAAGCAAAATTAATGGGAAAAAAAAAAGTGAATTGCGCAAATTATTCAAGCATCCTATTTTTTTTAAAAGAAAGTTTAAATGGAAAACAAAAAAAAACTCCAAAAAAAAATGTAGATTTTTTTGGCTCAATGCTACGAATTTGTACAGAATAAACGAATATCTGAACTCGACAAATAATTTTGTATCCTAATGCCATTAGTATGATTAAGATTAAGAGTTAAACATTTGGCTCGTTTTCCTATTACATCAAAACAATGTGCGGATAAATAAAAAAGAAAAGAAAAGGTCAATACACAGTCTCTTATTGTTGATGAAATGAAAAATTGAAAGATTTTACGTGTACAATTGATTAAGTCTGAAAAGTGCAAGAGGAGACACCACCTCTCTGATAGAAAAATTGAATGCTCAAGGCCGAATTGGAAACGTATAATGATAACTCATCTTGTATCTCTCTCTCTCTCTCTGAACAAAAAGAAGGTAGATAGTATATACCTTTCTTAAGTTGAACATGTTAAATATTCACTTTCCACAAGAATAAAAGAACATAAAAAGGAAAACCAGGGCTATAATGTTACCAATTAAATTCATGGAACCTCTGAATTGAGATGCTTTAAAGCTTCCTCCAGAGTAGGTCTAAACCTAGTAATGTTCAACCTCACACTTTGCTTCTGAAGAAAAATCTCATTGATTGCGTCCCACCCTTTTTGATGTACCGATTGTGGATCGGTGAAAATAGTGTGATTTCTTGGGTACTCATCTACTAAAGAGCTCTCTTCTGGTGAGACAAAATACTGCAGGTACTTCAGCTTCATTTTCTCAACTGGCCTCCTGAAATAGTTCCCTGCATTTCATTTTTATTTGACAATTTATTATCTCATTCGTAAATTCACAATTCTTCTTTTCCCCATGGATACAGAAAATGATGTTTTGGGCTATTGGACAGATACGATAAGTTTTCAGGATGTAGATACTGAATACCATTATGTTTCTACATTTTGGGATTGACATGGATTTCTGATTTGGCAAAGACCTATTGGATACTGGATTCCTAACTTTAATGACATGGATCATGAATTAATAGCTTATTGGGTACAACATTTGTTGTAAAAAAACAAATAATGACTTACCAATCCACTCGAGGTCACCCCAAGGGAGGATTTGAATGAATACCGCATTAACAGGCAAGAACACCATATTACTCAACCCGGCACCATGCACGCCCATTATCACATCGCATGAATTCACATCAAGAGAAACTCGGTCCAATCTATAAGTGGCCTCAGTGGCCATCACTTCAAACCCTAGTCTCTCAGCTTCATGAACAATATCATCTAGGTTCAGAAACCTCCTCGTTTTTGCTCTAGCAAAAATCAACAACCTTGGCTTCCTTTTCAATGTTCTCTGTATAGGGATTTCGGCGGTATCTCTCTTGAGATCGTAAGCTGTGCGCATAAATCTTGTAAAATCCTCCAATGTGTATTTTTCAGGAATTCTTTCAGGATCGATATCGAAAGCATCATGAGTCGTGAGGCCAATATAAACTTTTTTATAGCACCGGACTTCTTCGTCACAATCGAAGTTAATAAGGTCATATTTTGTAAGATTCTTGAATACTGGAAGGAACTTGCCAATCCAATAGATCTTAAGATCCGTCACGTGAAATAAAACTTCCCCTTGGAACCTTCGAGCGGTTGTAAATAACGGGACCAGCACATCAGTGTAGTCATGGAAGTAGTTCCCACTGTACCTGAAATGACACAACAAGATTAGGATTACAACCAAGAGTGAGGCTATGGTACTATTCATAGTGCAGATTGGTCCATACTATGGATCAATATTTCCTTTTTCAAAGTTCAAATAGTCGATCTGAACCATTCAACATGACCACCATATGAAAATGTACTAGAGTTTTTAGATCAAGTGATACTCTACCTATCTAAACAAATAGTAAAAACATTGTAAAAAATGAAAAATTTGATCAACAAGTACATTTTCATATGGAGATCATGTATAATGATTCAGATTGACTGTTGTTTGGACTCTAAAATTGGAGATATTGATCCATAGTACAGACCAATCTGCACTATGCATAGTACCATAGCCTCACTTTTACAACCAACACATGGGATTTCAAAACAATAATGCTACTCAAATAATATTGTATACCCGCTATCAGAGAACACAATAACCGGCACGTCACTGTAATTTGTGCAAGCTGGGGCTTCATCTATATCCATTGGTTTCACTGTGACCATACGCACCTGGTCCATTGCCGCTTTATCCTCTTTCCTAGGGTATGGCTTGATATGCCATACTTTCCTCTCGTAATCTGGACCATCACCTGATTCTGGTGATGGGACCCACACTATAGTACCGTTTCTTCCTATGATCCTCACATCTCCTTCAATTTCGCACTTGTCAATTCTTTTTTGGGAAAGGTCACACAATGGCACTTGCTTCCTGTTTTCTTGCTTTAGTTTAGGTTTTGTAGTTATACCTTGCAAATTAGAATTAAATAAAAAAAGGAAACTTTCAGTAAAGAAAAATAAGGAAATTACTTAGATGACAGCATGAATCAGATGATGTGTTTCACTCACGATTGGGACCCATGTGTCATATGACAAAACCATTACCGGTTCATTTGTTTGTTGGACATTCAACTTTCCTAATATAGCACTAGTACGACAATGTTTTAATCTATTTTTACTTTAACCATGTCACCATGTTTCAATTAGAAAAGTTTACCTATTTCTTATCAAAATTGAAAATTGATAAGCTAACAGCCCTTGTTTGACCGGAACAAAAAGACAATTTCTTATAATTCAATTGCATAAGTAGAAAAAACTACATACAAGAATTATTTCCAATGTCACAATTAGGACTTGTACCCTCTGTACCTTACTCTGGTAATTATAGATTTTTTGTTTTGGTATCTTATACATACCTACTTGATCTGAGCTCACCATTGTTGGCAACATGTCTCCGCTTGGAGTAGCCACAATCTTAGTTGATGCAGAGTGTACTGAGAAAAACAATAAAGAGAGAGTTCGAATAAGAAACAAAATCTATTTAAGAGTGTGGTCAGTGTACCAAATCCAAATTAAAAGAAATGCTTCACAATTGTACCAATTGAAGAGAGAAACACCAATCACAAGCACAAGAGAAACAAACGAACAAAAAGAAGAACAGGAAAAAAAAAAAACAAAGAAATTCTAAGAAACGAGAGTGGCAAAATTGGAGCAAATCACAGTAGAAATGGTGAACTAACCTACATAGAAATGGAAGCTATCAAACTTTGTCGTGAAGAAATACGCAAACGCCACGACAAAACATCCGAGCAATAAGCCGACGGTGAAATTTCTCGGCTCGATCCGGCGAACCCTCTTTAGGATACTAAATTCTGGACCCATTATTTTGATTCAATTGATTGTTGGAAATTTTCCACTGGATTCCATAAAACCTAGTATTTGAGCGAAAAGAGAGGCGACAGTGGATCTGGACTGCCTGAGCGAGCTATGGAGCAAATATTGTTAATTTATTGTTGAGAAGAAGATTAGAACTAGACTAGCAACTTGGTTGCAACAGCCAGGAAAGAGACAAGTGAGTGATAGCGATAGGGATGGCAGAGCATCTCTGCAATTCTGAAATTGTATTGGAGCACATTTGTGGTAATAACGTAAATGGGTTTGATGGTTTTATAGATAAAGGTTGGCGCAAATTTTTTAACCCAGTATAATTTAAATTTGTTCTTATTTATGAATGATGACAAAATCTGTCACCTTATTTATCAAAGTAGTTATTAGAATATATTGACTTAATTTGGAAATTGTGTTCGGAAATTTCTTTAAGAGTAAATCCAAACCGTTGGAGTATGCATTAACATGTTAAATTTTAAATTTTTTTTGAATTAATTTAGTATAAAGCTAAGCGGTTAAAAAATAATGAAAAATAAACACATTAAAATTAGTTTACACTTTTTTTACTGCTTAGACTTTATAATAAATTAGTCAAAAATCTAAATATTTGATATGTAAACGTATTAGATTGATTTTCTCTTTTTGAAGTCATTTTTTGAGAGAATTTTCTCTTTTGAAGTAGATCGGTTTTCAACGGTTTTAAATATCTTGTTTGTAGTCATTCTGATAGATTTTAGAATTAAGCTCACAAAAAAAAAATTAGTAAACTAAAGAACAAACAAGCATCATCTCAAGTATAATAAAATGGAGTCCACAATTTTACAATTCAGATTTACTTTCGATCAAATCTAACTCAATCCAATGCCTATTGAAGACGTAGGAGTCCTCTTTAAAATTCGCGCCCGGATAAAAGAACACTCTTTCTTTCTTTGAAATCTTCGGATTAATCTTTTTCTTATTGTTGTACTTTTCATAGATTGTACCTTGTTAACCCACGTTCCAACGCTTATTTAGGCATGTGAATTGTCATCTTGCGAAACCTAACCAGTCCTAATGGCTAATGTCATTGCGCACGGCAACATCAACCATGTTATTGTCATTATTCTATGCTAATACAATGATACGGCATTTTTCAAAGGCCTAGAATACAATAATGTCTTTCAAGCATATAATATTTTCATTATTTTCATTTCTTATTTAAAAAAATTATAAAAATAAATATAAATTTTAGGATTTTATAGAAAATCGTACGAATTAAGAAAATTTCCGTTAGTTTTTATCCAAAAAAATTTTTGCTTCTTAAAATTAATTAATCAAAATTTTGAAATTTAATTATTGAAGATGATAGTCACTGAGTAAGAGGCGGACCTAATAAGAGGGAATGGGATCAATTGATATTTATATTTTTTTTCAAAAATTTTACACTTTTATACAATTTTCTATATATTTAGAGTAAAACACTATTGATTATGTATAATTGATCTCATTTGCAACATGAAATTTTTTATTTTCATAGTCATAAAGTCCGGCTCCCACGCTTGACCGAGTGACAAGCAGAATTCAATATCCCCTAAAGTAACTCAAATTTGAATTTGAATTTGGATTGTTTGATATGTTTTGGAACGAATATTAAAAGGCACCGTACATGCTATTTCAGGCAGGATTATTTCTAGATCTGATCAGACGGTCCGAATACAAACCCAAAATTTGGATTACTCTGGGAGATCCGGATCGAGCAAAACAAAAAAAAATGTGCCCAACTGTCACGATCCGGTTTTAAAGTTCGCTATATTAGTTTGAAAAGTTAAATGTACTATTAAAAAAAAAAAAGTGAAAGAAGACGACATTTTTATTAATATCCAAAGTTGAATAGAAATTAATAAATATATCTAGTTTGGCTGAATTTTAATAAAAATGTCCAAACCAGTCATTTAATGGCCGGTTCTCAATTTTTTTTTATTTTTAGAGACACTATAAAGAACAAGATGCTGAAATCTAACACTAAAAATTTGAATTTTTTTTAAATATTTGTTAGTTAGATTACTTCTTTTGATATATAATTAGCATATTCATACTAAAATACGCTAAATAACACTAAATTACTTTAAATTACGCTGAATAAATTACGCTAAATTACATATGAATAGAGATGTCTTCACTGAGAAGACGAAAAACGACGATGAAACTTCAAACGGTCATAAAACGACGCTCGAGTGTCCGATTTCAACAAATGACCACTTTTCAGAAAGCTTACAAAAATATGCATGCGTCAGTGACTGCTTTGCCATTTTTCAGAATTCAGAATTGCCAAAAAAACAAAAGGAAGAGCCTCAAAACGTGAGTTGAAGTTTATGATTAAGATTTTATTTTATATTATTCAATCTAAGTAGCTCAGTAAATTAGTTATATAATGAACTTATAGAATACCAATTTTTACTATTTTTGGAATTTTTTTTACTATTTTTTATGATTTTGAAAGATGGCACAAAATCGGTCTAATTTTGCGTAGTTTAGCGTAATTTGAGGAAATTTAGTGTAATTCAACGTAATTTAACATAATTTCAAGTAATTTAGCGTATTTTAGTATAAATATGCTAATTGTACATCAAAAAAAAATTCTAACTAACAAATATTTTAAAAAAAAGTTTGAATTTTTAGTATTAGATTTAAGTATTTTGCTTTTCATAGTGTTTTAAAAAAAAAAAGATTTGAGGACCGGCTGTTAAATGCTGGTTTGGACATTTTTATTAAAACCCAGCTAAATTCGGTGTATTTATTAATTTCTATTTAACTTGGGATATAATAAAAATGTCGGAAGAAGCCGACACCCGAGCTACTATGATGGTTTCCCAGGGTACCTTGAAAAGCGGCGAGCAAGTGGTTGCTCCAATGAGAGTATGAGATACCAGTTATGTTTTTCCTTGTGAAACGGGTCTAATAGGAATTAAATCAATCGTACGATAGATAGCCATTAGGATAATGTTATCGGTATAAAACTCAGATTAAATGCACGGAAATTTGAACGAACACGTACTAATGCACCACCGTCTAAATAAATCCAGCTGTTTTTGATTAATTTTTTAAAAAAAATTTATAAAAATTTACATAGTAACCAAGTGTAATTATTGTAAGAGTTAAACATATGCGAAAAAAATTCATAACTTTAATATAACAAAAGAACGATGTCTTCTGTACGCACTACACAACGAGTTGATTTTTTTTTTCTTTTCATTTTTGGCTAACGCGCTTTTTTAAATATTTGATGTTAATCTTTTTATCTATAAATTTTTAATAGTTATATAACCATCATTAAAACGCATGCGTTTCATGCATTCGTAACCTATATTAGAAAAAGATGATCGCCACCTCTTATGAATTTTTTGTGTTAATCTTTTTTTAAGAATTTTTTTCGCATATGTTTAACTCTTACAATAATTACACTTGGTTACTATGTAAATTTTTATAAAAAAATTAAAAAAAATTAATCAAAAACAGCTGGATTTATTTAGACGGTGGTGCATTAGTACGTGTTCGTTCAAATTTCCGTGCATTTAATCTGAGTTTTATACTTTAAAATTTAATATTTTAACTGTTTGGAACCATGTGTTAAAAAGAAAAAACAATAAATTTTGTAATTTAAAAAGAAAAGAAACTTGTATCATAAAGTCAAATTAACCGGTATGACGTCAAAAGTCAAAAATCACATGAAATATATCAGCCTTTGAAAAGTCTATATATCAGCATCAGGGTGGGTAGAATGTTGTACCCTACGCATGTTTGTTTTTCTGGTTTTCAACCAAACACATTAAATATGGAGGTCAATGATTATTCAGTACCTTAAAAAACAAGCTAAGAACTTTAAATAAGTGTCAAGTTAACGATCTCTTTTGACCAAGCAAATAATAAATAAATACGCCAATATTAAATAATAAATTATGCAAAAGATACAAGCTAATGGAACTGATGATTTTCCTCATTCAAATTAAATGATTGAAAATATTATTAATTTTTTCAAAGGCTTTTAAACTTAAAAGTATATTCTTCATCATTAACCGAAGTAAAATAGTTGTATAAATTTTAACAAGACAGGAAAATAATATACATTCTCTTTGAATAAAGAAAAAAAAAATGAAAAATCAACGATTTTTTCAATTAAAAAAAAAAGAAAGCAACTTAAACTTAAAGGTTGGTCCCTAAAAGAAAAAAAGAAAAAGCAAATTTAAACTTAAAGGTTGGTCCTTTGAAAAACAAAACAAAAGAAAGCAAATTTGAACTAGTAAACATATTTATCCCCCCCCCCCCCCCCCCCCCCCCCCCCCCTCTAAATCACCTTTTTTTAGTCCAACATAACCTACAATCATTTAGAAATATAATGCACATTTAAAAAAAAAAAAAAAAACTAGGACCTGAAATAAAATACGGATAACAGCGATATATATTTGCTCTCCACACTATAGTCACAAGATTCACGAATAATTCATTTTTTTTGTGATGACGAATCTAACGACGAATTATTTGGTTGACCAAACTTTGACCGAATTATTTCCGAATAATTTGTGAATTTTACAAATTATTCGCAAATTTTTTCTGAAATTTTTCCAGAACATTTTTTGTTTTGTTTTTTGTTTTGCTTATTTGTAGGACTGAGATCTCTGATCTGGATAATTCCGAATCATTCTCGAATTATACCCGAATAATTTCTAAATCACGAATTTTTGACCTCACCAAACCGAATCCGAATAATTTATTTGTCACTATGCTCCACACCACAAATGAGGAGATATAATCTGCAATCTTCTCACACAATGAAAACCAACAACAGCACGGGTGGTAAATTCTAGTAATCCGAAGTACTATATACCTCTATTAAATTATAGTATTGTACAATATATGGAGTATTTTCATACAAAGGAATAACTGAAATTAACATATAAAAGTTCCCTATACAAGTGCAATTAAATATGAAGTTGTTGTAGTAAGTTGTACTACATGAAACTACAGAAAAGTGATGGCTAAATTTGAACTCCTTAATTAATCTATTTTAATTGATTTTTTTTTTTTTAGTTTTAGTTCCTCAACCACCAAATCAGCTACACTTTTTTGTAGAGCATGTAACTGTATGAAAGGCACATGTTAAAATTAATGCTAGAGGTTACCTTGTCATCAAAAGAGAGATCTATTAAATAGTAGAAATACCAACCTTGTTCGTTCAGTTGTGCTTGTTGAGGATGTGTCTGCTTCCTTTTGAAGCATCAATTTGTCAGTAATGTAAAAAATGTTTGAAGTAGGCACTTCAATTAGGTTGATCATCAAGGCGAGATTCATGGGTTTGGTCCCTAAGATAACTCAAGTTTCAAGTTTGAATTCGGACCGTCTGATCAGAATTTAAAACGGAACGAACGGTCAAATTTAAACTAAAATTTTGAGTTACTTTAGATGATTGGAACTCGAAATCACCGTCCGATTGCGAGTTAAATGAGTCGAAGCAGATATTCACCGGCCTCAGGGGAATGCGGTCTTAAAAAGGATTTGGCCCAATTTAATAGATACATAACGTCCCTAGACAAAAGTTGCAATTACAATCCATTAATAAAACCGAGACGGCCTATTAATTCTTAGTTCGGATCCGACACGAGGCGTGTCCGAGTATCCATGTGATTTTTCTCCGAGTTTCTCCCTGGGATCTCTCTCTATGTGTTGAAGTCCTCAAACGATTAAATAGTTGGACTATAGGCCATTTCGGTTGGGGCAGAAGTAGGTAAAAGAAATGGTCTACAAATTGAAATTTTTTTATTTTGTTTTGTACAAAAAAATTATACTATTAGTTCTCTTATAAAATGAAATTACTAAATACTTATTTATCGACTTTCAATCTCAACTTTTTTTATTCCGTCCCTGTATTTCGCCAACTCGTTACTTTCTCGGTTTCTCGTGAAAATACAACATTTTTATCCTCTCCTGCTATAAAAAATTCCATCACAGGAGATCTGTACCGTCCATCAAATCCGATGGTTGATATTTTTCTTTTTCCAAAATGTCTATTCAGAGGCCTTCTTTCGGCGACCAAGATTCTCCGATCACAATAGTTTTTTTTTAATTTAAAAGTTTTGCATATCTAAGATAAATTATATACACACAAATTGAATGGATCTCGCGAATTGAAATGAAGATGGATTGACAATGTTTAAAATGAAGATGGATTGACAATGTTTAAGAGAGAGCTGCTCAAAGACCACCTTTTGCAATTTTTCAAATCCATATGCATTATTCAAACAATTTCAAAATTTTACATCCAATTTTTTTTTTACAGTTTCCTAGTCCAGATTTCAAATTTTCATAATAAATATTATAGAAATTTTCACATTTCCATAAACAATATGGCAAAATTCTAATATTTTCAAAAGCAAAAAATATAATAGTTTGAAGTTTTCAAAACCAAATAGTAAGCCTTAATTTATTTCTAATTTTTGTAATCAAAATTATTGCTATCCACGTTTTCCAAACTTGATTTTTGTAGTTTGCTTTTGCAAATCAAATTATCCAAATTGTTATATTTCCAAAATTTGAAACAATATAGTTGAAAGTTGGAGAAGTTGAAATACAAATGTGGGATAAAATTCGGAGACTCAGAATGATATTCTTTTAAGAATTTTTGTTTTTGTTTGAGAGTTTGGATTGGAAAAAAAAATTCTTAAAGATACTAATGAAAATAGCAGTCATGTTTAATAATAATGAATATGTTGTTCACTATTAAGTATGAGAGCTTGCTGAAACATAAATAATAAACGAGTTGATAATAACAAAATAAAAAGATATAGATTGTGCTTGTAGAATAAATTGGAAGGATAAGAGGATATATCTTTATACTCTTAATCTCACATCTACAGCCCCATAAAAAAAATTAAAAAAAAAAGTTTGATATTAGTCCTTCAACTACATATTCCATTTAATTCGATGAAATCCCAAACTTTTTTATTGAATCAAAATACCTACCATTGCATATTATCTAATCAAGCTTATGGACTTTTGGCATTTCAATAAGTCGCTGAAATTTTTAATACGAATTCAACAATTTTTGTAGCGAATAATAATGAAATTTATATAGAAATAGAGAGTAAGTTCCACAATGCTTCTCCTACAGAGTTGCTATTAGCTAATTTTATTCAATGAATACACAAAAGTTTGTTGAGGTAGTTGAATAATCATTATTTGAAGGACTCGATTGAATGATAATATTAGGAAAATAGTAAGGGACTAGATCAAGCTTTTCTGGAACATAAATAATGGTCATGTCAAGGAATAACTGGACATCTCCAGTTTTTGTCACTGGTTAATTGTGTTGTAACAGAATTGTAACTGAATGGATCAAGTCGTAGTTAGTTAGATCTGACACTGACACACTGTTACATTCTCTTACAAATAGACTACAAGTTGTACATGCGAAGTTTGAGTAAAAGCAATAAAACCATTTCTTCTTCAATCTTGATCTTGAATCTTTAGAGGTCAATTAAGTCGAATTTAGAGGGGGATTTTGAGAGAGATAGAGTCAGTGCGAGGAGAGAGATCGAGCGGGACCCGGTGTCAGAGACGAGATTAAAAGAAATGCAAGGAATCCCCCGAATGAAACTTGGTAAACTTAGAACCTCTCTATTCTAAAATTCTCACATATACTTCGTTCTTCACTCTTGAATTGCACTCAATAGTTCTTTCTAAGCTTGCATGCAATAACCTTGAGCTATCTTGTATGTATGTCTCTGATTTTAGTTCTCTTTATATTATGTTCATCATGTTTTTATCAGAGAATATCCATGAGTTAAAATTCGCTGACATAGTTCTGATAGAAGGAATTTAATTTACGACATGTCATTTGAATTGTTCGATTTAAATCGAACGCGGTTATATTTTTTTATGAGCATTTTCCCTTTTTGCTGTCGGAGCCAATTGAATCAGATGATTTATAAAGCATAATAAATTTATAATCGTAACTGTGGCGGCGGATTTGAACTCAACTATCCATTTTATAAATCTATGATAAACACAGCAAATTTCCAATTCAATACTACCCTTTGTTTAATTGCATTTCAAAATTGTAATCATTACTTGCATGCGCATTACATGTGATTTCTCTACATATATATAGTCTTCATTTTCTGCAGGTTCCATATTTCTAAATGCATTTCATCTTTTCGTATATATTTTAAAATTCCTAATTTTTTTTTGTAATTTAACTATATGTATGATATATTAGCAAAGTTATAACATGTATCCTGTCAATGTAAGCAACAAATCGAAAATTAAAATCGTTCGGTATTAGATTAAATTATATGCTTTAATATTTTTTTTAAACAAATTAAGTTTAGAGGTACACGCTTGTTAGTTCTACCAAGCGCCACAAATAATCCTTCATAATGGTTTGACCGTCAATAACTTGGTGCCAAGTTTCAAGCCAGTTACTGCCCACTGCCAGTAGGTGGCCTCCAGGAGATTGCGCCACGTGTCCCTCATGGACGCGAAAACACGACGGTGCATTTAACTGGTTTTGTTCTCTCTATATACAACGCCTCTCCCCCCTCTCCTCAGTGCGTCAACATAAATTTGCATTTATTTTCCACTAAAAGAACAATTCTTTTTAAACCACCATATATAATTAACACATTACAGGCTCCATACCATTACCACCGTTTCGACCAGAGTCACATCAAGCTGGTATGAACTGCTCGAACCCGTCGGAGCGTGATCAGGCCATGCCGTCTGAAGCCCAAGGCCAAGCCCAGGGAGGGATCCGGGAGCAAGACCGGTTCATGCCGATAGCCAATGTGATTCGGATCATGCGGCGTGTGCTCCCTCCTCATGCCAAGATATCTGACGATGCAAAGGAGACCATTCAGGAGTGCGTATCGGAGTACATCAGCTTTGTCACTGGCGAGGCCAACGACAGGTGCCAAAGAGAGCAACGCAAAACCATCACGGCTGAAGACGTGCTCTGGGCCATGAGCAAGCTCGGCTTCGATGATTACATCGAGCCGCTTTCGGTGTACCTGTCAAGGTACCGTGAGTTTGAAGGGGACCAGCGCGGGTCGATCCGTGGTGAACCGCTCACTCTGGTGAAACACAGACATCAGATGGCCACTAGTCCAATGATGGCACATGTCATGCAGCAGCATGCGCACCCGGGGGCAACTCAGGTACCACCACCGCATCATCAGTATGTGTTTTTTGGAGAAAATGGGATGCCTGACGGGTACTACAGAGGGCAGGGAGCGCATGAAAATGGTGACCGTGGGACCGGCGGTCCAAGCACTCCACATACCCTGCCACTTATGAGCAACCTTGATAACCATCATGATAGTCCTAACTATGAGTTCAAGTAATCAGGGAGAAGCTACAAGCATGCAAATTGCAAATGCATGCATGCTCGTATGCTATGTGTTAGAGTTGTGTGGTACTTGATCTGAATTCTGGGAGAGTAGATTTTAGGGTTTGATGTTTTTGGGTCGGCGGTTGGAGGAATTAAAGGGAGAGGGGGGGTTGATGGGGATGAAGTTTGGGGGTGTCTATCAGTATGGTTGTCTTAGGAGGCGTCGTCCGTACATGTCGAGGTCTCATGTATCAGTTGTGTGCTGTTCTCTATTTTGTGTTCTTGTGTGTTGAAGTAATTGCTAATGAACAAAATGACTTGACTGCTTGTTGGTTGGGTTCAATCTGTCAGTGCTAATTTCCTTCATTTTCTTTTTCTTTCTTTAATTAACAGCTGGTGCATGCAGATAATTCAAGGAATAGTTATCTGAATAAATCTGTTGGTATGGCACTTTAGAAGATCTGCATTATTTAATATATAACGGTAATATTATGATGCTTTCTTTAACATATATAGAAACTAATTAATGAGCATTAAATCCAATATTTACTATTGTGAATTTAAAATTAAATTAGTTATTTTTAATTTTGTAAATTAATTTGGCAATGATATTAATTGCAACTTGGAGATATATAATATGTTACTAGTATTGAACCCGTGAGTTGTAACGGAAACATATTATAAGATAATAAAAGAAATTCTCATACAAAATGGCATTTCTCTTATATTAAGTATTTAGATTCGTGAAAATATTTTACTTTAGTATTCTAGCTTAAAAATTAACATCCGATAAACTAAATTTGTTAATTAGTTATTTTAGATGCTACGAATATTAAAAAAGAACTTATGAAATTATTATAGGTCTACCAAACGTTTAAAAAAATATCTTTTAGACATCATGCATTCATATAAATTTGATATTAAAAAAATCATGCATCGTGTCTTTTTCGTAGTTTTAAATAGGTTAGAATTATTATATATTTCCAAGGTAAATTCTATACGTACGAAGATACAACAATATTTTTTTTAAAATCGATAGTATCCTTCTGTGATTTATAAATGATACACAATAAAATGTGTCTAAAGACATTTATTACTGAGCGTCAGATCAAAATTGAACGGTTGTTTAAATTCTGCAATCCAAAAATTATCAATCAATTATTACATTTTATTGAAAGGCCGTTTAAATTCTGCAATCCAAAAATTGAAAGGTTGTTTAAAATATATTTTATTACTTTTTATAGAACCTACTAAGTTCATATAAATAACCAATTAATTATCAATCAATCCAAAAATTCTTAAATGACATTTAAAAAAGGAAATAAATCATGACCAATCTGAAAAATCAAGTATTTGACAATCAAATAAGTGTGGCGAGTATGTGTCTAAATAAATTTAGACTTCTACACATAAAAAAAACATAAAAAAAAAGATGCATAAAATTAAAATAAGGCAGACTATTTGATTGGAGAGCTGATATTCAATCTAAAATCTCATCTTTTAATCACAATCGTTAGCAGATCATGACATCTACGTGCTTAATATAAGAATAGAGATGTATTTCATATATTATTGTATTTTTAACCATTTTGTCATTTATCAGATAAATTGTTCAAATTTCAGATATGAAAAATCATTGACTATTATGGTGAGAGAAACACTATAAGAAATATTATTAATTAAGGATCATACAAAGACTCCATGTTTGAAAGAAAAAAGAATGTACAAGAACAAAAAAAATATCATCATTCTTTTTATGAGATAAGAGTTATCTCTTTGTCTCTTCATTTTTGTTATCACTTACCAAACATGATTTATTTATCTTTCCAGAAAGTTACAAAAATAGAGTAAAAAGATAAGAAATATCATCGCTTTTTTTATGATTAGGAGTTATACTATTAATTTTCTCTTCATTTTATTATTGCATTACCAAACATGATCAAGATATCTTCGTAGAAAGTCACATAAATAAAGTAAAACAGATAAGATATATTATCACTCTTTTATTGCATTATCAAACATGATCTAGCTACACTGTTTGTGGCAGATTTTAAAACCTGTTATATATATTAAATGAAGAAAAGGGATAGAAGAAAGAATATTTAGTTTAATGGAAAAATAAGTTGTTTTGATGTTTTGATGGGCCTATATATATTGACAATTTTGAAAGCTTGGATGGTATCCGGCAATTAACTCTAGTTTTAACGAGGAAAATGAAATATTTCAAAGTTTTGACAAGTATGTGACTAATTAAACCTTTATTTTATTACTAGCTAGTCTATATGCACTGCTTTGTTTCATCCTTCAGTTCTCCAATTTTAATTCAGTTCGTATATATTGAGATTTGGATCCAATTCTCCAATCGTAATTAATCAGTTTGTATATTGAGACTTTTTTTTCAAACATCTCTCTGAATTTTTCTCAAATTTGACAAATTGTACGAACAACATGCTATTTATTTCAAATTATTCATGAACAATATGAATCTTTGTTTATTTTGTAAAAATATAAATATTATAGTATATTGATTATTTTATAATAATAAATATACTATTTCCATATTTTATCATTATTATATCGAATTATATATTTCAAATCTTTCTGAATTAATCTTTTATTATAATCTTGTTACAAGACTACATGCATTATGCAAGCTAAATGATTGAATTAATGTTATTTAAATAAAAAATATCAAAATTTTTACTTGAGGTCAAACTGACAAATTTGACGGTTTCCCAAGAAATTTTACTATTACTGCAGTATTACTTTCCCAAAGATAACGGAAGACTAGAAGAGTAATTACAAAAATAAATAAAACAAAATTTAGGTTAGTGTTCACGTGAATAACGGGTAAAAACCAAGGCCCATGAATCTCATCGGATGGTCCACTGATCATTGTTTTTTTTTTGAGGAAAAATAAGGGTCTAGCTCATATTTAATTGATAATTGCAGTTACAAAAAGTTCGTAGTTGCAAAAGTTGAAAATAAACACAAGTCGCTCAGACAAGTTTGAGCTGAAAATAAAAAGCAAAATAAAAGAAAGAAAGTAAAATAACTAGAAACTAGAAAACTTAAAAGATTAAAAGAAAAGAGAGGAAAATTGCCGACTATTCATGTTCCTCCCGTCGGTTGATCGCGGTGCTGCAGCAAGAGCACCACTTCCTCTATCAACTGTTCGAGGTTTTTGTTGGTATCTCGGAATATACGTGCACATCTTTCTCTCCAGATAACAAACATCGCCACGAGTAATGTTTCTCTAGCCCTTTTGTTGTTTTCTAGCCGCATTAAAGCGCCGATCGCATTTGTCCTCATTGTTGTTGTGATATCCATCCTTCTATACATCTCTGTGGTGAATACGCAGTGTTCCACCATGTGGACGGCTGACTCGGCATTGCGGCAACACATAACACACATGTTTGTGATAGGTAATCCTCTTTTCCGTAGGTTGTCTATGGTCAGCAGTCTGTTGTTTGCCAGGAACCAACCAAAGACTTGAATTCTCGGTGGCACTTGTAACTTCCACAGTCGGTGTACATGACTTGCAATGAAAGGTTGGTTTTTGAGAGCCCGGTATGCACTTTTGACCGTGTAGGTCACTGTTTCCGTCCGATTCCATCGAATGTCATCCTGTTCTTGGTTTGTATGTGTCACCACTCTCCGTAGGTAGCCTTGAATTATTTGGAGTTCCTCTTGTGCCTCTACCGTAAGGACTTGTTGGAAACTGTCCCTAATCGGGCCTAGCATAGCTTGCTTCAAGTTGACTGAAGCGTCGATCGCGTGTGTGTATAGAGAATTTAATTCGTGCTTCAATATGCCATATCCCCAGTTGTGATTCCATAGTGATATCCGGTCACCTGGCCCGCAGACGTGCGTGACCGCTGTCTCCCAGAAAACATGAGCCCGTTTCAGCGCGCCAGTGAAAAGCGATGAATCAGGCATTAGATTTTCATTGAGCCTCGTTCCCTGAAAAACTGGTTTCCACATCCGCTGTTCCGGCTTTTACCAGTACCAAATCCATTTCATGAGCAAGGCTTTGTTAAAATTTGCCAAGTCCGATATTCCGAGGCCACCGAATTCTTTAGGTCTGCAGACCAATGCCCAATTAGCCAGGCTCATCTTGTTTGGTTGTTGGTTGACTCCGTGCCATAAGAATCTTCTTCTGATTTTGTCTATTTGTTTGATGACCTATTTCGGTAATTTGAGTACCATCATGAAGTACGATGGCAATGTCGATAGAACCGCATTTAGCAAAACCAGTCTTCCCGCAATTGAGAGATGTTTGGCTGCCCATCCTGCCAGTTTCTGACTTAGCTTGTGTATCAGTGGTAAATATGCTGTCTTTGGCAACCTCTTGTTTGATAATGGTAGACCGAGGTATGTAAATGGGAACCCACTTAATCTGCATCCTAGAATGAGAGGTAGCTGAGCCGTATCCTGCGGCTGCGGGTCGGAGATTAGAAATTCGGACTTCTGAGGGTTTATTGCCAAGCCCAATATATTTAGAAATACCGTGAGCGCTATATGTAACGCCTGGAGTTGTTGCACCTCCGGTTTGATAAAGAACAGGGCGTCATCCGCGTACAGCAAGCATGGCTTCATTCCCATAAAAGGCAACCTGATTGCGCCTGTGCTTGCCAGTTTGGTAAAGTATCTGACTAGAAAGTCCATCGCAGTAATGAACAAAAATTAGACTATATAACTATCTAAACAATCGCCCCTACTTGATCCTTGTAAATTTGGGTCATTTATTTCAGATCAAACAATCTAAATAGAAATTAGACTATATAACTATCTTTACCTGTCATTTGTTCAATTTCAATAGTAAAATCTCAGGTTCGATCCGAACTATCTAATCTCAAATAAACAATTCAAATCTGTCAAAAATTTGTAAGTTTCCTACTCTTGAAACCGAATCCCCAGACACTTCGATCAAGCCTTAAACAGCCACCTGATTTAGATTATACGGTCCGATTGAGGTTTTCAACTCTTCATGGATCCCCCCAGCAATGAGTTCAATATCAGAATGAAAAACTGAAAATCAGGTTTGTGTCAGAATAATAAAGAACCAATGACAATTACAAATATAATGTTATTAGATATCTTATACAGTTAGAACTTCGTATTTCTACGCTTTTTACATGGTTGCACACCACAATCTAAATATTTACATAAATAATACGAAACACAACACAAAATCAAAAGTTTGTAAAACCAACACCAGTATATCGGAAACAAAATCAATTTTCCACGTGGAGCACCTAATCCGACAAATACATCAGGCTAACTCAGATTAAATAGATTTTGAGCTCGAAATATACATATATTCATGATCCAAGCTTACACCAGACCATCTACAAAAAGGAAAAAAAAAAAAAAAGAGGACGATCTTATTTACAATTCATTTAAGCTCCTAATGCAGTTCCATGCATCTCCTTCATGCTTGTGATATTTGAGAGCTCCACTTGCTGCAACTCAATTGCCCGCAAAACCCCTGAAGTATCAGATCTCGAAAAAGTACTAGCATCTTTTCTTAACCGCCTTTGTCTTATTCTGGAAATAGCCTGGGTGATGTCAGAAATGGAGGGACGCCTTTTAGGCAGCTTGTGCAAGCATCGATGTGCCACATCAGCAAGCTGCCGTACCTCTTCGGGATTGCTTTCACCTAAGAGATTTTGATCAAGTATTTCGCTCCAGTCAGGTTTCCCGTCTCCACCTAAAGAAGCCTTATACAGAAACATTTTAGAAAACATCTGATTTATGAGAGAATATAATTATACAAATATACTTAAGATCCAAAAATATGAAATTATGCCTCACCCTCAGAATTTTCCCAAAATATGCTTCTTTTTCTATACTTTTCTCAGATTATTTTTTTAAATATAGTTAATATTCAAATTAATCATACAATTATACCTCATCCTACTTCCTATCCTAGATCCGCCCCTACCTGAACCATAGTCAGTATGCAACTAGACAATTTTTTCTTTTCTTCTCAATTTAAACATAATGTTTTTATTTATTTTAATTCAGTGCCTGTATTTCCAATCTTTTCTTTTTCCTCCTATCTTGTATGTTTTTCATTTATTTAATGAAAGTGCATAGTTGCAATTTTTCTAACTAATTCAGATAATGATAATGATAACAATTATAAAATGACTTGATATTCAAAATTAAGTCGAAAACCAATTCCGTAATTAATTTTCAATCATGGTACCAAAATATTGTTTCTTAACGGTTTCAATACTATTTCTCATCATTTTGTCCTTTTGGGTTTTGAAGTCAATGGTATATTATTACTCCCAGAATTACATTGGATTGCATAACAGTCCTTTTGGTATCTTGTGAATTAATTTTGATGTAATCCACTCAAAATATCTTAAGAAAATAATGAACAACAATAAGGGAACTTACAACATTAATATAGTCAAGTAGACCCTGCTGAGGATTAATCACAGTTATAAGCTCGAACAATATAATCCCAAAACTATATATATCGCTCTTTTTCGTGAACTTATTTGTAGACATATAATCTGGATCCATGTAACCATATGTGCCTTTCAAGCCTGATTTTCGCCCGTCGAATACTTCTTCTTTGGATAGCCCAAAATCAGCAACCTTCAATGAGAAAAGTTAAAAATTGTTCTTGCCAGGCTTTTCTTTCTCAACTTTGGTTTTGAGGTGTTTGACCAAATTAAACTTTAGTTCAGCAATGAAAGAAAAAACAAAAAGGACACTCTTTGGTTAAATTGGCTTGGTACATTAATGCTTACTGGCAAGGGGCAGTGTATCTATTAAAATTTAGACTTAAATTTTCTCATTTATGTTCATATATAAATGTTGATTAAATATCAAGCTGTAATACCTTAGCCCTCATAGATCTGTCCAAGAGGATATTAGCAGATTTTAAATCTCTGTGAATGACGGGTGGCACTGCCTACAAAAATAAGTTGAGGTTTATAACTAAGGATAGCCAACAGATCTGATATAAATAAAGTAAACACACACGCACATGTACTTGCGTGTGCACCCCCCCCCTCCCCCGCCCCACTGATGTTCTCAACATTATGAAAAGCTCCTTTAGGTTTATGGTGCACAACTATTCTACTCAAATGAAACAGTAATTTGAGTAGCTTTTCCAAAATATTTGAAAGGCAGTCTTATGTTTTGAAAATATCATCATTATTTTTAATGAAACCAAAACTGGTATGCCATACCCCTTCATGAAGGTATTCAATACCATGAGAAATATCATTGGCTATTTGCAGCCTTTGCTCCCAGCTCAAAATTTTCTGATTATTTTCACCTGAAAAGCAAAACCAACAATACATTAAAAATGATATTTAGCTGGTATTATGATAATTCTTGTAGTTGTTTAAAATGTTTGCCAGAAACAGATGCCATGCTACAATTGAGGCTTCGTCAATGCATAAAGAAAAAAATTTAACACTAAGAGGACAAGAAGACAGCACCACTGTAATACAGGAAATAACTGGTATAAGATGATTAACTTACTGTATAAGTGGCTTGCCAAACTGCCATTGCTCATAAACTCGTAAATAAGTATCCGCTGCCCTTTATCTACACAATACCCCACTAAATTCACAAGATTCCTATGATGCAATCTACTCAGCAATGCTACCTATAAAATAAAAAGAAAGCAACCATTTTAATAAAAGAAACAAATCAGCAGCTTGTCTAATAAAGAAATAATCAGTAGTGAGGGACCCATATTACTAAGGCTTTTGTAAAGCATTTGATGCAGCTGGAGCACTAAAAATTTTCAACATATTTGATAGTTCAACATGCATAATCATGGATGAAATATACCGTCACACTACTAAGCACCCATTATCGGTCTGGTACACCATGTACAGGCTCTTCCAAATGCTCAATCAAAACAATTAGGACTCTCATAGTGAAATTAAACCTCAGGTAGAGCTTACTCTAAGTATGTAGATTGACTAATTCACAATTGAGCAATTTAACTAAAACTAGATTCAGTTTACCCCCAAATTGAGAGAATACGAACAGTCAAAAGAAGAACAATGAAAACAGGATGCAGTTGGTTTATACAAGTGCTGGACTTCACTAAAACTGTACCAAGCTTCTGCTTGTTAACCCTCAGAAAAAAGTAGGAGCATACCTCTGTTTGGAACTCTCTCTCGCCTTGTTTCGAGTCACTCGCAAGTACTTTTACGGCAACTACTTCTCCTGTCACCATCACTGCTTTATAAACTGGGCCAAAAGACCCCTGTCCCAAAACGGTCGTGAAGTTCTGTGTGGCTTTCTGGATATCCCTAAGTAGATAAACATAATCATTTGTGCTGATTTATTTTTGTACTTCTACAAATAAGCCAAGAATTGCAATTTCTCCATTATTGTTAACTTTATTACAATAAATTGAATAATTAAACAAAATAGTAAGAAAAAAAATGTAAAAAATGGTCTCCAAAGGGATTTTCATATGAGATCATGCTGAACAGTACGGATTGACCGTTTGGACTTAAAATCGAGATTAAATGTAAAGCACGGGACAATTTGTGCTTTACAAAGCATTCTAGCCTAACTCCAAATAAATAAGCCTAACTTGATCATCATCATTAACATTTCAAAGGGAACAACAAACACCCAAAAATTTATTTCTTTATTGTGATTATGTTCTTTGTGCTTTTTGTACTCTACATTCATCCTAGTCCACATATTCCCAAAAAAATTACTTAGTTCATTGCAAAACTGACTTGTGTTGAGATTCACAAATTGGAACTTTGTTGGGTTGTGTTTGCATTTGGATCAACCAACATATCCTGCATTATTATCTAAAATTAATTAAGAAATATTGCTAAGCTTACTTATAATGATATCTTGGGATTCCTGAAACAGAGAGAGGCTTTCCGACATCTCTCCTCAGCTTCCCTCTCCCACCCCAAAACTGTTTCCGGTTCTCGTTCTGATTCTCATCCCCAATTTCCAAATCATCTGAAATCGCCACACTAGAATCCACACTCACAGAATTCTCTCCGTTCACACGGATGGGAGTTGTAGACGTGTTACTGATTCGTCTCCTCAAATTGGGCCTCTTTTTGTAGTATCTTATGAGGTAGAACACACCAATGGCTATAGAAATCCCGACTACAACACCTCCAGTTACACCGATAATTGTTATGCCAACTCTTAGCATTCTTCAATTGCTTCTTCTGATTTTTCAGAGAGCTTATTATGTTCTGCGAAGGTAAAGCATTCATAATTGTTAAAATTTTGTGGAAATTTGGAAGAATAAAATGTTTATTGGGTGAAATTTTCTCATTCAAAAAATTCTGACAAAAAAGAAGCTTTTTTCATGTTTTCGAAATTAAATAAGCATTTACCCTTTTGTTTTCCTTTTATTTGTTAGGTGGGTGGAAGAAATTGAAGTCGAGAAACATAACTCCACAAAATCCCATTAAACCTGAAAATTGAGTAAATTCTAATTAAACCCATGAGAGTTATTTTAACCAGAAAACCCTAATAGTCAGAAAACAAAAGGCTACAATTACACTCATGGATCCAAATTCCAGACAAAAAAGAGAAAGAAGAATACTCAACTCGAAATCCTTAAACTAACAAACATACCTCAACTCAAAAATCTAGACAATTGCTCCTTGTATTTCTCCTCAAGCAAACAGTTTTCTCAGATGGAAAAAGAGGGGCGCTGTTATCCGGGTTGAACTCGTCATTCCTCCTTGTAAAGTACGTCGCGTAGACTTGGCTGAAAGAGATGGAAGCTGGTCTTACTTTTCAAAGAGGTTTTTGTTAATTGAAGGGTTCAACTTTAAACTTCGAAACTAGAAATAAACTAAATAAACCTTTATCGCGCCGAATCGCAATTCCAGCGCAATTTGCTCTTAAAAGAGGATACTTTATGGCGGTTTTGTGCTTTAGTTGGATCGACTACCGATGAAGATTAATTTGAGTTTTATTTAATTAGAGAGGTTTAATGGATTTGTTTTAAGGAGTAGTTATTGCTACTTGTCGCAAAATAAATGCTCTCCATGTTGCATTTGCTCCTTCGATTACGTAATAAATGTCCATTTTGTGCGAAAAGGATGTCTCCTTCGAACCCTCCATGACTCTTAACGCGGCAATAAAAGGACATATCCAGTTTTGTTTAATGGAGTCATGGAGCTCTGTTCGTTTATGCCTCTGAATGGCAAATGGCAACTTTTTGACTTTGGTCAACGGTATGGTCCTCCCTGTGGCCTGTGGGTTACGGTACGAAACAGCACGACATGCGTGTCGAATATATGTTGTGACTCACGTGTCACGTGCTATGATCATTCACGTGCCGTGATCATTTTAAAAAAAAATTAACACAGCACACGAAAGATCTAGTTACAGCACGGCACATGATCACGAGAGTCACGTGTAATTAGAAACGTTAAATCTTGATCAAATGGTGAATCTTGAATAAACTAACATAAATTATGATTAAATGGTCACGTGCGAGTCACGTTTGGGCACGGCATAACTCGCGTGGCGTGATCATTCGTGTGCCATGACCACCCCTTGACACTTTGGTCACGGCACAACACATGAAAAATTAACTTTGTCACAGCACGAGACCAAAATCACAGTATATTAGTCACAGCACGGCACATCACTTTTTTTCCACTCTATCAATCAAATGCTCAATCCTTCCGATAATATTAGTTTTTTTAGGTCAGTTAACTATGGCTGACCGATAATTTTCTTTAGGATAAAATATCTTACAAGATATTAGTTATGTAAAGCAAGAAAAGAAAAAGTGAAAAATTGAAAAAATAAAAATAAATAAATAACAGTAAATTACAAAAACGATTAAATCTACTAGGCTACTAGCATGATAGCCATCTTGAAATCTCTGCCTCATGAATAAGAACCCCTTTGAACTTTCATGATTCACGGCTGACAAAATCTAACTTTAAGTGTGAGTTAATAAATTTATAATTTTTTTAACATCTTTGCGGGTTATCAACTGGAAATACTGATTTTGATATATAGTTTAAATGCATTATCTTTTAGATAAGATAAGGTCATTTTTTAAGTATTGTTAGAATTTAAGCATACGCTAATTTGTAGTAGGCATGATCTCTCATCCAGAAGGAACAAAAAGAAGCTTGAGCTTTTCCTTCAGAAGAAGAAAAGCATTTTTTAAATGTTGTGTTTAATGAGTAAATGCTAACACATGGACTAGAAGAGCTGTATTGAATCAAAATGCACCTAAGCATTTTCTCAAAAAAATGCACCTAAGCATGGTGAATCCATTCACAAAAAGTAAGGATCAGTTGGTCCTCATTTTTTTTCTTTAAAATTATATAAGTACATAATATATTTTTTTAAATAAAAATTATGTATGTATTCTAAAATAGACTCCTAACCTTTTGAAAAAAATTATATAATCCTCATACTCTACTCAAGGAAAATATTTGTTGTTATTGACCTCTGCATTACGATTTGCAAGATACAAAAAAATAAGCCGAAAAATATATAAGCACAATATAAGCCCAAAAGTTGGTGAATTTTTTATTTATAGAACATGTTATAAAATAAGAAAGAGAGAGAGAAAAAAATACCTTAATTTTTCTATACATAGAAAGATCGTCTGGAATTTCTATCGATTAAACTTTAAATCGGTAAAATTTTACCGATCCATAATTGAGAGTTAAAATTTTTACAGTTGGTTTGAAGAAAAAAATTACAGTTGTCCGTGGACCTGCCTTGGAAGCCGTGTCAAAGAAAAAAAATTAAAAAAATTATTTGATTCGGTAGATTAAGTTTGCCTATGCTCATTGACAGCTCTTTACATCAGAAATTTTTATTAATAAGAAAATTAAAAAAAACATATCCACAATGGGAAGCAGTTTTCGGAAATTCGATATATAAGAAAAACATAATGGTTTATAACGAACGTTATAGACCACAACGTTCTGATTAGCGAAATCAAATTACCGTTAATTAACAAAACAATGCAAGAAAAAAAAAAAAACCCAGGATGTTATAAGTAATAAGTAATAACGTCTAGAGTAGAACTGAATCATTTGGCTTTATTACTTAGCTCCCTGGACATTCTCAACTATAATGTCCACAATTTTTTTTTTTACACTGTTTCGTTAATATGAGTGATTTCGATTGACGGAACATTGTGGTTTATAACGTCCAAACTATCACGTTTTTCTTCGATATTGAATTTTCGAGAACTACTTATCTATTGTCGATATTTTTTTTAAATTTTCCTATTAATAAAAATTTCGGTCTACACCCCTACTCACTCAATACGGTTAATTTTGCTTATTTCATTATTCATACTAATGTATATCGTATATCATCCTCCAATCAATAAGTTCTGACGAGTCAAACTAAACACACGAGGTTGAAAATGAGGTGCTTTCAAAGTTGTTAACGAATCAAAATTAATCATATGATTTAAATAAGAGGGAATAATTATGGTGGGCGAAGCATATATCCACGCTCCCTCAGGTACCTTCCTCACGTGAGTAATAGTATGATTGACATACTATTATGAATTTTAAAATGAACGGCCCCCTATTTCGGAAAGAGAATAATTTTTAACAATCAAATCGTTCATTATGGTAAACACCAGCATGCTCATCCGATTTACCGTATCAAAATTTCATTGATTTGATGAGAGTCTTCCAAAAGGGCTGCCCGTGTTCATTTGATTCCGGTCAGAAAGTCAAGGAATGTCCAAAAATAAGAGGATTTCCGAGAACATGAGAACGAAATCTTGGATTTTTATGTCTGATTTAAGTCATTATATGTGTATCAAGATTCGCACCATATCTGAATCTTCGATCTTGTCCAACATTTGATAGAATTTTATTGTATGATTCCGGTTTAAGAAGTCTTCAATCAGGTCCGAATCTCCTAAAGTAATTCAACTTTTGAAATTGAATCCGTACCATTTGATCGATCAATTCATTCAGTCCGCAGTAGAATACACGGGTCCCTTTAATATTCGTGCCAGAGCAGATCAAACGGTTCGGATCAAAACTCAAAATTTGGGTTACTTTGGGGATCCTAATTCGTCTCCGATCCCCCTTCTGACATGGCATCCTCTTATAGATAAGGCTATTACCTAGCTAACGCCCATTGCCCCATTGGACAGATTTTGACCGTTGACTTGTACCCAAACAAAAACCATGCGTGAGGATACCAATTCAAT
The DNA here is from genome assembly GCA_025461125.1 of Carex kokanica. NCBI lineage: Eukaryota > Viridiplantae > Streptophyta > Magnoliopsida > Poales > Cyperaceae > Carex > Carex kokanica. The sequence continues at coordinate 70,585 of JAJGRX010001058.1, read as the reverse complement.
TCGATGACGACGGGTCGACGCCCAGACTTGTTTAATTGTGGTAAGGTACAGGGGAGCATCGACTCCGTCTACCTTGCTCAGTGGGTATTTAACAATACGTCAATACCGCATTGAAATAAAAATAAAAACAGTATTTTTAGAGACCATACTGTATTAAAAAGTTTCCCAGATAGAGTTGAGGAAGAACTAGGGTGTTTCTGGTAGTGTTCGGCAACCATATGAAACTTAAATTTGATAATAAAGTTGAAGAGTAATTTTCTTAAGAAATTTTTAAGCTTGACAAAATACTTAAGCCATGTGAAACCATAGCTTAAAAATTTGGACAAGCTTAAGAAAGGTGGGCAAAATGAGCACTAAGGAGGTAGCATTAAGCTTGATAAAGGAGCACCCTTTCGGTGAGCTTAAGACTCCTTATAGCACTAAGGAGCACTAAAGAGCTGTAAGCCATGTTTGCCGAACACTACATTTAAGTTTATCAAGGTTTTTTGTGAACTCAATTTTAAAATTTATCAGATTGATTTCAAATGACAAATCTGAACCGTTGAAACTTATCTACTTTATGAGTGATACGTTTACATGCAGAAATTTTAAACTTTCGAATTAATTTTGTAAAGAGTCAAGCAGTAAAAAAATATTCAAAAAATGAATACATTAAATTAAATTTATAATTTTTTTAATTTTGACCTCTTGATTTTACACTTAATTATTTCTAAAGTTTAAAATTTTCGTATGTAGACGCATCACTCGTAAGGTAGGTAGATGAGTTTCGACGCTTCGAATTCGTCATTTGAAGCAAATTCAATAAATTTTAGAGTTGAGTTCACAAAGAGACTTGATAAACTTACTCAACAGTTGAAATCACTAAACTGATACTATTAATGCTATAGCTGATGTTATAATCGCCAAAGGTTTAATTTATAGTTGTAATAGTTGACAGTAATGCTACATAATTTTTTTTTGTCAATTTTTGTGATTTTCAAAACTCGTTACATGTTAAGTATTTATTTTCCAACCAACTTGTTTAAAACTCTAAGACGTTGTTGCTGTAATAAAAAAATAAACATTAAAGATTCTTTTAAATCAAAACATGTCTGCAGAAAAGACATTTGGTCTAAAAACTTGATATTAAGTTGAAACTCGTTAAGATGTAATAAATCCATGGTTTTGTTTTGAGCAACTACGTCTCTCCTCACTTAATTTTCTCTAAAGTTCTCTTTCTATTTATTTCTCTCTATTGTAAACGTGACTTGACAAATATGTTGACGTTCCGTGACATGTCAAATACCGTAACATGTCAAAGCCGGTTCACGTGACATTTCATAACCTGTCATTGTCAATATCGGTCAAGAGGAATCACAGATCATGCGTGCAAGCATGTGACATGCGATGACATTCCCTATCACGGCGTATGCTATGCCATCTTGAGATCCGTAATTGTTGAAGTTGAGCATCCATCTATTCCTATATTAATCACTCTAAATCTTGCTATTGACCTCAAGCACGCTGAAAAGTTTCAATTGTCCCTCTTATTTAGTTGGCAATCAGTAGCTTTTGATTTCAATTTATTGGCAAGTTCTCATTCTCTTTTCTAAATTCTGTCTTCTGTAGTAAAATTAGTTGGCAAGTCATGTATGAATTTACAATTCTTGACCCGATTCGGATCGGGTCAGACCCAAACGGGGAAATAAATCTAGTGTTATTTCCAATCCCAATCATTCAATTTTCTCTATGTACGAATCTCAACGAATACATTTTTTCATGTACAAATTAATTTTTTTTTTACATATTCAACACTTGTTTTTGCTCAAAGCATTTCCTCTCTCACTTCCGTCTTGCTTATCTGGCGTGCAACGAACTCTTCTTATGTGTGCTAGTGACACTCGGTCTTTATCCATATTATACAAAAAAAAAAAAAAAACATCTTGTTTGTCTTAAAACTAGTATTGGACTATACCTAAATGCCGATAGAAAACCTAAACACTACTACTTTACTTTCTCTAAGGCTATGCTCCAGAGAGGGGGAGAATCCCCTTCATTAAAGGGAAGAAACGGGAACGAAGGGGAACTCTGCGCGCGCCCGAGTTGCCCACGCCGTTCACCTGCTTCAGAAAAAGGTAATCGGAGAGAGAAAGGAAGGAACACGCTACTGTAGCGAGAGTAACGCGCTATACAAACTTCTCAAATTCGTACTTCCCAAATCGAAGTGTAGGTTTCACTGTAGCGAGGAGAACAGCGCGCTGCCTCCTTCCTTTCTCTTCCTTCCTGTTCTCTTCGCATGGTGCTGTGAAGCACAGCCTAAGAGAAACTAAAAAACTTTCTCAACAAAAATTAATGGTTGAGATCATAATAACAAAAACCTGTTATTCCTTTGGAATAATAGCAGATTTAATTCTCCCAAACCATACCCATTTTATTATGTTTTGTTGGATTTAATTTGAAATTTAGCGATTATTAAGATTATTGAGATTAAGTATATATTTAGATGTGTCAAGGATAGAAACTATTTTAGAATAAGAGCTATTTGAAATAGCAATGTGCATCCAAACTAGAGGTGTAAACGGTCAGGTACGGATCGGATAGTAGTCAAACTGTATTCTTATCCGTTATAATTTTTTAGATTTGGATACGAATACGGATAGTCTCGGATATGGATACATATCGGATATTAAATGGATACGAATACGGATCAGATATCAGACAGATACAAATATGGATATGAATATAATTCGGATAATTAAAAATAAATTACTAATGTACATTTCAGTAAAAAATAACATCTAAATATATTTTTTTATTCATAAATTAGATTTAATATTTTTCACAATAAGTTTGTTGGTTACAAAACATATATCATATTATCATAACATTAGTCACTAATCATGTCATGTTATATTGTTTATAAGAATATATATGTATATGCATTTTAATAAATTATTGATATGTATATGCAATTTAATAAATTAACTTAAGAACATAGGGTACATTTGATGTGGTTTAGGGGTGTAAACGGTCGGATACGGATAGTTAAAAATCTTACTGTATCCTTATCGATCTGTTATAATTTTTCAGATACAGATACATATACGAATAGTCTCGGATACATATAATTTAAGTAATTTTCCGGATTTAGATCTAGACAAAATCGGATAATATCCGATCCGTTTACACCCCTAATCCAAATAATATTTTTGTTATTCGGAATAGCTAAAATAGTTGTTATTCTCTATTTCTTGTAAATGTTGGAATAACTACTATTCAGAAGTGTGAATAGAGAAAAAAAATACTTCCTTATCGGATTTCCGCAAACATAGTCGCAAAATAACAAAATCGACACAACTTATGTTGTCTCTACTCCGTGACAATTCATTTAAGACCCCACTTACATATCTTTCCTCTTAATTAACACATTGTTAGTACTACTCTTTCTTGATTACGGCTATTCACTATTTCAAATGTATAATTCAAACAATATTTTTACTAATCCAAATAGCATAATTTTCACACTAATATAAAAATCACTATTTTTTTCTCTATTCTCATTTACTAATCTCAAATTTCACTATTCTAGCTTCCATCCAAACATACCCAAAATTGCATAAATAAATTAATAAATAAATAATCAAGTTGCACAGGTAGGATTGAGTCGACCCGTTACATATCATAGTCAGCATATTTTTCCAAAACAGAAGAATACAAGGATGTGTCTAAGATTAAAGGTTTGGACTTCCCCATTATGGAGAAACGAAATTCTTGTCATGGCAGCAAGTCTTCACAAGAGTTGCTAGCTCATTAATTAAAAATCTAAGATTTTTTATTAAATTTACTTACAGGAAAAATTTCTCTAACACAGGTCTAAGTTCTAACTTAAGCTTGTTTCCCAGCATATAGCAAAGGGGCCTCTCACAGCTAAAGCAAAGACATACACCTATACAGAAAGAATAAATTATGCAATATTACAATCATCAACCAGTACCAATGCGACCAGAGTTTTCTGATAATACAGATTCAACAGTTTCTTGCAAGAAGATGCTGAAGCATTGCTGACAAGATCCAGGCAATAAATTTGATTCAATTTCGCCACGGTGGTTGCATGACACTTTAGAGAAAGGCCTAGCAACTGATTTAGTGTGTTCCATACCACATGCGGCCAAAATGGTATGGGTTGAAATTCTAGCAATTTCCTTAAACCTATTGGTACCTGTAAAAGAATAGACCATAATTTTAATTCACCAGCCCAAAAAGTTTTGCAAAAGAAATTAGAAGCTCGCAAATAAGTATTATGTGTTCTGGTAACCAAAGAATCGATAAAATATTCAGATTGAGCAGACTAAAGCTGGTAATTCCTATCAGTAAACAGTAAAGGATACATATACCAATAAAAACCAGCTCAATCTCAGTAGCAGTACTATTTTTTTATTTTTTTTTGTATATTCAGCTTATCAAACTGAACAAGTCAAAACCTCACATCCCTTCCCACAAACCAACAAAAAGAACGCATACATAATCTCAAATAATAAGAAATAAAAAATTAGGTTGGTAAGATAGCAGTAATTCAGATACTAGTAAAAACCAATTTATCAACTGAAAAACCTAGAAACAGTGAAACACAGGGAACGCCAATTGTGATGACTGAACCAAGTTTAAACCAGATTTTTGAACGCCAAAAAAGGAAAAAAAAGAAAAAGAGGCAATACCTAGTTTCTTATCTTTGTCTAACGCCTTTAGACTGAGCTTAACCAGGGTCTGAACCTTATCTTTACCATCTCTTCTGTCTGATGTTTCAAGAACCTTTCTCTCTTGCAAATGTCGGCCCATCCCAATCTCTCTTCTATTACCCAGATCGGAAAAATCACATCCAGAAACTCTATCAACACTTTCAGTCTGACATCCCCAGTTACTTTCTGGTTTAACTTGAAAATCAAGCCCATCACACATGTGCCCCAACTGTGGCACCAGTTCGTTGCACCTACCTTGAGCTGTCTCTTCCATTGAGAGTTTATAGGGGCCATTTTTACAAAGAGCTATAGCAGGATATGTTTGATGAGTACTTGCACTTGCTTCTTTTCCTTTTGTTTCTTTCCGGTTCTGTTTTGAGGCATGGAATTTATGGCATACAGCCTTCCCACTTTTAGAAGGCCGAGACAATGATTGGCTAGGGGTTTTAGGTGCTCTATCTGCACAAGCAGATTTAGCTATGTCCATCATTTTCCAGGCTCTACTAGCATCTGCTTCCCTACAACTCTGCTCTATCATCACTTCTGAACTAGTTGCTGTACTTGGATTGCCTCTTCTATTATCTCCTGATCTATAGTTAGGTTTCAGGACCTCTGACGAAAATTGCAACTCACCAGACCGTAGCTGGTCCCAGTTCTCACGTAACCGTCGTATGCGCTCCATTCTATGGTGACTGCAACTCAGAGTTGAGTTCATGGTATCGTCTTCATTTGGGTAAGCTACGAAGTCGCTTATTGATATAGATGACCCACCTTGCCGAATCTTCCTTATTTTTTCCTTGGTTTCTTGATCGGGAAATGGAGACTCGTCAGCAGGTTGGGTTTTCAAGTACTCGTTTTTGGCAATGGTGCAGTCGGGGCAGTACCATTCGCCTTCTGGTATATCAGCCCCAAGACCGACACAGTGAGTATGGCAATTGATACTGCATAACTCACACAACAAGAGATATGCATCCTTCTCTGACGAATGACACACGATGCAGTTTGTATCCAAATGCAGATTATTCACTGTTGAGCTTTCAATTCCAAGAGGATGGTACACCTGCTTAAACATTAATAGATAGAATCATGAGTGAGGGAACTAATATGGTAATGACATAAAGAAAATATATTAACAACAGAATCATAACCCTGAAATAATTATATATTAATTATACTCCAGCATAAAAAGAAAATTATCCTTTTGAAGTAGGCACAAAAAGAAAAATTATACATGCCCGCAAAAGCATCAGAATTTTGACCCCTGTGAAACTTCAAGCATGCCATTGCAACAGTTACCTTTACTCTTTGTTTTTAAAATGTGATGAAATTATGCCTCTCTGAATGGTTATCAGAGGAACATGAGCAACTTTGGCATATTTTAAAAATTCAGAGTAGGGCCAATTTTAAAATATTCCAATGTTTATTTTATTTATATAGGCGGTATGCAATGGTTGGAGCACTTCTAATTGCTACTATTGGGCTACTATTTGTTACATGCAGCTAGCAAAGTGGCTGAGACAATGGCAAAGTCATCCATCCATCAAAGGATTTGAGATATAGCTGAAATTTGGTAAGTACTTCATCCACCTCTGCAGTCTAACTATATATAAAATCAAAGTTTACTCTCAAGACCAACCAATAATTATTAAATTCCCCGTGACTACTCAAATCAGCAGCAAAAAAAAAAAAAATTAGTAGGCAATGCCTCCTATATGTATAATTATACTTCCATCTGCGATTTTACAATTATATCCCGTCAAATTCCTGGCACTCAAACAAGTAAACACCTCGCTCTTTGTAAAATACTACAGCACGTACAAAACCCCTAATTCTCTGAGATATATCTCCTAAAATCTTGCTTAAAACAAATAATACTGAACCTCCGCTAATTGAAAAAATTAGTCAAGTATCGAACATGCAATCCTAATGCTACCGCCTACCGCTACACAATAAGACAGATTACTCACCTGATTACGCTCAGAAATTTTCACAACACGCTCAGAGGGGAATAAACCGGGTACAGCGGGTCGCCGGATCGACCCAAACCGCTGTTTGCAGAGGGGGCAGCGTGACTCGATCTTGGCCCACTCCATCACGCACACAAAGCAGAAATGGTGATTGCAACTGTCGATCTGGCCGCGGATCGACTGGGTCGACCCGGTGAGGCAGATCCCGCACCTCTCTTCTTCTTCAGGTGTCGGGTTCGAGCATGTTTGAGGATCCGCCTCCGATCTCTCCTTGCCCTTGGAAGGAGGCGAATGTAGAACTTTGAGTCGCTTGGTCGAAGGAAGCGGAACGGAGGCATCCAGATCCAGTTCGCGAGACTCTCGCTCCATTGAGTTTAGAATTGGAGATTTTGCGAGGGGGGAGGTGAGTGGTCTCGCGCGCGCGCGCGAGATCGATAATATATACCTAGATGTAACTAGAGTGCTATCGGATCGGATACTATTATATTTGAATCCGTATCTTAAAAGCTAATAAAAGGTGTAAGGATCTGAATTTCAATTCATATACTTATTTGTTTTAAATTGAATTGAGTCTGAAATTCAATGGGAAATTTTATAAACTGTCCCACTTCTGAAAAAGTTCAAACAAAATACCCTCTAAATAAATTTCTTGACAAAATATCCTTGTGGGACCCACCTATGTCAAAATTTATCCTCCCCTCAGTTTACTTCTATCGCTTCTTCCTTCATGTCTCTTCGCCTTCGCCAAATTTCTACTCTGTTTCTTCGTTCTTCAAGGCTTTCGTCGCACCACTCCACTGTCTCTCCTCCGCACCCCCAGTGTCTCATCATCATTGGCAACATATCACAAACTATGTATAAATTGTTCTGAACTTTTTAAACACTGCATACAAGGCATCATCCATGGCCATGTTTTTGCAAAAAAAACAATAAATAATACAAGAGTAACAAATTCAAGTTCAAATTTACATACACTTATCTTCAATTTTGACTAAACTAGCTCTTCAATCGAGCAAACCCGACTCGCCCGACTCCAAACTGCACACTCTTAATAACATTTACAAGAGAAGTAAAACCCAAATCATTTGGGCTAACAAAAAATAACCTCACAAAAGCATCGAGCTTTACGTTCTTTCATTTTTACTAAAAGAATGCAATAGAAAAATAATGAAAAAAAGAGAGCAAAAAAACAATCTACAATCGCTTATTTAATCCACGTTTTGCACAAGAAAATTGAATTCTGAGTTTTGTCTAAGAAGTTGCGGTACTTCGACATCTGATGAACTAATCTCAAGCAATGACCTTAATAAATCTTCTACATAAAACAATATATGCCATTTTTTAGAGCAATAAAGTTAAATTCAATACATATCAGTTATTGGTACAGAAAATGATATACTGGTACAGTGACTTACATGTACCTTCAGAAGAACTGCAGTTTATGTACCAACATTGTTTGAGATGCTCATCTCAGAATTTGTAACCAAATTTACTGGCAGGTTCAGGCCAAAACCTATTAATGCACAACCTCTTTTGAAGTGTTATATATTAATACAAATGGTTTAGCCAAGTTGGTTTAACTATGTTCTATACAGGTGGGCTTAATTGACGTTCAAAAATAAAATGTCTCATGATACTGAATTAATATTCCATACAACATTTGCCAGGTGAGTTGCAATTATTTACCTATATTGAATATAGGCCAAGAAGACATAAAAAGAACTCCAAATAAAATATGTACAATCTTTCTGCTCAATTTCTGCTTTTGCATTAACAAAATATGAATAACATTAAAAATAATATCACGTTTACATATCTAATTTTTTTTTTTGAAATAACAAAACATCAAACAATCACAATTTGGCAGTGTTCTAAATAGCGCGCTATAGCGGCGCTATAGCGTTTTTGGACCCCAAACGCTACGCTACGACATCAAAATGCGCTATTTGCGCTACGGCCGCTATAGCGGTCCGCTACAGCGCTATTTGCGCTATACAATATGAGTTTTTTTTTATTTTTTATTTTTAAGCAATTTATTTTATATGGGTTTTAAATTAAGATAAAAAAAATCTCAAACCGAAATTGAATTTGTTGCTACTTGCTACAAATAAATCAATTTGAAATTGGGAATAGAAATTGAAATTTGAATAGAAAAAAAGTCCAAACTGGAATTAAAATTTGAATAGAAAAAAAAAATAGATTATGTCATGAATCATGATACTTAAGATATTTTTCATAGAAAAAATCGATAGTTTATGATATTACTATGGATATTTTAAACCGCAATTTGGACTTTGTACGGGTTCAATATGAATATTATAATTTCTTAATTACTTTGGAGTTATTTATTGTTCTATGAGACCTTAGATAATGTTGATATTTAGTACAAATATTGAATATACGAAATGTAAAAAAAAAAACGCTATTTGGAATAGCTTCCGCTATAGCAACGCTATTCGCTATAGCTTTTTTTTTTAGCCTTCCCGCTACGACGCTATAAACGCTATTTAGAACCTTGCAATTTGGTTAACAAAACATTTACATATTATTGATTACAAACAATTACAAACTAGGATTTTAATCCCTCTATTGGCTTAATTTGTAGAGTTCAAAGTTTTTGAGCCATTAAAACAAGAAAATTTGATCAATAAAAGCCGAACTGTAAAGAAAAGCTAAGAAAAATGTAAAAGCTAAAAACTAAATTCCTAATTTGCCCCTGATGCCTTCTGTTTTATTGTTCCTTTTTTTTCTTCAAAATTGCATCCGGGTATCTACTGGTATTGTATCTTGAATGGTACCAGTTGAGGGTCTTGGTACCAGTCCTTCCCTGCTTTGTGTCGCACCTTCTGTCGATCCGTGACCATGTAGCTCCAGACTTCTTGGCTCAGTTCGGGCTTTCTTTAGAAGCTTCAGTTGTACCAGTTTCTCATCCAAGAGATCTGTTGGTGTCTTAGTTACGCCCCGGAAGGTTCGTGAGCACTGTTCTCGCCATATGATAAATTGCATTATTAGCAAAACCGATCTCTGTTCTTTGCCCATTCCCTAACCAGATCGTAGTCTGTTATATCCATTCTCCATTATGTCGTCCTGCCGTGTAGGTGTGAGGCAGTCTTTATTTTTTCGAGCACCTCCTTAGTGTACACACATTCTGGAAATATACGTACCAATTTCGCCTCAGCCTTGCAAAGTATACACATATTTGCAATACACCAGCCCCTCTTTTATTCTTTCATTTCCAATTATTGATTGTATCAACATAGTATTGCTTCGGCGTCAATCATTTTGGGCAGTCCATAAAAGTATATGACCCTTGTGCATAATAGAAGTTTTAAAAAATCTCATTTGTTGTCCCTCCAAAATAATTTAGAATAGCAAAATGAAACTAATTTTGGTTGCATTGATCTAAATCATCATACTACATCTCTGCCTATAAATTTTTTTTCTTCTCTTGTAAATGTTATTAAGAGTGTCCAGTTTGGAGTGGGGTGAGTCAGGTTTGCTCGATTGAGGAGCTTATTTAGGCAAAATTGAAGAGAAGTGTGTGTAAATTTGAACTTGAATTTGTTACTCTTGTATTATTTTTTTTTTGCAAAGACATGGCCGTGGATGATGCCCTGTGTGCAGTGCTTAAAAAGTTCAAAGCAATTTATACATAGTTTGTGATATGTTGCCAATGATGATGAGAGACAGCAAGGGGTGCAGAGGAGAGACGTGGGAGTGCGGAGGAGAGAGTGGGGGCGGTGCGGAGGAGAGACAGTGGGGGTGGTGCGACGAAGGCCTTGAAGAACGAAGAAACATAGCAGAAATTTGGCGGAGGCGAAGAGACGGGAAGGAAAGAAGCGATTGAAGTAAACTGAGGGGAGGATAAATTTTGACGTGGGTGGGTCCACATGAATATTTTGTCAAAAAAATTATTAAGAGAGTATTTTGTTTGAACTTTTTCAGAAGTGGGATAATTTGTAAAATTTCCCGAATTTCAATCCATATACTTAATCCATTTCTCTATTTCACTCCTCTCCTGATCATGGAAGAAGCTTGTAAATGCAACTTTTTTTCTCGTTCGAGTGAAAGAGAAGTGAATCAGATATCTCTTGATTTTTCTAAATTTCTACCCATTTCGAGATGCATGATTGAAACCAGAGAAGAGTGGATTGAACTAGTTTCTCATTTTCACACAAACACCCACACCCACATGATGTGGACAATCACACGCACAAATACGCACCCGCACAAGAATTCAGATCCAGTGCAATACCTGACTGACTGAGTACAATTAGATCTGAGCCCTCAGTTTTAAGGTGTCACAAATTTTAAAACAGACTTTCTATATTTAAATAGAAACCGAATTCAAATAGCTCTGCTGAGAGCTCATTTGAGTTAATTGTACTCAGTCAGACAGCTACGACATGGGAGGATACGGATTCCCCGCACAAGGTGTGGATAATGACAACATTATTTCTGCCCCTGATAACGGCGCTTAATCCCATTTTTTATAACATTACAAAAATTGATATTAAATTTTTAATTATATGACCATTTTTGTCCCAACCGCTAATAAAAAGTGGTTTTATTGGATATTTGCCCTTAAAAAGTTGGTCATAAATCTGTAGTGAATCAAAATACAATGAATTAAACGAAACTCAAGCTAGAAAAATTCATATTAGTTAATAATATGTTAATAACGCAACAAAAGTATATGTCAAAAAGTTTTTTAAATAACCGAGACGACCATTTTTTGTTTTGAAGATTAGATAACTTGCACCACTAATATATATTAATAATAAAAAGTTATTTATAAGTCATGAATTACAAATTTTCTCAACTAGCAAAAATTGTAGCCCATGTTTCTAAGGCCCTTAAAATATAACTTTGGACCAATGAAAGTCCAGAATTCGGATCTCCTTCTAGGAGCCAGTCCGGAGCCAAGATGAAAATGTCCAAAGTCCGAGATCCTTTATTAAAAGATTCAGAGATAAAATAGGCTTAACAAAAGGCCCCAAAAAGATAGGCCTGGCCCGAAATGGGCTTCCACCGCCTTAATGCGGAATAATCACCGAACATGGTCAAAATAACTGTTCCATCTCTCATAACCGCACGAGATAGCGGTTATGAGTCAGCCTATATAAGACAAAAAGGCCCATTAAACGAGGGTCGCAATTTTTACACTCAGAGAGATATCGCATAGGTCAGAGTCAGAATCTCTCTAACACCACCCGAGTTCTTAACTCGCTCACATCTCGGCCTGCCATCCCGCGGCAGGACGAGCCCAACCCAGACGCTTCACCACATACGGCCTACTCTCCCGAGATAGGACGTATCAAAGTCATTCATAGACATCATCAATTGTATCATTTATTAAAATCAACACCGGTTTTGATTTTTGATAAAAAAAAAAAAAAAAGGTCCTACGATTCACTTTATTCCAGTGTTCTAAATAGCGCGCTATAGCGGCGCTATAGCGTTTTTGGACCCCAAACGCTACGCTACGACATCAAAATGCGCTATTTGCGCTACGGCCGCTATAGCGCTATTTGCGCTATACAATATGGGTTTTTTTTTATTTTTTATTTTTAAGCAATTTATATGGGTTTTAAATAAAGGTAAAAAAAATCTCAAACCGAAATTGAATTTGTTGCTACTTGCTACAAATAAATCAATTTGAAATTGGGAATAGAAATTGAAATTTGAATAGAAAAAAAGTCCAAACCGGAATTAAAATTTGAATAGAAAAAAAAATAGATTATGTCATGAATCATGATACTTAAGATATTTTTAATAAGAAAAATCGATAGTTTATGATATTACTATGGATATTTTGAACCGCAATTTGGACTTTGTACGGGTTCAATATGAATATTATAATTTCTTAATTACTTTGGTGTTATTTATTGTTCTATGAGACTTAGATAATGTTGATATTTAGCACAAATATTGAATATACGAAATGTAAAAAAAAAAACGCTATTTGGAATAGCTTCCGCTATAGCAACGCTATTCGCTATAGCTTTTTTTTTAGCCTTCCCGCTACGACGCTATAAACGCTATTTAGAACCTTGCTTTATTCTTTCACAAATATGGCCTTAAAGAAAAAGAAAGAACGTGTTCGCATAAAAGGGTTCATTGCTTTGAACTCTCTTTGGACGAAAACTTTTCCAATATTAAAAGAAAGATTATTGACATTAACATATTAGTGGTCAACACGTGATAGGCAAATGAAAAGAAATAACTTTTTTATTTCTTTAATGCCTTACATTGTTCTATTTAATTGAAAATATTCGAACATTCACTAATTCAAAGTCCATTTCCAAATTTCATTAGAATTGTTCATCGACTTCATCAAGTTACTCTAGAAAAATTATTTGATTCGTTACTTTTTTATTTAATAAGTTTTCTGTTCATATTTATGCATTAATTTGAATTACTAATTTCTGATTTTTCTGAAATATGAATCGATATTCTAATTTAAAACCCAAAATTTGTTTTCATTCTCCCAAATTTGAATTGTATTAATTTATTGAATTAACATTAAATTTGCATGTTTATTGGAATTGTTTGTTGAATTCACAACAGTTTTTCCCTAGTCTAATTTCACCGAATTTTTTATTTATATCCAAAAAATAAATCAAATTACAAAAAATACCCATGTTGTCTTGAAAATTTGAAAAATACCCAAACCGGAAAAAAATTTTCCGGATTTGGCCTCTAAACCCGGAAAAAAATTTTCCGGAAATTGAACTCCAAAACCGGAAAAAAAATTTCCGGTTTTAACATTTTTTTTTTTTTTTTTTTTCCAAAACCGGAAAATTTTTTTCCGGTTTTAACATTTTTTTTTTTTTTTTTTTTTTCCAAAACCGGAAATTTTTTTTCCGGATTTAACTTTTTTTTTTTTTTTTTTTTTTTTTTTAGAGATTCCGGATAAAAAAATTTAACTTAACAAATTTTTTTTTTTTTTTTTTTTTTTAGAGATTCCGGAAATTTTTTTCCGAACTAAATAATTTTTTTTTTTTAAGAGAAAAATAGCTAAAATACTGAAATCTAACGCTAAAAAATCGAATTGTTTTTTTAAATATTTGTTTCATTAATTTAAAAAATTTCAAAATGGTGTAGAATAATTTAGAAATTATCAAAATAGCTAAAATACTGAAATCTAACACTAAAAAATCGAATTGTTTTTTACTACGAACAGGGCCGATTTTGTGCTAAAATACGGTAAATTTACTAAAATACGATAAATTACGCTAAATTACGTATAAATGGGGCTTATTTTGTGGCATCTTTCATAAATCATAAAAAATAGTAAAAAAAATTCCAAAAATAATAAAATTTGGTGTTCTAAAAGTTTATTACATAACTAATTTACTGAGCTACGTAGATTGAATAATAGAAATGAAAATCTTAATCGAAAACTTCAACTGAAGTTTTGAGGCTCTTCTATTTGTTTTTTGGCGATTCTGAATTTGGAAAACTGGCAAAGCCAGTCCGGACGCATGCGCATTTTCGCAAGCTTTCCGAAAAGTGGTCATTTGCTGAAATCGGACACTCGAGCGCCGTTTTATGACCGTTTGAAGTTTCATCGTCGTTTTTTTCGCCTTCTCAGTGAAGATATTATCCCTATTCGTACGTAATTTAGCGTACTTTACCGTATTCTAGCATAATTTTACATAATTATTGTAATTTAGTGTAATTCAGCATAAATCAAGTAATTTGGCTTGTTTTAGTATAAATATGCTAATTATATATAAAAAAATGTAATCTAGCAAATATTTAAAAAAACAATTCGATTTTTTAGTGTTAGATTTCAGTATTTTAGCTATTTTGATAATTTCTAAATTATTCTACACCATTTTGAAATTTTTTAAATTAATGAAACAAATATTTAAAAAAACAATTCGATTTTTTAGCGTTAGATTTCAGTATTTTAGCTATTTTTCTCTTAAAAAAAAAAAATTTCCGGAATCTCTTAAAAAAAAAAAAAAAAAAAAAAAAATTTGTTAAGTTAAATTTTTTTATCCGGAATCTCTAAAAAAAAAAAAAAAAAAAAAAAAAAAAAAAAAAAAAAAAAAAAATGTTAAAACCGGAAAAAAAATTTCCGGTTTTGGAAAAAAAAAAAAAAAAATGTTAAAACCGGAAAATTTTTTTCCGGTTTTGGAGTTCAATTTCCGGAAAAAAAATTTCCGGGTTTAGAGGCCAAATCCGGAAAAAAAATTTCCGGTTTGGGTATTTTTCAAATTTTCAAGACAACATGGGTATTTTTTGTAATTTGATTTATTTTTTGGATATAAATAAAAAATTCGGCTAATTTCAATTGATTCGGTCATGTTTCTTTCAATATTTAATTAGGAGGTAATTATTCACATTCCTTCACTTCAGATGAGCAACACATTCTTAATATCCTATTATTTGAATTGAAATGATATTCAATGTTGCAATAATTATTGTATCTATTTATTATTGAGTTTATCATGCCGCCGGCTCTAATTTATTCAATTTATTTATGGACTAGAATTTGAATTTGATACAGTAGATAAGACAATAAATGATGCCATTTTACACAACACACCTACAATAAATTTGAATTATATTTGAAAATTTTAAAATATTACTTCTTTTCATCACTTTTGGAATGCCACAACTTCACAATTCGAAATGATTATTTATTAATTGTATAAAATTATAGAATTAACATTAAATTTGCACGTTAATTGAAATTATTTGTTGAATTTATCAATAATTTTTCTCTAGTCAAATTTTAACTGATTCCGTCATGTTTCTTTCAACATTTAATTAGTAGATAATAAATCACATTCTTGCACTTTAAATGAGCAACGTATTCTTATATCCTCTTATTTGAATTGAAATGATGTTCAATGTTATCATTAATTATTGTATCTATATATTTATTGAATTTATCATACCGCCGGCCCTAATTTATTCAATTTGTTCATGCACTACAATTTGAATTAGATGCACTAGATATGACAATAAATGATGTCATTCTGCACAACACACCTACTAAAAATTTAAATTATATTTTGCATCTTTTAAAATATTGTTTCTTTGCATCACTTTTGAATGCCACAACTGCACAATTCAATATGTTTATTTATTAATTGTATTCATTTATTGAATTAACATTAAATTTGCACTTTTATTGGAATTATTTGTTAAATTCATCAATAATTTTTCTCTAGTCAAATGTTAATTGATTCGGTCATGTTTCTTTCAATATTTAATTAGTAGGTAATTATTCACATTCCTGCACTTTAGATGAGCAACATATTTTTAATATCCTCTTATTTGAATTGAAATGATGTTCAATGTTGTCATTAATTATTGTATCTATTTATTATTGAATTTATCATTTTGCCGGCCCTAGTTTATTCAATTTGTTCATGCACTAGAATTTGAATTAGATACACTAGATATATATGACAATAAATGATGTCATTTTACACAACACACATACTATAAGTTTGAATTATATTTTGCATCTTTTAAAATATTATTTCTTTTCATCACTTTTGGGATGTCATTATATCAAATTCAATATGATTATTTGCAATTAATACTAATCAGAATAAAATATTTGGGGCCACAAAAGTTTTCAATTTTTTAGAGGACTAAAAATGCGAAAATTCCAATCTCTCCTATAAATAGGCTCCGTCTCTAAGGTACAAAAACCCAAGATATATAGCTTCCTCTTTGAATTATTTTTCATTAAAGTAATAAAATGATGAGAGAACATACATGTGGGCATATTTCATCCTTGTGACTACAATTCGCGCATAAAATTGTAAGTGAATGTATTTTTTGCAATAATATAATAATTTGTTTGTCAATTTGTGTGCATGTATTTTATTAGAGTATTTCTTGCATTCTTTTCTACTCATATGTATTCTTTTCATTAACTGTATTCTGTTGAACCAAACTTTAATCGACACACCTCTCCTTTCCAAAAATAGATAATAAAAATTCATGTGATAAATTGGGTTGTAGAGATCAAAACTTTTGGAAAAAAAAAAAATAAGATGTGTGATATGCTAAATGATGATAGATTGTCGACCAAATTATCACATGGTATCAGGCCTCAACTCGGGTCACATATTTTAAAAATTACAGTTTCTCTATTTCATTATAGAAAATTACCACTAAACACTATCCGACTTACTGGTGGAAAGAGACATGCGTCAAACAATATGCTGATTGTGATTCTGGTAGATAATTTAAATAGATGTAGGGCGGATCTAAGGTTTAGTCAAAGGTGACTAAGTCACTCTTATAATTTTAAAATTTTAATTATGTATATTGAAATTTAATTAAATTTTGTTTATTTAAAGTTTTTATATAGCTTAGCCCCTCTCATTAAATGACTAATGTGTGTTTGTCCGAATTTTTTATTTATATCCAAAAAATAAATCAAATTACAAAATATACCCATGTTGTGTTGAAAATTTGAAAAATACCCAAACCGGAAAAAAATTTTCCGGATTTGGCCTCTAAACCCGGAAAAAATTTTTCCGGAAATTGAACTCCAAAACCGGAAAAAAAATTTCCGGTTTTAACATTTTTTTTTTTTTCCAAAACCGGAAAATTTTTTTCCGGTTTTAACATTTTTTTTTTTTTTTTCCAAAACCGGAAAATTTTTTTCCGGATTTAACTTTTTTTTTTTTTTTTTTTTTTTTAGAGATTCCGGATAAAAAAATTTAACTTAACAAATTTTTTTTTTTTTTTTTTTTTTTTTTTTTTTAGAGATTCCGGAAATTTTTTTCCAAACTAAATACATTTTTTTTTTTAAGAGAAAAATAGCTAAAATACTGAAATCTAACGCTACAAAATCGAATTGTTTTTTTAAATATTTGTTTCATTAATTTAAAAAATTTCAAAATGGTGTAGAATAATTTAGAAATTATCAAAATAGCTAAAATACTGAAATCTAACACTAAAAAATCGAATTGTTTTTTACTACGAACAGGGCCGATTTTGTGCTAAAATACGGTAAATTTACTAAAATACGATAAATTACGCTAAATTACGTATAAATGGGGCTTATTTTGTGGCATCTTTCATAAATCATAAAAAATAGTAAAAAAAATTCCAAAAATAATAAAATTTGGTGTTCTAAAAGTTTATTACATAACTAATTTACTGAGCTACGTAGATTGAATAATAGAAATGAAAATCTTAATCGAAAACTTCAACTGAAGTTTTGAGGCTCTTCTATTTGTTTTTTGGCGATTCTGAATTTGGAAAACTGGCGACGCCAGTCCGGACGCATGCGCATTTTCGCAAGCTTTCCGAAAAGTGGTCATTTGCTGAAATCGGACACTCGAGCGCCGTTTTATGGCCGTTTGAAGTTTCGTCGTCGTTTTTCGCCTTCTCAGTGAAGATATTATCCCTATTCGTACGTAATTTAGCGTACTTTACCGTATTCTAGCATAATTTTACATAATTATTGTAATTTAGTGTAATTCAGCATAAATCAAGTAATTTGGCTTGTTTTAGTATAAATATGCTAATTATATATAAAAAAATGTAATCTATCAAATATTTAAAAAAATAATTCGATTTTTTAGTGTTAGATTTCAGTATTTTAGCTATTTTGATAATTTCTAAATTATTCTACACCATTTTGAAATTTTTTAAATTAATGAAACAAATATTTAAAAAAACAATTCGATTTTTTAGCGTTAGATTTCAGTATTTTAGCTATTTTTCTCTTAAAAAAAAAAAAATTTATTTAGTTCGGAAAAAAATTTCCGGAATCTCTAAAAAAAAAAAAAAAAAAAAAAAAAATTTGTTAAGTTAAATTTTTTTATCCGGAATCTCTAAAAAAAAAAAAAAAAAAAAAAAAAAAGTTAAATCCGGAAAAAAATTTTCCGGTTTTGGAAAAAAAAAAAAAAAAAAAAAAAATGTTAAAACCGGAAAAAAAATTTCCGGTTTTGGAAAAAAAAAAAAAAAATGTTAAAACCGGAAATTTTTTTTCCGGTTTTGGAGTTCAATTTCCGGAAAAAAATTTTCCGGGTTTAGAGGCCAAATCCGGAAAAAAATTTTCCGGTTTGGGTATTTTTCAAATTTTCAAGACAACATGGGTATTTTTTGTAATTTGATTTATTTTTTGGATATAAATAAAAAATTCGGTGTGTTTGTTGTCTAGTAGTTGAGAATTCTACTTTGTTTTTGTGATGTTTTGAATTCAATTCCCACTAACTACACTTTATTTTTTGCTTTTCACAATATAATGTATTTTATAGTCCCCTCTATTCAATTTTTTTTAGTTCCGTCCTGAATGGATGGGTTATTTCAAAATCAAATAATAAATAGTATTGTTACTACATGTGGTGTTTCATTGTATAATTTTCTTGATGGCAATATAAAGGCATATATACTTTCAGCTCAATATTTAATCTCACATTTTTTTTGGCATACTTACATAGATACTTTATTAAGTAAACTACAACATGACAAAAAAAAAAACTCAAAACTAAGAATGTGCAAAATAAAATCCAAAAGAGTTAAACATAAAATAATGATTAAAACTATAAACATCATAAGGTAATTTTCTATGCCAAAAGAAGTACTCACTATTGCTACATGAGCCGTTTGAACTAAATGAAGAATTGATTTGTTTGGAAATAAATAAAAAATAAAATTTACAAAAAAAAACTTCTTTTCTTTGGCTCTGTGATAATCAAATATCTTAATAGATATATAAAGGTCAATAATGAAATAGAACATTTCATAACTTACAATGTGTGCCGATACGTACGTATCGCAAAGAAGTTTTGAGGGGAGGTTGGTTTTCTATTCTCAATAATATAGTAATATTTTTTGAATATTTTAGTTCAAAATTAGTGACAACTATTGAATTAAAAACCTAATATAGAAAAAGTTTCCCATCACAAGATAGCATAAAACTTTAAGTTGTTTTTTGTTGTTTTTGTTTATAATTTGTATAATTTAATTTATCATAAAATAGTTTTTTTTTTTTTTTTACTATTTATGTTTATGCAGTTAATGATGCTGGAGATGAATTTCAATAAGGAGTTCATTGATCTGAACAGCACCCCTGCTGTAGATTTACCAAAGAAGTACCACTCCTATGCTGCACAGGTATAATTATTCGATTTGATTACTAAATTCTAAAATTTGATTATTTCTATACTTCCTTGCGAAAGTTTAAGTAGAGCTTTTAGTGGTTTAGAATAATTCTTGAATTCTTAATATAGTCCAAAAGTTGGGCACAATGATATGTAATCTGCCTTCCAGGCTTACTTTTGGAAACCAACAAAATAGTTATCAAAATCGGTAAAATAAAATCGGAGATATGTTATTCCTTTTTATAGTTTTGTGTATAAAATTTGGTGTAATTTGAAAATTGTTTAATCACCAATCAAGCGCCAATGAAATTGAACTGTCATTTTTTTTTAATAAATGATGATTTCCGTTTTCATAATGCAACCAATTTATTTCCATTGAAACAAAAAAATGGTTGCCTTACATCAAACCTGATATAGAGAAGATTATCTGTAATTTTACCTTTTTGATAACTGCTTAGTTGGTTGACACAGTTGCCAAATTAGTTTGTTGTCAGTACAATTATAACCTATCCATTTACTTTTCCTATATTGGTTGCAACAAAAAAATAGATATATACAGATTGAAATAGTACACAAAGATGCAAAGAATATATGTGCATAAATGTACTTCAAAATCAAAACAGGACAAATCCAAACTTTTATGTATAGTGAAAGATATATTTGCTTTAATTCCTCGAAGACTTTGATCTTGTACAAAATTAATCATTATAATGTGTTGTTTATTTTATGTAGATTTGTTGGGAACCTATATTCCCCCCTATGCCTGGCGAAACTAGCAGCCCACCACCAAAGAGAAGGAGCTGCAAGAGGTCGCAAGATTTGCCTGATGGTTGGATTGTGGAGGAACCTGTCAGGCCTTCTGGCAAGTCTGCAGGGAAAACAGACAAGGTACTTCAAAATTTATTTTTCTTATCCATTTCCTTTGGACTCTAATTGCAAAATAGAAACCAAATCTGATGTGCTGTACTATTGAAAGCAATTTTGCCTGCACTTCAAAAAATAATTGCAAAGTTATTTAGGTTTGTGTAGGCTCGGGACGTTTTGGTCTCGAGTCATTTGTTCAGATTTTTATCATCTTGGTTAGCATCGGCCTTGCATGATGCGGGTTTGTATAACTCTCTAGTTAGGGTCATTTCATGTTTGTGTCATTTTGTGTCTTGGGTCATTCAGATCTTGTGACAAGCGAGTTGAGATATTGGTCAATGAGATTGTTTCTGGTTATATTTATAAAATTGATTTTGGAGTGTGTTAAGAGTTCTTTCTGGTCAAACTGGGCAGTTAGTTGAGTTGAGCATGTCAGGTATCAGCATCTAGTGGGTCATATTATGTATCAATTCTACACTGGTTCCGTAAACTCAGGATCAGGGCTAGTCAGGATCCCTGTTGTAGTTCATCGAGCTCTGGTCATGCATGTTAAGTTTCATGTCGTTGATTTTTCAAAAGAGTGTTTTTAAAATATAGTGTCCTGGAGGAAAATAAAACTGAAACATGGTTAAAGAAATGTTTCTCATTGTTAATTTTATCCTTCTCGTTCATTGTAGTTTTTCATCGAATCAGGGACTAGGAAAAAGTTCAGATCAATGCCGGAGGTGAGGCGTCACCTTGGGATGGCTTATCCAAAACCCTGCAATAATAAGCCCATGAAGTTTCAAGTACATGGAGGTATATTAACAATGCTATATATTGTATTTTTTTTTTTTCCAACAACACGTATAATCCATCTACTTGAAAAATAACATATGGTCGCAACTGTTTTGCAAATTGGAAAGGCATTTTCTTTGTTCCTGTATGAGTCTTAGAGACATTTTCTTTGTGCCGATATGGTAATAAAATATCACTTTGTTTTATAATTCCTTAGGGAGTCGTTGAAGGGGAGAGCCGGAGAGGCCAAAAGGATTTCTGCTGGATAGGATCTCACGAGTGCGGTGTATAGCTAACTTGAATGTTGGATCATATTTCGGCATCGATCTGAGGCCGTTCATTTTAATAGGCATCAAGGTAGGAATTAAAGTGCCAAATTTTGGTTTGTTGTTTTTGTTAACTCTTGATGTATACCAAAATAAATTCAAAATGATATAATTTTTTGTATGCATGTGTTGTATGATATGTATAAAATATGTAATAAATAAATTGGTTAATTAGCATTAGAATATAGCTTTTTAATAATTTGATTTCGTTGACATCAGATCCTCTTGGTATTGGATCACTCTAATTATATTCAATAGAATGCTAATTATTGATCATAGCCTACTCTTCCATCATTAGAAAAAACAACACACGTTTCACTTCGTAAGGATGATAAGGAAAATCTTGGAAACCGTTGGCTCTCTACAACTATATATTGCCCCTCTTTCTTTGACGCAACATTATTTTTTCTCTCCAATAAGAAGCTAATATTGCTCTTTCACATCTGGAAATACATGTCTACGTATATATTGTGCTAATGTATACCGGTCAATAGGATCAATGCACACTTGTCTATTTCAGTTTAGAGTTTAGACTGCTGATAGCTGTCACGTGATGTTGATCAAGTTAAAATGTGTTTGACAGCTATTGGCACTCGTCTTGACAATTCCTGACTAGTTTTTCAAATTTTTTAAAATGCACACTTGACTATTGCTGAAGGCATACTTAGTTATTGCGCCAATACAATTTTCCTTAGTTTTTTTTTAATTTAACACAAAATAATTGGAGATTATATATGAAGAATATCCTTTTGTACTCTGTTTCATTTATGGATCTTCTCCCCTTCCTTTCTTATTACATACCCTCCATACATCTAAAGCAAAAGAGGGATGGATCTTAATTAGGCAAAGTGGACCTTTATAAAATTACAGCACCCGTTAAATTTAAAACAGGTGGTGCATATCAGCATATCAGCATATACACGAGTTCGGGGAGCGCACTGACGTCACTCAGCCCCATACGCTCTCACCAGCCCAAGTTTCTACTGAATGGGTCAAATTCCACAATTAAGCCCAAAATACAAATAAAGGCGAGAGAGAGATAAAATAGAAATAGTAGCAACCAGCCAACCACAGTAAACATATTTTATTTTTAATAATATCCTTTACAACTTATAATACCGTACACCGTATTAGTTCGCTGATTTATACAACGGTTTTCACAATACATAAGAAATATTTCTTCAGGGTTGGAACAAAATTCGATGGAATGCAGTTGAGACGCCTAAAATGAAACTTGAGTCTCTTATTCCTTTCTCTCCATAGGGGCCTAGGCTCCCGCTGCCCATACCGTATCCCATCTTACTCTAGCCTGACTGCTCAATGAAGATCTGATTTCAAGCCATATATCCCCAAAGTTTTTGTTTCATATACCTTTTCCATCGTTGTATTCATGCTGAACCTGATAATAAAATTTTCTTCCTTCTTCGTCGTTGTTGTCTTATTCCTCAATCGTGAAAATGGAAATAATCTACGATACAATCTGGCTCTCATTTCATCTTCAATTTTCTCTCTGTTGTCAACATGGCTTTTTAATTCAATCTTTTTTCTCCTTCCTCTTAAACCAGTCTTGAGTATCTGTAGCTTCCTCCTTCAAGCCTCTTCAAAATTTGACTTCCTCCTTTAAATATTGCAAGTAATATTTGTATTTAGTAAAATAGAATTTGTAAAATACTTGAGGCTGAGATTTTTGAGTTTATTTGATATAATAGATTATTAGTATTATTCGTTATTCACCCGCTACCGTTTCGTTACCCACTAATCTTAACGGGTATGAGTAGGATAGAGTATGATCAATTCTTAATGGGTACGAGTAGGGTATGTTGGATTTATTGCCAACCTCGTTGGATTTAATGCCAACATTGAGCATATATGTATCTAATTATGGATTGTTTACTATCATATATGATTGTCAATTAAAGTGATCAAATAAGGTAATAGACAATCAATATATATTTATTATGATATGGTTCACAAATGTGTAGAACAATTTAGGCAAAGATCAAATCATTGATGGACTGATTCTGAAATTTGCAATTAAGGAAACCGATTCTGCAGCGGCCGCACGGATTTTGATGCAATAGCACAAAATACCTTTTTTAAGTTTGCATGATTGCCATTTTGACATAGGTAGATCAATAGTGGCATATTGAATTGAATTGAACTGTTTATGTGACCGAATTGTTTTACTGTAATAATAAGGTCCCAACAGGGTATGGATATGAGTAAGATCAATTTTTAGTAGGTATGGGTATGAAAATGCTTCCCCACATGGGCGGATCTAAGGCTTAGCCAAAGGTGGCTAAGCCACCCCTATGATTTTAAAATTTTAATTATACGTATAGGAATTTAATTGAATTTTTTTTTTAACTTTTTATATAGTCTAGCCATCCTCAATAAATGACATATGTTTAGTTGTAGTCTAGTGGTTAAAGTTCTATTTTATAGTTGAGAAGTCTTAAGTTCAAATCTCACTCACTACAATTGTACATTTTAATTAAAAAAATTTAGTCACTCCTATCAAAATTTTCTTATTTCGCCCCTGCTTCCACCCTACCCGTATTATATCCATTGACACCCCTACTATGGATGCCTTCCTTTTGAAACATTAATGGGTCATACAGATTCTAACGTGAGAAGAGATAACTCCATTGGGATTATAAGCAAATTTTCATACGGAAAAAGAATGCAACAATTAGCGATCAAACAGCTCTTTGAAATTTGGATTTCATACAGAGAGTGCGGTTAAGATACAAGTACTGGATAGAAGCCTTGGTCTAAGCACTTCATGTTCTCCATATATCAAAGTTTAAATAATCAATCTGAAGTGTTCAATATATTCTGCATATTAAAATGTGCTTGGAGATCAAATTTTACATTTTTTTGAAACTTTTTTACTATTTTCTTAGAATTTTTAAGAACCACTGTTTTCAAAAAAATATTATTTATTTGTTTCATCAAGAGTGTACTAATTAATACTAACGGATGTTACCTTCTTTCGTTAGCTAAAAAAATCAAAAACTGTTGTTTCCTCTCTGTATTCTGTTTTGGAATCAAATCATGAAAACATAATGTATCAATGGCGGAAATTTTTCCTCTCTTTGCCATATCAATTTCATTTTTCTCTCTCTAAGTTTTTACTTTGTGTTATGGTCAAACCTAAAAATGAAATAATATATTGATGCCTTTTTCCTATTTCTAGTAAGATACAAAATCACAATAAAAAGAGAAGAAAGAGAAGCATAATTGAATCAGCAAATTTCTCATATGTTGTTATGCTAAGCGCCACCCATTGATACATCTCCCACTATGCAGTATGTTCTATGCATCTGTTGTCAATTAACTCATCATTATGCTTTGTTAGATGGGAACGTGTGCGCTGTCTGGACCAAAATAGCGCTGGCATTATCCACACCCGGTTACATACCTTACATATATAACCACTAATCAAATAGCCAAAACTTACATGGTTCGTGCATATGCCCTTTCCCACTGTAAAACTCCCGGGACTAGTACAGATTCTACAGAACATTACAAAATCGCCCCACCACTTTCACAATTTCTCATACAATTTTGTTTTTTCTAGTATTTCTACTCCCAAAGAGATAAGCACTGGCATTCACAATCCAAAGAAGATACAAGCTCTAAATTTATAGAAAAGTACCATAATCATGATCCCGCTATATCAGCGACCATGGTTTCTACAAACTAACAACAGAGCTAACCATACGTATAGAAATTTAACCACCAAAGAAGACTAGCGTTCTACGACCGCTATTTTCAGAAACCAAAAGTAGTTTGCGCATTTTTTCTTGAAACCGATCCATACTTCTTACCAGTGTTGCCATAAAATGCAGGTTGATGTAAATCCAAAATCATCATCTTGATTCTGCCATCGTTGTGAGTTTACCAATTAAATGCCCTCTTCGTGATTTAACTAATTTAAGGCCCAATTAAATAAACATAATAGTTAGCTAC
Source organism: Carex kokanica (assembly GCA_025461125.1). Taxonomy (NCBI): domain Eukaryota; kingdom Viridiplantae; phylum Streptophyta; class Magnoliopsida; order Poales; family Cyperaceae; genus Carex; species Carex kokanica. Next base: position 44,864 of record JAJGRX010001058.1, on the reverse strand, counting down.
TTAATTACATATACTCTATAATAACTAAGACCGGATAGATAGTTAAATCTGTTCTCCTTGTCCTCGTCTTTTGTTTGAGCTTTATGATATAAGAAGTGCTTCTATTTCTTTATCAATTCCAATTAACTCCCGTTTATTCCCATCTCCTATAAGGCACAATGTTATCCATTTCAAGGCCTTTATTAAAGGTCAACCAGAAAAAAACTTACAATCTTGGGCACATCTGCATATTGACTAATCAACTCACACCCTTTACATACCAGCACTAAGATCTATATATTCAACAGTAGAGAAGGAAATACGTGACACGCCGTGACGTGACGTGACAAACACGCCGTGATTTGGTCACGTGACGTGACGTGACGTGATCAAAATAGTGGCAGACGATCACGTCACGCGAATGGTCACGTCACGCGTAGTCACGTCGTGACTACACGTGATGTTATATAACATGACGTGATATGACGTGACATAAATTAGTCACATTGAACTTTTTTTATATTTTAATTTAAATTGTTGAAAATTCAGAAAAAAAATATATCAAAAAATATGAAAATTATAAAATTTGTAAAATAAGTAAATAATGTTGCAAAAATTAACTAGTAAATAATATTCTAAAAATTGTCAAATTTTTTGGATAAAAGATATTGAGTGAGGCTATGGTGCTATGCATAGCACCAATGGCTAGTGTACTACGACTCAATATGATACTTTTTAAAATCCTAACGGTCGATCCGACCATTCCATGTGATATCCATATGAATATGTACTTGCAAACTAAATTTTATATTTTTTCGAATTTTTTTACTATTTTTTTAGATAGGTAAAAAAATCAGTGTTTTTTGAAAATTCTGGACCATCAAAATTCTACCTATCTGAAAAAATAGTAAAAAAATACGAAAAAATATAAAATTTAGTTTGCAAGTACATATTCATATGGTTATCACATTGAACGGTTGGATCGACCGTTAGGATTTTAAAAAGTACCATATTGAGCCGTAGTACACTAGCCATCCGTGTTATGCATAGCACCATAGCCTCACTCAAAGATATTTAAGCCCGTTTCATTAAGAAATATAGTTTTTACAAACAGCCACAAAAGAAAAGTCTGAATATACTATGAATATACTACAGAAACATAGCTTAATAGTATTAAGATCGGACTGATTTTAAAATTCCAAAACTATTTTAGTGCAAGCCATCCAAACAATCCGTGACTATGCGTGTTTACGTGATTACACGTGACAGTACGTGATCACGTGATGTGTTTTATAACGTGACGTGACGTGACGTGACGTGATTAGTTTACGTGACGTGACGTGACGTATAATTTTTGTTAAATACAGTCACGTCACGCGAATAGTCACGTCACGCAACACGTGAATCACGTCACGTAATCGACACACGTGACGTGACTGATCACGCCGTGACAAATTTCCTTCTCTATTCAACAGTTACAACTCTTAGTTTCACAACCACCAAATTAAATGTATTCAACTGGGAATTGTTCCATTAAGAGTATGAAATTATGAATCGTTCTAGAAATTAATTCCATAATCACTAAATGTGTACCTATTGCAAGCTCCTGCCTTTCTTCGAAAAAATCCGCATATTGACAGTTTGTCTACGCCATTCCTCAGCTGGTATCTAAACAGTTGAAAAGCATAAGATATCAAATTTATGAATATTTCAAATACCAAAGATAATATATCAGATTGTTCTAGCATCAATTAGGTTTTCGCATATATCTGACCAAGAAAAAAATTCACATGCTAGTACTTGATATAAACCATAAGAAGAAAACAATTTGAGAAATAGAAAAAGAGAGGTTAAGACCGCAGGAAAACCAGCATAGTCACCGGGTGCAGTAATATTCTTTGTGACACAGCTGTTTGCCGCAAGTCGAACCTGAAAATTATAGAATAATTTATGATAAAAAATAGTTACCCCTCCCCCAAAGCAGCCTTCATGAAGCTGGTTACAATCTGTTCATATCCTATTTCTGAAAATCTGGTTATGCCATAAAGCTCTCATTTCACTGAACTTGTGCAGAACATTACTAAGAGTTTCGACATGTTCCAGTACCATAACAGTTAACCATAATTTTTTGTTGTTACCTTTGAAGCAATTTCAACATGGTCCTTTATTGCACCTCGACCTCCCATAACTACATAGTCACCTAATCTACATCACCAAAGATATCAACAATTAACAAAAGTAGGGAAATAAAAATTATTAGACAAGTTATAAATGCATCCAGGATAGCACTAAAAAATAAATTCTGTAAATTTGTATAATATAGAAGAGGGTACTTAATACTACAAATGCCGCGAGCATTGCAGTTATACATGATATTACCAACAAAACTAGCAAACAAGTAACCTATCATTCTTCTTTGTTGTTTGATTAATTTTTTTTTATTTTCTAATTATGTGTGTGTTTAAGTCTTATGGCCGTACCAAGAACTAATTGAGGCTGTTAGATTGTTTTCACCAAAATTTCAGTTACAAAAATCATTTCCGAGAAATACTGCCCACAAACATGCCATAATGACCAGGTCCAGGTCCTTATTTTTAAACAGGTGCGCAAACAAAAATAAATAAAGACAAAAAAAAAAAGAATTAGGAAGTACATAGCAGAACCAGCAATGCCAGATTGGCCACAAATAATGCAACATTTTCCAATAATCACATTATGACCTATCTGAAAGATAAAACATATAAACGAGGTTAGAAAAATAATGTACCAACCACTATAACTTCAGCTTGTAGGTGCTGGTACCAAGATGACTGGTATTATACCAGGCTGCAGAATGGTACCACTGTACCGTAATGTCCAATTATTCCCCAATAGATCGTATCTTATGCAATGAGCCTCTACTCAAACCTAATATGTACCTGATTTATCCTAAATTGAATAATTGATGAACCAAACACCAAATAAGTACAGAAAAGGATAAAAGACAACAAAAGGAGGATAAATCACACCTGGACAAGGTTATCCAGTTTTGTAAAGTTTCCAATGACTGTGTCTCTCCAACTGCACTTAGAAAAGATATTGATATGAATGCACGGACATGAGTTTAAAATTTGTCAACTGTTACAGAGTTTCACTAGCGTACCAGTATTTCTTTTGACAGATACCGGGAAAACATGAATGAAGTAGAACCATTAGAGTTTTTTTTTCCAGTAAAACTATCATTCGTGCTTTCAGTAATTGCTTATAAGTTATAACAATCTATTGTTGGGATTTTCAACCATTCCGCAGTTTATTAATAGAACACCCCAAATAAGAACATCAGAGACTAAAAAGGAAATGCAGCTGCAACTTTCCAAAATGGATCAGAACTGACAGGCATGGTACAGATGTGCTTTGGTATCAGTTGGCCACCAGCAAAAAATTAAATATCTTCTGTGCAGCTTTGATACTGACTTACTCATATAAAACCAGGAAACGCAGCTATATTATGTTTTTTTTTAAGGTTAGAGGGCAAGACGCCTTCTAACATATTTTATAAATAATGAAAAAGCAATATTTACAATGTATCATCGTAGCCAGGTTATGACCTAGCTTAAAACGCAGCTATATGTTAAACAATTATTCTATATTTCAGTTAAAAAGGGTTGTACAAGTGCACCAAACCTGCCTCTGTCGATGCATGTGTTAGCACCGATCTCCACATGGTCACCAATTCTAACATTTAGCATCTGTTACAGAAAGCAAAATGGGGTCAAGCCTCTTTTACAAATTGTTGTAAATTTAAGGGGTCTACATGGAAATATTATAAATTTACCTGAGGTTTTTTTACCACTTGCCCCTTATCATCTATAAAAAATCCAAATCCTGCATAAATTATTAATTTGGTACATAAAGATATAGAATTGTCAGATAAGAAAAACTGTAACTAGAAAAAAAAAATGTAAGAAAAGAAAAGGCACCAGATGTTTAGTGCCTACATGTAATATTTATGACTGTGTATATTTTTTTTTACAAGAAGAAACATGGTCAATCACCATGGTACATACCACGGTACTAAAAGAAAATGATGTCCAAGTAAATTAAATTAATCATACCATCTTGACCAATGCACACACCATGATGGATTACACAGAATTGACCAACAGAACAATTGCTCAGTACAACATTGTACCTAAGTTTAGTTTACCAAGAGAAAAATTAAATTCTTGATTGTCATAAGCACCTTGCTTTATTAGATATCACAAAGAGTAGTTTATTGCAGATACTGGTTCCATATATATCCTCAATCAAGTATCTAACTGGTTCCTAAGGGAAAAGTTCAACAAACTTAACCCTAATGATAAAATAAAAGAATTTTAAATTTAAAAAAGGCGCAGGTAAAACTTTAAAAATTAAATGGTTTTTAATAAAAAAGAACCCTATTTTTGTCGATTCTCCGATTGAAGTCAAAGGACCCACTACTGTACCAGAGCCAATTTGTACATCTTTGGCAATTGTACAATCTGAATGCACAATTGCACCATTCTCTATGAGTGCAGTGTGATCAATGCATGCTGAATTGTGAAAAATACCACCTCCATTTTCCCATCTAATATACTCTGACTGCTCTAAAGTTTTCCCATGATAACCTGATATTCACAGATGAATTATAATATATACTGAATTTAAAAGAGAGATTGGTCAAATATTTGGGTTAAGTATGCACAAAAGCCTATGATTTGATAAACCTAAGTACAACTTTTCTTTTTTCAAGCAAGAGAAAGACCAACAGCAGAGATGAGGTAATCAAAGTATCAAACAGCATAAAAATATTCTATATACCAGACATTGATTTGTTGAAGGGATTCTATACAAAAATAAATAAAAAATTCTCCTCATGTCCACTTTTAATTCACTTACTGGGAAGTTCGTCAGAAATGCCTGAAACAACTCGAGTGGGAGAAGTGTACTGTCGGGATAACATCAGGTTGAAGTACTTAAACGATACTCTCCTCAACGCCATTGCCATTGCTCGTTTACTCCAATAATCAGGCCAGGAGAATTAAAAGGTAAACTAGGGACAGATTTGAAATTTGAATGAAATAGCTGGATACTTGGATTAAAAACAAGAGGGGTAAACAGTGAGTACACTTAATTCCGGTGCGGCCTTCAGTGGTGGAGTCGCTGGTGGTGCCGCCAGATATAGGGACTTCGGCTAGCGCGAGTAAACGGATTAGTAGAGGTCGCCTGACAAAGAGAGACTGAGGTAACAGAATATTTCCATTTCGATTCGGACCGTATGATCAAAATTCGAGCCAATCCGACCGAAGTGGAATGCACGGAGCCCCTTTGGATTCTGATCGGACGGTCAAATCTAAACATAAATATTCTGTTACCGTAGGTGATATGAATTCGCCAAAGAGAAGGGTTCCTGGAAATACTGGTTAACCGGTTTAGTCAAGTCCTCTGAGCATTTCATAAAACATCTTGAGAGCATGTAATTGTTCAATAATATCGAGTAAAATATTAATTTTTGAACTGTCATGTACTACTGAACAGCTTAAATTCACTAACTGAATTGTTTCAAGTATTTATGTCATGGGCGTCTATTCACTTTTCTTTAATAATAAATTAAAGATGTATTTTAAGTTCAAATTACTCAAATCAATAGATGTTATCTTAATAATATTATTAAGGGAAAATTTCCGGTGTACCTATCTAAAATTTTGAAACAGCCAATTTCTCCATCAAAATATCATAATATCTAATATCCCCATACAAATTTAAAATTCTTTCTCCTATCCCCTTTTATTTATCATTCATTTTATTTAATTATTTTAAAATTTAAATGACCATTATGCCCCTCTAATTGTAAATGGATATGTCCAATGCATTTAATTTCTATTCTTCTTCATACGCCACCTCTGCTTTTAATTTTTGTTCTTCATTCTTCATAAGTTGGCTATCTTTCTTACGGTAGCTACTGAGCTCTTCCAAAATAGAAAATCGTCAGAACCGGTCCCCGTGCCCCCTCTGCTGACCCCCTCATCTCGCACACCGACGTCATCTCACTCCCTAACGCCACTACCTCTCGTGCACACAGAAGCGACGCCTCCTTTTTGCCGGCGAACCTCTCGCACTCAGACCACCTCTCTTTCATGAATAATACCTAATGGATGATGCTTTCATTAATCGGATCAAACACAGTCTAGAGAGCACAACACAAAAATTGAATGAGGGGGCTCAGCCCTTAGAAAGTCAGCAAGAATTTCCAAAATTTTCACAAGTGAAGGTGCTAAAATAAACATTCCACATTACCAGCAAAGAATAAAGCATAAATTAATTACATTTTAACACAAGAACAAATAGAACAAAGTTCAATAAATACATAAGAATAAAGAATAAATTATTTTGTTAGGTTTCTCTTGCATGTACCAGTGTACAATGGTTCTTAGTGACATGACCACCTAGACAATGTCTTCAGGAGTTTTCGCATTGTGTGCTAGGCATTTGCGATATATAGCTTGATGAACTAAGCACTGTTTTGATGTACTGGGCACAACCAACTTTCATGTACATGGCACTTGGAATATCAAAGCTACGGACATGTTTCCTCCAAAATAAAATCCTAGTTAAAGCTACTGCAAAGAAGTAAAAAAGTAAAATAAATTAAAATAGAAAACTTAACTAATATTCTAGAAATAAAGAAAAGTGTCAAATAAGAAACAAAGATACATTACATTAATACATAAAAAATGGTGTCAGATGCTCATGATGTGCTCCCTGTTGCCTTTTTTTTTTTTTGACTTTGGCATTCACATTCCTGAGCATGCTTATTTATGGTTCCATATGCATTTGCTGTCCTGTAAACCAACTGTGATACTCCTTAACCTCCATTTTAATTCCCTGTATCGTTTCACATTTATCAGTAAATATTTGCCTACATCTCTCACGTCAAATGATAAAACATATGGTTGTGTGCACTCTTCTGACTTGCTGATTTGAAGGAATTGCTCCGTAATAATCACTGGTAATATTGTACTAGCACGGTGGTATTTGCATTTCATTTCACTGATAACTCTGTACCCTTGAGAACTACAGAACAATAATGTAACCTAATACAAATTAACACAAATATAAAAACTCAACATTTTAATATTGTTACGAGGATATTGCTCAATTCATAAGTGATTCCATGGTTACTAAAGATAGCTAATTAATTATTATTCCGGAGCAGAAAAGAAAGATGAGCACCATTATCCATTAAGGTATTATTCATGAAAGCATGGTTAATTTCATAATTCATATTAGATATTATTAAGGATCTTGATGGATTCGAACCATCATCCCCCCAAAGATTCAGGGACTCTGTCCAAATATTTGAGCTAAAGATCCATTTCACAAGACAATCTAATTGATGTACATCTACTACTCTTCAAAACTCGTCAAAAGAAATATAGAAAACAAGTGCCACAATTAAGTACTAAAATTCACAACATACCTGATTTTCATAGTTGAGCCCATAACTAGATAGTAACAGTTTACCAGAAGGTCAGTCGACTTGATCTAATACCGACTGATACCAGTGCCAATTCAAACCCTCTCGCGTTCTCTGGTACAAACAAGTACCAAGTATCACCCCCTCCAAGTTACAGTACGAAAATACCTGTGCGATGGGATCGAAATATCCTGTGCAAGAGAGCAGCGAGCAGATTTCGTGTCCAAGGTGGTCCGAGTACGAGAGGTTCGCCGGCAAAAGGAGGCATCGCTTTTGTGTGCGCGAGAGGTAGCGACGTTAGGGATTGAGATGGCGTCGGTGCGCGAGATGAGGGAGTCAGCGGAGAAGGGGCGGCACGGGGATCGCTTCTGACGATTTCAATTTTGGGAGAGCTCGGTAGCTACATAAGAAAGATCGACAGCTTACGAAGAATGAAGAACAAAAAAAATTAAAAAGCAGATGTGGCGTGTGAAGAAGAAGAATAGAAATTCAAAACACTGGGCATATCCATTTACAATTAGAGGGGCATAATGGTCATTTTAAATTTTAAAATAATTAAATAAAATGAAAAATAAATAAAAGGGGATAGGAGAAAGAATTTTAAATTTGTATGGAGATATTGGATATTACGATATTTTGATGGGTAAATTGGCTATTTCTAAATTTTAGATGGGTACACCGGAAATTTTCCCTATTATTAAACGCTCATGATTTTATTTTTTTGCTAAAACAATAAGATATTTTAAATATTCATATCACGCATCCCAGTTCCGACATTTTTATTAATTTCCAAAATTAATTACAAAATATCAAAAATAAAAATGCCCAAACCGGCCATTTTTTTGCCGGTCAGGAGGTTTTTTTTTAATATATTTGTTAGATTACTTCTTTTGATATATAATTAGCAAAATTATACTAAAATACGCTAAATTACTTAAAATCATGTTAAATTACACTAAAATACGGTAAATTGCGCTAAATTAAGCCGTTTTATGGTCGTTTAAAGTTTTGTTGTCGTTTTTGGCCTTCTCAGTGAAGATATCATCTCTCTTAGCATAATTTAGCATAATTTAGCGTATTTTAGTATAATTATACATCAAAAAAAAAAATCTAACATAAATTAAAAAAAAAACTCCTGACCGGCCAAAAAATGATCAGTTTGGACATTTTTAAAAATATCCAGCTAAGTTAGATATAATTAATATTTTGTAATTAATTTTGGATATTAATAAAAATGTCGGATCCCAGTTTGCTGAAATGCATTTACATATGCATTATTTACTTTGTTTCCTTTAATAGTTTAAAATCACATATCAAATCATATAATTACTAAAACCAACGTGAATGGCTGAATGCTCTACACATTATTACCTATAACCAACGTGAATGGAAATTTTCTTAGGAGTCACTTCTCACTTGACAATACTTATTTTTTGACAATATTTCACAATAGTTTTTAATTAATTCAAATAAGATAAAGAATTGAAAAGTAAATTCATGGATATGGTATCCAACACGTAGGTTGTTCAAAAATCAATTTTCATATGATTAAAATATTATTTGAAAATACATAAAAGATCGTTAACTTAGGCAGCTGAAACATCAAATTATTTGACGTACGGTGAAATATACATCACATGTTATTATTTTCTCATAAACATAAATTTACATCATATAAATCATACCTTAATGCTTGATTTTATATTTAAGTTTTACTTAAAAAACTGTTAAGGTTGTTAAGATAAATAATGATCAAGTAGTTCCTTATATTTTAATACAAATTATATTCATACTAAATTTTTTGGTTATGCTAAAATACTAAGATACATTCAAACATTATGTACGGAAATTAGCCAGAATGCATTCACAACACATTTGATGCAGATTTTTACTATTTTTTTAAAATAATCTGAGACCATATTTTAAAGTACATAATTGCTAAAAACCAACTCACGTACTTTAGATATTATAGTCATCTAAAATTTGGAGAAAAAATAAGTTCGAAGGTGAGCAATTTTTGTCTCGCCGTTTAATGAAACGAGACTCTATTTTGTTATATTGTTATGCAGAAATGTGAATACAAAAAAGAAAAAAGAGAAATTACAATAAAACGTGATGATTGTTTTACAAGTGTAACATATTTTTCAATTTTTAGTCTAACCAAGAGGAAAAGATCAAAATTTTGAAGGGAGGAGTAGAAATCAACTTAAAAATAATGGTAGTAAATTGAGAGGAGGGAAAAGTTTTGTATGAGTGGGTCTCATAGAGTTATTTTGTCAAGAAATTTTGAAGAAGGTATTTTGTTTGATTTTTTTCACAAAAAAAATATTTTATAAAATTTTCTGAAAAGATCACTCGGCAATACTATTTTGACAATTTTGATAATAGTTTTTTAAATTAATTCAAATAAGATTGAAATTTTTAAAAGTAAATTTATACGTATGTTGTTGAACATATATATAAGTTCTTCAGCAACCAAATTACACACGATTAAAATATTTTTTGATAGGCTATTAGCTGACCGACTTTAAAAAAATATATTATTTAATACTGCATAAAGAACAATAATTTAGATAGTTGAAAATTTAAATCATTTGATGTACGATAACGTATACATCAAATGTTATCATATTCTTTAAAGACATAATATTTGCGTCATAAAATTATACTTTAATGTTGGAATTTAAATTTAAATATTTTATTAGAAGACCGTTGAGATCATCAAATTTAATAACTATCAAGTATTCCTTCTTCGTATCTTAATATTGCTATATTCACACTCATAATTTTGTTTTTGCTAAAACAATATGATACATCAAACATTCTGCACAAAAATCAACTAATGCATTTACAACGTATTTGATACAGATTTTTATTTATTTTTAATAATTTGAGACGGTATTTTAAATCATGTAATTGCTAAAAAACCAACATGCAATCTCTAAATAAGTAAATATTATCATCTAGATGTCAATTTTTTGTGCGAAATACAAATTCTACAACATATTTCACAAAAAATCCTCAGCAATATTTTTATAGCACATTATCATGTGCACCTATTATTGTTTTTAACAAAGTTCTAAATAGCGCGCTATAGCGTTTTTGGACCCCAAACGCTACGCTATGATATCAAAATGCGCTATTTGCGCTACGGCCGCTATAGTGGCCACTACAGCGCTATAGCGGTCCGCTATTTGCGCTATACAATATGGATTTTTTTTTTTTAAGCAATTTATATGGGTTTTAAATAAAGATAAAAAAAATCTCAAACCGAAATTGAATTTGTTGCTACTTGCTACAGATAAATCAATTTGAAATTGGGAATATAAATTGAAATTTGAATAGAAAAAAAGTCCAAACCGAAATTAAAATTTGATATAGAAAACAAAAATAGATTATGTCATGAATCATGATGCTTAAGATATTTTTAATAGGAAAAATCAATAGTTTATGATATTACTATGGATATTTTGAACCACAATTTGGACTTTGTACTGGTTCAATATGAATATTATAATTTCTTAATTACTTTGGTGTTATTTATTGTTATATGAGACTTTAGATAATGTTGATATTTAGTACAAATATTGAATATACAAAATGTAAAAAAAAAAAGGCTATTTGGAATAGCTTCCGCTATAGCGACGCTATTCGCTATAGCTTTTTTTTTAACCTTCCCGCTACGACGCTATAAACGCTATTTAGAACCTTGGTTTTTAATCAATGGCGCGCTTCCGCAATTCAGCTGATTAGGGGAGGAGAATCGTATGAAAATAAAGATAAAAAATAATAAAGAAGGTAGAGACGAGAATAAATTACTTAGAAAAACAAATGCGTGGTAGTAATAAACACTAACTTGCGAATGATAATGACTTCAGCGTTTACTAATGAATCCAAACTCATTTTTATTACATGTTTAGGTACCAAAGCACAATCTTTTTTTATTACTTAGATATTATAAAATTTACAATTTTGACAATAGCGTCTACTAATGCGTCCTGAAGTCATTTTATTTAAGTTTTAGATACTAAAGCAAAATTATTTTTATTATTTAGATGGGACAATCTAATAAAATTGGCGTAATTTGAACATCTAAGTGTCGATAAGACCTAATAATTTATATTGGGACAATCTAATAAATAACATCAACTTTAAAATTACAACATGTCTAAATCATAAGTATATGTTTTATTAATCATTTGATTTTGATATTTTTATGATTTAAGTACAAATTAACAAACGACAGTGTTAAGATAATAGATGACATATCCAGTTCTGTTCCAAATGGAGAGGATCGCACTCACTCCCCAACAGCTCCAACAGCAGATTATTCTCCTTGATTCCAGCGACTTCTATAAACTTCTACTGATTCACATTTTACCAGTACTATTTACAATAGTAAATGTAATTAGGTTAAGGCTAAACTCTATTATAAATACTGTGGTCATCTTCTCTTTGTACATCAACAAAATACAATGAATAAAATATAATTCAAATTCCATCTTTCTCTCTACGTTTATATGGTATCAGAGCTGCTAGTCAGCCGACATGGATCCTCCTCCTCCTCCATTCAATTCCACCACCTTTGATTCAACCCAGCCGCCCCCTACTTCTCCTACTCCCCAAAATTCATTGCTCAACCTCAGGCCTTCATTGAACCCACAGCAACCTCAGGCCTTCATTGCTCAACCGAATCATCCCTCTTCTTCTAACTCTGAGTGGCTTCTAGACTCAGGAGCCTCTCACCATGTGACAAGTGACTTGAACAACTTGTCATCCTTTATTCCGTATGAGGGTATGGACTCACTTCACATCGGTAATGGTACCGGTATGGCTATTCATCATATTGGCTCCTCTTCTTTCCATTTCAATTCTTGCACTGTTTTTCTTAATGATATTCTACATGTGCCCCAATTCACCAAAAACCTTCTTAGTCTCTCTAAACTATTACTTGATAATTCACTAATTATTGAGTTTTCATCTTCTTGTTGTGTTCTTAAGGATTCCCGCACCAAGCAAACCCTCCTTCAAGCTAAGCTCCATCATGGCCTCTACTCCATCTCCATTCCATCTTCACCTTCTCCTCGTGCTTTCTTTGGTGTTCATGTTACCGCCGACACTTGGCATGCCCGCTTAGGTCATCCCTCCGCTTCTACTACTCTTCATGTTTTACATTCTAATAATTTACCTTGCACTTCAAAAACTTTGTCTATGTGTCATGATTGTAGTGTTGCTAAGTGTCACAAATTACCCTTTTCTTATAGCACTTCTTCTACTTTTTCACCTCTTGAACTTGTGCATTCAGATTTATGGGGTCCGGCCCCCGTTTGTTCCACTAACGGTTTTCGTTATTATGTGGTTTTTATTGATGATTTTACACGGTTTACGTGGATCTTTTTTATGCGCTCTAAAGATGAATTGGTCCCTATTTTTACTCGATTTAAAAACCAAGTTGAGAACCTCCTAAACTCTACTATCAAAACCTTACGCACCGATAATGGAACCGAGTTCAAACCTCTTTCTCGCTTATTCCCTCACCTCATTTACCAAACCTCTTGCCCCTACACACCGCAACAAAATGGTGTTGCCGAGCGAAAACATCGTCATATAGTCGAACTCTCACTTGCGACTATGAATCGTGCCTCTATTCCTCTTACCTTTTGGGACGAAATTTTTGCGAGCATAGTCTACCTCATTAATAGGCTTCCTACCGCGACCAAAACACCCTCTCCATATTCCCTCCTTTTTCACAAACCTCCCGACTACACCATGCTTCGCATCCTTGGTTGCTTATGCTTTCCCTTAACCAAACCATACAATTCTCATAAACTCGAAAACCGAAGCTTGCCTTGTGTCTTCATTGGATATGGTTTATCTCAAAAAGGATACAAATGTCTTCACATTGATACTAATCGAATTTTTGTGTCTAGACATGTGTCTTTCGATGAAGGCACTTTTCCTTTTCAGGTGGCTGCATCTTCTTCACATCAGCCCAGCTCCACTTACACAACTTCTTCCCTGTGGCTACCTCTTCTTGATGCTGCTCGGCCTGCCAATTTCTCTTCGGCTGGTTCTGTCTCAAGCACGCCTGTTATTTCTCCTGGCTCGGCCTCTACACCTACACAGAGCCCACATCCTTCTACTAGGCCCAATCCCAGTTGTACCTCTGCTGGGCCTATCTCTTCTCCCACTGCGCACTTTCCCTCTTCCCATACTGAACCGAACCTCTCTGCCTCTGCTGGGCCGACTACCTCACCTCCTGCTGGGCCGAATACCTTCCCTCCTGCTGGGCCGAATACCTCACCTCCTGCTGGGCTGCCTTCCCTCCCATCTGCTGGACCGACACCTTCCCAAACCCCTCTACCAAATCTCAGTCCTACCACCGAATCCTCTTCCTTTCAGCCTGTGGCCTCTACTCACTCCATGGTGACCCGAACCAAAGATAATACAAGGAGACCAAAATTATTTCCTGACCATATTGCTCTTACTGCTTCCACATCATCTACTCCCGACCCTTTAACCTATTCTCAAGCTCAACACTCTAAGCATTGGCGTGATGCTATGGCTCATGAGATCGATGCTCTTGCGCGCAACAAAACTTGGTCTCTTGTTTCCCCTCCCTCAGATAAAAACATTATTGGATGTAAATGGGTCTACAAAACCAAACGAAAACCTGACGGCTCTATTGATCGTTACAAGGCGCGTCTCGTAGCAAAAGGTTTCAATCAACAAGAAGGCATCGACTACTTCGAAACTTTTAGCCCTGTTGTTCGTGCCACCTCAATTCGCATTGTTCTCACACTTGCCATTTCTCACGGTTGGATCCTTCGCCAATTGGATGTCCAAAATGCATTCCTACATGGCGATCTTCATGAGACGGTGTATATGCAACAACCCCCTGGTTTCGTTGATCCTTCATTTCCAAACCATGTATGCCTTCTCTCTAAGGCACTCTATGGTTTAAAACAATCACCGAGGGCTTGGTTCTTCACTTTGAGCTCGACTCTTCTTGCTTACGGGTTCAAAGCCTCTCAATGTGATCCGTCTCTCTTTGTCCTTCACTCTCAAGGCCGCACTATCATTTTTCTTGTCTACGTGGATGATATCATTGTCACCGGTAGCCATCCCGACTCTATCTTTCATCTCATCAACCACCTTCAAACCAAATTCGCTATCAAAGACCTAGGCCCACTTAGATACTTTCTTGGCATCGAAGTCACTTCTTCCACATTCGGTCTTCATTTGTGCCAATCCAAGTACATCCATGATCTACTTAGTCGTGCCAAAATGCTAGATGCAAAACCGTGCTCCTCTCCTATGGCCTCAAATCTCTCCCTTTCAAAACATGATGGCGATCCCATGGACGATCCTTCTCTTTACCGCTCGATAGTTGGTGCGCTTCAATATGCCACAATTACTCGCCCCGATATTGCCTTCGCTGTCAATAAGGTATCTCAGTTCATGCACTCTCCTTCTACCACTCATTGGTCAGCCGTCAAAAGAATTTTGAGATACCTCACTGGCACTCCCACATTTGGCCTCTCTATCAAACCATCCTCCAACCTTATTTTGCACGCTTATTGCGATGTTGATTGGGCGGGTTGCCCCGACGATCGTCGCTCCACATCCGGATTCTGCATCTACTTGGGCCCTAATCTCATATCTTGGAGCTCTAAGAAACAACCAACAGTCTCGAGATAAAGCATGGAAGCCGAGTATATGAGTCTTGCCAACACAAGTGCCGAACTCATTTGGATGCAATACATCTTGGCCGAACTTCATGCTTCCACCTCTTCTCCTCCCATCCTATGGTGTGACAACATTGGAGCTACATTTTTAGCCTCGAACCCAATGTTTCATGCTCGCACTAAACATGTTGAATTGGATTATCATTTTGTTCGGGAAAGAATCGCATCTTCTCAACTCCAAATTCAATTCTTGTGTTCCAAAGATCAAATTGGTGATGTCATGACCAAAGCTCTCTCTACACCTCGTTTTCTTCTCCTTCGAGACAAGCTGACCGTGACTATCGCCCCATCAGCTTGCGGGGGGGCTGTTAAGATAATAGATGACATATCCAGTTCTGTTCCAAATGGAGAGGATCGCACTCACTCCCCAACAGCTCCAACAGCAGATTATTCTCCTTGATTCCAGCGACTTCTATAAACTTCTACTGATTCACATTTTACTAGTACTATTTACAATAGTAAATGTAATTAGGTTAAGGCTAAACTCTATTATAAATACTGTGGTCATCTTCTCTTTGTAAATCAACAAAATACAATGAATAAAATATAATTCAAATTCCATCTTTCTCTCTACGTTTATAGACAGCCAGAAGAAAATGGGCTTGAACAGACCCTACGGGAAGTCAACACTGAACTAAAACATAATTTCGTTCGGGCATTTTCGCAAACACCCGTACATGAAATAACTAAACACTGTCGGGGCAGCTAAATTCTATACATTTCGTTCGGTCATTTTCGCAAACACTCAAACGTAATATCGGTCCTCTTATTACCATTTCCCCTCACATTCCCTTCAGCTTCCATAGCTCATGCACCAGCTCGTCTAGATCCTTGGAAGAGCTTCCTCCTTCCCTCACTGCCTCAGCTGCTGTCATTTGCATCTCCCTCGACTGCTCCCTGATGGCTTTCCCTCTCTCCCCCATTGCCTCTGCCATGACCGTCGCCAATGCATCCTCTTGTGGCGGCCCAAAACCTTCCCATGCACTCATTGCCACACCGGTCTCCTCCATGAGTAGTTTTGCATTCACGTACTGGTCGGCAGTCATCGGCCACGTCAGCATTGACACCCCGGCCGCTACAGATTCCAATATAGAGTTCCACCCGCAGTGTGTCAGGAACCATCCCACTGCCCCATGCCTCAGGATTGCCACCTGAGGGGCCCACCCCCTTATGGTCATGCCTTTGTGAGCCCTCCTCACCGCAAAGCCCTCGGGTATAACCGTGCTTTCTAGCACGACCCATATGAATTGAACCCCACTTTTCTCCAGCACAGCGGCAAGTGAGGTCGCTTGCTGTGGTGAGACCATTGCCTGGCTGCCGAAACAAATGTACAGTACCGATCCCTCTTGACATTTGTCAAGCCACGCGGTCACATCAGAAGAAGAGACTGTGTTGGCCCCCCCACGGTCCTGTACTCCATCACTTGGTGCCAGGGGACCCACTGCCCAGACCCGCTGATACCCCAAATCCTCCAATGGATTTTCCAAGTAGGCCTCCTCAAGTACCTTAAAGGTGTTCGATATGATACCCCAGCTCTTTAAATTCAACAAGAAATTTCGCTTAACCGATTCACTAACCTGATCTCCCTCTACATAGGTCCTGTACAACCTGGAGAGCTTGTACCATTCATACGATGGGGCTTTGGGTATGTCCGGGAACGAAACAACAAACTTATCATTAGTCGGGTCAGATCGTTGTGGCATTCGACGGAAGAGAGAGTGCAGAACTGCTGTCCCTAGAACACCAGATGGAGCAAAAACCATTCGAGGGATGCCAAGTTTCTCGGCTAAGGTGTGCGTCCATCCATGAAAGAAATCTGAAATAATTGCTGTGACAGGATGATGTGATTGGGACTGAATCCATGCAAGAAGGGGGTCATAGAGGCCGGTAACAGTGTGCATTAAAGTAGCGAAGCTAGTAGGTGGCATTCCCTTGGTGTTTTCGATGCCAGGAGAAATGGTAGTGTTGGAAGGAAAGGGGAGGGAAAGGGTTTCAATAGAAGGGGACTTAGAGAGGAGAGGGGTGAGAAGAGGGAGATTTGATGGGGTCACAACGATTGTCAGAGAGAGTTTTTGGAGGGAGAGGAGGTGCGCTAAGTCGAGAAGTGCGAGGATGTGGCCTTGTGCCGGGTAGGGAACTAGGAGGATATGTGGTGGTTGCTGGGTTTGTTCTTCCATTGCTGGTCTGTGTCTCCCGTTGCAAAATCAGTAAGAGAGTTTGACAGGTCAAAAGAAAAAGAAAAAATGAGGAATAAGTTGAGAGGGGAAATGTGATACGTAATAGATATATAAGGAGAAGAGACTACTAGGAAGCGAAAATAAATCTGCTGTGATTCCCGGGACTCTGCGATCCAGATCTCAACAGTTGTCTTTCTCAAAATACGTGCATGCAAATTTAATTTTCTGATCAAGAAGGAAGCTTCCTTTTACTATATTCGACAAGTGAATTTGCGGATCCGTATCCTCTGCGTTAACTCAAAAGGGAATCTATTGAATTAATGAATTTTAACCGTTTGATTTGAAACGGAGTCAATTCGACTCGTACCTATAATATAGGAGCTCTTTAATATTAGTGCAAATCTAATTGCACGAATTTTAAAATAAATTGGACGGTCGAGATTCATTAACTCAAAAAATTCCCTTTTGAAACAAATCTTTTGAGTTAATGCAGAGGATACGAATTCTGAATTTGCCAAGATCCCAGGCATGAAGTGTTCACACTATTTTATTGGTGCGCAACAGTCACGAATTAGTGAAGAGCAAAAATAAAAAATATTTAATAAAAGAATTTTTTTTTATTGATATTGTGTATTAATTACTTAATTACAATGACATAATATTTATTTATAAGCTTGATTAAGATACAATTCTAATTAACTCCTATAATTACAAATACTAATTGACTCCTACAATTTACATCTATTATTATCTTTAATACAATCTATACAATCCTCTATTAAATAAATAAAAAAGAGACGACTCCGGTTATTTCGGTATTTATGGGCTCAAAGAACCGAAGATGAAATATCAAATATAGGTCCACAGTAGGCCTGGTTAACTTAGACCGGTTTAAATTATTCATGTTTGGTTGAGATCTAAAGTTAAATAATGACTTAAGGTATTATTTGTTTGGTTAGAGTTAGTGGAGGACTAAAATTTTAAAAACCTAAGTTAATTAATTATTAATAATAATATACTAATTATATAATATTAATATATTAATAATTATTATTTATAATAAGATACTAATTATATAATATTAATATATTAATAATAACTATAATATTATTATAGTAATTATTTTAATATTTATACAATATAAGATATTAATTATATAATTATATATTAATAACACTTATTAATAATAAGATACTAATTATATAATATTAATATATTAATAATAACTATAATATATTATTATTATATTATTATAATAATTATTTAATATATTAACAATATAACATATTAATTATATAATTATTATTAATAATTATTATTAACAAAAAGATACTAATTATATAATATTATTATAATAATTATTTAATACATTAACAATATAAGATATTAATTATATAATGATATACCAATAATAATAATTAATAATAATATACTAATAATATATTATTATAATCATTCAAGTAAGGCAGGTGTAATAAAATTAAACCGTCGTGTGAAGTGGTTTAATTTAGGTTTGATTATTGGTGAAGAAAGTGCATGAAGTTATTCACGTCCCTTACAAATATTATTGCCTCCTTCAAGGCAGATGCCTCGGCTTGAATCGGGCAGCACACTCTCGCCGGAGCAGCCTTGTAAGTGACAAGTTGAATCCCTTTCTCCACAACAAAACCAACTCCCCCTCTCCACGGCTTCCTCCAAGAACCATCCACATGGCAAACAAAAGGAATTCACGTACGGATGTGCAAGTTGATATATATAATCTTGGCATCGTATATATATAGCTGTCGTGCACAGTACTGTCTGGTGAAAGCGATTTTTCTTCACTAATTGAGCTAGAAAAGCAAATAACTATGCTAATCATATTTCTAACAGCCTATTACATTGACTTTAACCATAATCTGTTGCAACTAACTCTAACTATAATCTATTATGGCTAACTAACTTGTTGTCTCTAATACATCTCCTATTAGGGGAAAATATAATTGAGCCCATAAGAATATTTTGTTAATAATTTTAGAAGAGAATTATTTTGTTTGATACTTTTTGAAAGAATTACATTTTGTATAATTTTCCCTCCCATAGATTTGCTGATTCAAAATAATTAAATACATAAAATTTATATAGTCAAGGTCCTAATAATGTTTACTTATTGGTCTAAAGAGTAAGAAAGACTGACATCATCATAGAATAAAGCAATGTTACCTAAGAGAGGAATAAAGATTTTTTTTTTGTTAGTTCAATAAAGAATTAATATCTTTGATTTTGAAGCGACGTACATCAAATTGCGTAATGTGTCACATTAACTGAAATAAACCATTAAATCATAACCGTCCCTTCCTCGTGATTTTAGCCGAATTTAAAACCATCCGTCAAGATCAAACAGCCAGGAATCTGCACTCCAAGTTTTTACTCCCCTTATTCGTCCTTCAACAAAAAAAAGCGTTCTTAATTGTTAAAAATGATCAAATAGGTCCATCATGTTAGAGCTGATCATAATAGATAAAATTATTTTTTTAATAAAAAGTAAACATAAGAATAACAAGAGATGAAGAGGCCTAGCATTCCTTTCATTAATTTGTTTCGTGGTTCCCTTCATGAGTTTGAGACATTTTCCTTCCGTTTGTATATATGCTTCGTTGAAGTTAAATTCTTTTGTAGCTGGATATAAATCGGAAGTAACATGTCATAAGATATATCATCTGCAGGAGATAGGTGTAGGTCCGATGCCCATCGGACCTACATTTAGGTTCAATTAGCTCTACCACCGTAAGATTAGCATCAAGATCTATGCGTACGAAAATTAATACATATTTGCACGTATTTTGATGCAGAGCACACGAATCTTGATGAGATTGAATGGTCATCACACCCATCGAACCAAGGTAGGTCCGATGGGCATTGGACCTACTCTGCTTCCCATCTGCAGATATATCCACATGCTTCCAACAGGAAAATTTCTTTTAGAACAAATTTGAGGTCCATCTAAGAGCCCAGCCCATCAGCTCATAAGCGGCCTCTAGAGTGAGCGAGAAACAGGTAACAGTGTGAGGTGTGACCGACCGGTTTGCTGTTCCACTAAGAACAAACTATAAAGAAAGCGCATGCTTAGTCCCACATTGATTTCCTTTACACCATAAGATTCGGTGCTGCCTTATAAAACCAAAGCGATGCCTCCATTGCAACTCATACCTTTCTCGGCCTTTTGGCTAAGATCAAGTGTAGTATCTGTTCTTATCAGTTTAATATCTGATATGTGGGCCATGTGCTCACAATGATATTAAATTTATTTTTTGTGGGGGAGGGTCCACCACAGTAGCTTGCTACTGGGGCCTTCGAGCGTTGCCCTTGCGTTGCACTACTGCATGGGTCTGGCGCATCCCTACCAATACTAATCAAAACTTTCCTATTTTAAAAAAAATTAAAAAAATTTAATTAATAAGAAATAATATCTAAGCTATGTTGCATAGATTTGGGTATCGTAGGGTGGATCCGTATCCTTTGCATTAACTCAAAAGAGAATCTTTTGAGTTAATGAATTTCAACCGTTTGATTTTAAACGGAGCCAATCCGGTTCGTGCCTATAAAATAGGAGGTCTTTTAATATTAGTGCAGATTTAGTTCGCACGAATTTTAAAACAGATCGAATGGTTGAGATGTATTAACTCAAAAGATTCTCTTTTGAGTTAATGCAGAGGATACGAATTCTCGTAGGGTGATATGGCAATTAAAAAAAAATTTTAAATCTAGAATACGGTATGGGTGATATGGCAATTTAAAAAAAAAATTAAAATCTAGAATACGATATGATGTTGCATAGATATGGGTATTGTAGGGTGATATGGTAATTTTAAAAAATCTAGAATACGATATGTCAATTATATATATTATTTTTTATTATTTTAATTGAGGATGGTTCAAATATATTTATTTTTTATGCCTTCACCAACATTTTTATTTATATCCAAAGTTAATTACAAAATAATAAAAATGTCCAGACCCATTTGGTTTTATTAAAAATGTCCAGACCGGCCAGAAAATGGCCGGTCCCTTATTTAAATAGAAAATCGGTCATTTTCTGACCGGTTCCCTATATTTTTTTTTTAGAGACAAATAGCTAAAATGCTGAAATATAACACTAAAAAATCGAATTGTTTTTTAAAATATTTGTTAGATTACTCTTTTTTATATATAATTAGCATATTTATACTAAAATACGCTAAATTACTTGAAATTATGTTAATTTACGCTGAATTACACTAAATTACGCTAAATTACAATAATTATGTAAAATTATGCTAAAATACGGTAAATTACGCTAAATTACGATAAGTCAGAGAAAAAAAATATAGGTTTTGGCTTGTTGAATTGTAGTAAAGGACTGTAGAGGTGCCAACATGTATGATACAAATCGGGTGGGTGCATTTTTATATTCGTAGCTGTTAAGCTAACAAAAAACCTTGTCATGTACCTGATAAGCTAATGAAAAAAAAAAATTATCCACATATCTTATCGAATACGATTGATCAGATAAACAGATAAAAGAATGTCGTTTGCATCCCTATCAAGAAGATTGACGTGGCAAGAGAGAGCTTGAAATACAGTCTCTGTGATGTGTGCTTGGCTATCAGTTTGTCATAGTTGCTTAGATAATTGATGAACACTGAATTACAATTTACAAGCAGGTTGAGCAAATTATAAGTGCCTTCCATCCGAATTGAGCATGGGCCATGTTATAGTGCGGCCATGGCCGGGTCAACACGTGTTCTAGCTCGGATCAAGCCTGTAATGTGCCGTTAAATTTTGTAGTAGTGATATTTAATGTTTTAAAATGCAGTTTTGTTCATACATGCGAAAGGATACTGCATACCGCATATGCAGATTTTAATGCGGATTTTAAAATGAGAATTCATATATATACATATTCATATGTGTGTATTTGAATTTATTTCCACATAAATAGCATGAATTTATTTCCACATATATATACATATTCATATGTGTATGTGAAAAATACAATATTTTTTTTGCATAATAATCAAACCTGCTTGCTGCTTTACAATTATAATTATACATGTTTTCCGCATAAACAACAAGTTCTGTATGCAACAATTACAAAGCCGCATAACGCATATTAAATTTGAGATTTTGGATTGGATCCATATAACACATATTAAATTTTGGTTTCATGCGCCGCATATTAAATTTTGCATCTGGACATCAACATATGCGGTCCACATATGTAGCCACATATTCAAAACCACATAAGAAGAATTGCATGACGTTATGAGTACGGCTACCGACTACATAGGCACATGCAGCCACATATGCGGTCCATGCAGCCGCATTTTAAAACAGTGGTGATAGTAGCAGTTACTTTGAGAAAATGGTAAAGAATATCAAAAAGCAATTTGAATATGCAGCGATAATTCCTATTATCCAAGTGCTTGGCTATGAAGCTAACTGGCTAACATATAACATATCAA
Source organism: Carex kokanica (assembly GCA_025461125.1). NCBI lineage: Eukaryota > Viridiplantae > Streptophyta > Magnoliopsida > Poales > Cyperaceae > Carex > Carex kokanica. Next base: position 22,000 of record JAJGRX010001058.1, on the reverse strand, counting down.
TATGAAATAAAAAAATATCAATTAACGGTTCTCTCGAATATATGAATATATAAAATACACGAGTGAGGTTATGATACTTTGTAGAGTGCAAAACAGTCCGTAGAAGTTCAAACAGTTAATATGACTATTTAATATAATTTTCGTATAAAAAATGTAGTTGGAGATTGAATTTAGATTTTTATATTTTTTTTTCACTATTTTGTTTAGATAAGTAGAAAATCATCGGATCTAGAGTTTTAACCACCTGTCAGGAAAAATAGTATAAAATTTCTAAAAGATATGAAATTTAGTTTTCAAATATATTTTCTTATGAAAATCACATTGAGCAATTTGTATGAACTGTTTGAACTTTGTTTAAACAAAGATATGAATACATCGCAAAATTTGCACATCCATTTTATCCAATGGATCTTCGTATGAACGTAAAATTTGCACATTTGACACATATTGAACGGCTCCGGCTAATCCACCTAATCACCTATGAAGATCCATTTTATCCAAAGTGGATCCATTTTACTCCAATTTGCTAAAATGGATGTTCCAGTTTGGATAAATGGAGAAGAACAAAACCCCTAAACCCCGACCTGACATGATATCTCTTCGCTAATCACCTCTCACAGCCGATGTTCTCACGCGCCCGCCTCCATTGCTTGGTCGTCCGAGCTCTCTCTTCAGTCCTCTACTCCCCCGTGTAAAATATACAAAGTTAAGAAGACAAAAAGCAGATAGCTTGCGAAACCCTAACCTAGACAAATCAGGTAAGGCGATAACCGATGGTGGCCCCCCAATTCATATTTCATTTCCTATCCAGTTCTCCATTTCTTGTCAGTAATGCTTCAATAGCCTTCTTTTCTAATTTGTAGAAGGTTTCTCCAATGGCGCTCCAGCTTCGAAGCATGTTTTCTTCGAGCTGCGTACAGAGAAGTTTATCTAGTCCGTACAGGTTTCCTCCGGCCACGGTATTCTTTTACTTTTCCTTTTTTCCCCCAATAACTGTTCCATCTTCTATTATTTTCTTCATTTGTTGGTATTAACTGCAAACCTTGCATTTATTCCCTTTACTAAATGAACAGTAAGAATGCAGCGTCTTTGATAGGTAGTAGTAGAAACAAGGATGACTAAGCACTGCCTAATGTTGGATTTTAATAGCAGACAACCTCAGATATGCAATAAATTGTACACAACTATCTAAGAAAAATTATGAAAAGGGATTGAAAGTTCAATGTGTCTCAATTTGAGTGCATACCGGTACTGAACCTGACTAGTACATACTTATTTTTACACTAAAGATGTCTACCAGTTGAAATTTCATAATTCTTCCATGCCAGTAATCTGTTTGTTATAACCTATCAAACTACTGTTTTATAAATAATCTCATCTTTTATTTAAGATTTACAGTTGTTTATGTTATCTCAACTGGCATTGTGCAGATACAATACCAACCATTCATGAGCTCTCGTTTTACCAGCTTACCTTACCCACCCCTCACCATTGGTGTAAGATGGATAAAGCCTTTACAACATCCAATAATTAATTGTAGTGCATTAACCCGTGCCAATTCAAGGTCCACTTTTAGATTCGTCTTGCAATTCAAAGGGTGGGCCACTTATTCTTCTGGTCATTCAGGTATCATGACCTTTGAATAATTTGTTTTTTGCACTTTTTTGTGTGTAATAGCTACTTTTAGTTAATTTAAGCATCCAAATTGAAGGTTATTGACGATGAGTTAACTCGTCCCTGTTCAATTGTTTCCTTTTTTTCCCTTAAATTGAATTTGAATTGGGCTAAGTTGGTTATCAGTTGTTTAGACAACCTACTCATGCGTACCAAGAATATCTGGTCAAGTTCTTGTATATACCACCTAAAAGCTTGTCTTTCTTGGTAAAATTGATTTTTTTTTTTTAAATGAGTTCAGGAGACTAATAGTGATTTGTGTAATTTTAGGAAAATCGAAGGAGTTTGCTGATAAAATATCCACAAACGCACCGAAGAGAAAAGGCGGCTCATTTGCCCTCTACACTAGTCTAAATGGAAGATCTAGTACCACAGCAGCTAGTAAACCCATGAAAAAAACCATAAAAACTACTAAAGCGGATAACACTGTTTCAAAGGAAGAAACAGAAGCCAGTATAAATACTGAAATAATATCTAAAGAAAAGAAAAAGGCCTCCCGGACTAGTACTTCTCAAACGAAGAAAGATGCTGAGGCTGAAATCTCCAACAGAACTTTGTCAAAGGCCGAGAAATCCAACAAAGCATCTAAAGAAAAGAAAAAGGCCTCTGGGACTAGTACTCAAACAAAAAAAGATGCTGAGGCTGAAATCCCCAAGAAAACTTTGTCGAAGGCCAAGAATTCCAGCACAGCTAAAAAGAAAAAGGAGTCAACCTCTACTAGTTCAACAAAAGGGGTGGCTGTGCCCCAAAGTTTAAAAAAATCATCAAAGGCTAAGAAATCTACCACCAGTGCATCTCCACCTGAAAATTTGGTCAAAACAAGCTCAGTAAAAGCTCCTTCGAAGGTCAAAAGTACGAGGACAGTTAAAAAGGAAAATGTTGCTAATACGTCTAGCTCAAAAAAGAGCTCTTCTAGAGCCTCTTCTAGGACTAAAGGATCTAATACTGCTGCAGAGTCAGTAAACGGGGCAGTGAAAAGAGGGAGGTCCCATGATTTCAAGCCACTATACCCCCCAGTTGGGAAATCGGTGGTGGTAGTGGAATCAGCTACGAAATCAAAAGTGATTCAAAATTATCTTGGAAGTATGTATAAGGTGGTGCCAAGTTATGGCCATGTGAGAGACCTGGCTGGGAGGTCAAGGTCGGTACGGCCAGATGAGGATTTTAGCATGGTTTGGGAGGTTCCACATGCTGCATGGACCCACTTGAAGTGTATTCGTGATGCACTAAACGGGTATATATATTTTTTTATTTGTTTACTAATTGTCAAATGGATTTACCTGAGGGCTTACAAAACCCTACACATAACTAAAGTGCTCCAATCCTTAAGTCATCAGTGCAGCTTGGTTAAACAACTGGGCAACACATACCAAATACAAAACACATTTGGAGGGGTGTGTTGTGTGGTGGGGGGGGAGGGGGGGGGGGGGGGTTGGTTGGGGTTAATAGGTATGTAAACTAGTGATATTGTCTTTCATCTTGTTTGTCTCAATCAATGCTGGTACTGGCATTGTGATTTTTAAATTATTGGTAGGGAAAATTGGTGCTAGGATGCTTTTTTCTGCTTTTATTTTGTTTCCTCTGAACAGCTGAACACGAATGCATGAATTGATGTGATTCATATGTGTACTGCCAGGATTAGTAAACTTTTCAAGTGTGATGAACTCTGGCTATTAAACACCTAAATCGTATGATAAAAAACTGAAAAAGGGTTTTCCCTATTTTCTTTTTCAGAGCTGAAAACCTAATTCTAGCATCGGATCCTGACCGGGAAGGTGAGGCAATTGCATGGCACATAGTTGAGATGCTCCACCAGCAAGATGCTCTGACCAAAGACGTCGCCATATCAAGAGTTGTTTTCCATGAAATTACTGAGAGTTCTATCAAGGCAGCACTGCAGTCACCAAGGGACATTGACATGGACTTGGTCAATGCTTACCTGGCTAGGCGGGCCCTCGATTACCTCATTGGTTTTAACATCTCTCCCGTGCTCTGGCGGAAATTGCCAGGCTGTCAGTCAGCTGGACGTGTCCAATCAGCTGCACTTGCCCTGATATGTGATAGAGAGAATGAGATAGAGCAGTTTAAGCCGGCAGAATACTGGAATGTCAAGTGTCTGTTTTCGGCTAAGGAGAGGGGATTCGATGCGCATTTGGCACATTATGGTAGAAAGAAATTGAACCAGCTCTCAGTTTGCTCTGAGGAGAAGGCAAGGGAGATTGAGACACATATTTCAAGTTCGAAATTTAAGGTATTGAGTAAGAAAACTAGCAAGGTTTCTAGGAACCCACCTATGCCATATATAACATCGACTTTACAACAAGATTCCGCCAATAAGCTGCAATTTAGTGCCTCTTCCACCATGAAGGTAATTTTTTGTACAATGTACTTCTAAATTGTTCATTAAGTACAAAATAAATTTCTTTCACTATAACCTTTTATTAGTTTGGACAAATTGCCAGACATTTTATTAGCTTGGAGGAAGGTTTATGATTTGACCTGTCCTCTGTGTTTCTTTCTCAGCTGCAAGCTGATCTTAAGTTCATTTTCATCAGGTGACCTAATTATGGTGTTATTCTAATTACAGTTGGCTCAGCGACTCTATGAAGGGGTTAAACTATCAGATGGAGAAGCTACAGGACTCATAACCTACATGCGTACAGATGGCTTTCATGTATGAACCCTGCTTTAATTGTTTTTTCTTTTCTGTATGAGGGAGTTTAATTTGAAAATTTTCCATCCCTTGTGTAATAATGTGTTTTTTTCATTTTTCTATTGAAGATTTCTGAAGGAGCCGCAAAGGACATAGTATCGTTTGTTCAAGAAAGGTTGGCACTTTTCTCACACCAAAATAGGGGTGGAAGTCCATATTTGTCTGACGATTGCAAGCTAAAACTTGCTACCACTTGCATTGAATTGTGACATGGCAGAATTCTGTTTTTTCTACATCTTGACATGAAAAACAACATGTTTGGACTCAATTTATACATTACTTCAAATATTTTTATTCATAACGTGTTTCGACTAAAAATGAAACTATAACACACTTCTCTGGTACTGGACGTATTTTCTCTTTTTCTGGTAGTTATTTGTACCAGGCAGAGTTGCAAATGAATCAAGCTCGATTGAGCCAACCTTAGCTCAAGCTTTATTTGATTAGAAGTTGAATTGAGTCGAGCTTGATTGGAAATCAATTACTCTAGCTAGCTCAGACTAAATCAAATTCGAATCAAGCTAGAGCTCTATGCAAACTCCATTATTAGCTTTTGTTATATTCATTTCCATATTATTATAAGAAATTAAATTGTAAAATAACTAATAGTTGTTCTTTTCTAGATAAAATTTATTTAATCACTAATATTTTGTTGATTGTATGATAAAATTTGGACAAAGTTTACAAATTATATCTAAAAATTAAGCATCTCACATGTCATATTAAAGCTAGATACTCCAAATTGAATGAAATTATGTACTGAGTTATTTTGAATCGAGCTCAAGCGAGTCGATCCAAATGATTTTGAACTTGTGCTCGAGCTAGCCAAAAGTCTAATTAAACGAGTTAAGCTTGGGTTAAATTCGGATGGAACACGACAGAGGCACAAGCAATCAGCTAAATTTGCAGCCTAGACTGCAGCTAGTATGCCTCTCTAAATACAGTTGGCCCGGAAGCTTTATGATGGAGTTCATTAAATTTGTCTCCTCAATGAAATTTAGGAGGCACAAATTGCCTGCATTATACTGGATCTGTCTTGATCTTTCTTTTCTTTGATTTTATGTATTTATTTTAGAAATTTTTTGGATTTTATGGAAGTATGATTGCTTTGTTGCAGATATGGAGATGAATTTAGTTCATCGGGGGTACGCAAATATTCGAAAAAAGTAAAAAATGCACAAGAGGCGCATGAAGCTATCAGGCCCACTGACATAAGGAGGTTGCCATGTGAGGGTTTCTTCTATTTTTATCTATTAGTTTTAGAGAGTACCAAACAGCAAGCATTGTATCACTATTTGGTATCAGTACACATGGTACTGGTTTTATGCAATGCTGCAGATTCATGAAGTGTTTGTCTTTTACTTCTGAAATGGTGGAGAAATATCTTCTCTGCCTAATCTGAAATCTTTTTGCTGTACTGGACTACATGAATCTTTGGCATAATTCTGTGGTTCTTTGCTAACTTCTACTAAATATATTCAGCCACTTTAAGAGGGGTTCTTGATGAAGATGCTTTCAAGCTATACTCACTTATATGGGCTCGAACAATGGCTTGCCAAATGGACCCTGCAAGGAACAACATAGTATGTTTGTTGATTCGCATTTTGTATATTAATTTCTTATTACTTGGTGCACATCTGTAACTATTTCGGTCATGTATGTGTCGTCTAATTAGCTTTAATCATTGAAAAGTATTATTCTCGTTATTAGGATAATGATTATCAATTTTACTTGATTTTTGTGTCATTTAATTTCAATAGGTAACTTTTTTTAAGAACTTTTTCAAATTTGAAATTCAAGAACAAATAATTCCAACAGCATAACTGCTGACAATTGTAAAAGTCTGTACTGCAAATAAAGGTGATCAATAAGCTAAATTGATATTTATTTCCAGATTCAAGTTGACATTGGTACAGCTGACAAGGATATGATTTTTCGCTCCTCGGCCTCAAGAGTTGATTTTCTTGGATATCGGGCTGTTTATGAGGTCCATCCTTAGTTTTATGTAAAATATTCATCCTACCTACTAGATGGCTGATATGCATTTCATTGCATTACTCCATGTGAGATGCTGTAGCCTGTAGCAGTCTTTAGGCCATTCATTCTCATAGCAGCTGGTACTAGAACGGACAATATATTTGTTAAACATTGTTAGTGATTGGAGAGTAGAGATTTTGTTGGTACTATATGTTTGATTTACAGTTGCAGAAAGAGCCAAAAAATATTAAATATATCCTTTGTAAATATCAGGACAAAGAAGCAGGAGCAATCGGTACTAACAGTGACGAAGATGAGACTCATGATAAGCATTCTGAGGTTCTACAAGGACTGGAGGTATATATTTTCTGTGGATATGGATGTGTATGTGCATTTATATGTGTCTTGTGTTAAATTCTGGATGTTATGATCAAGTAAATGTGAATATGCTAATAACTTATTCATCTTTTTAAGATCAATGAATCTATAAAGTTGGGAGAGGTGAATCTTAGCCAGCATTTCACCAAACCACCACCACGTTATTCGGAGGGCGCATTGGTTAGTGATTAGTACAAAACAACTATGATATGCTTAATAGGTTTGTGTAGTTAAATCATCTTACTCATTATTGATCCTTAAAACATTTAAAAAGGTTAAAAAGCTGGAGGAGCTTGGAATTGGAAGGCCATCTACTTACGCAGTTACAATGAAAGTGCTGCAGGTACTTTTTTCCCCTAGTTCCTTTCCAAGTAACTTCTTTTTTTTACATATCTTGTTGTTTTTAATTCGATAAAGGATCATTTGGGTTGACAATCTTATAAATCTCGTTTTCTATGGTTGTGATAATCAGGATAGAAACTATGTTGTAATGAAAAGCCGGGCGTTTCATCCTGAATTCCGTGGCCGCATGGTAAGGAAAAATGTGCTTTTTTTTTAATTTATGAATTTTTATTTTTTTTATTTTTTTATTTCCAATCTATGGTGCACTTTCTGTTTAAGTCCTACAATTTTCTTGTTGGATATCTTTTTTTAGGTTACAGAATTTCTTGCTAAGCATTTCTCCGAGGTTACTGATTATAGCTTTACTGCTGGTATGGAGACTGAGGTATGCTTCCATGATAATATTTGTGTACATATTCATATGTAGCGACATTAATATGATAGTGCCTATACTGAGTAGTTTATCTAGCACATACCAGACTGTACCAGTTGCATTCTGGTTATGAGAGCAACATTGATTAGAGGATGTTGAAGCTGTTATGTTTCCTCTTATTTATTTTTTCTTATTCCTTTTGTCATCTTCTCATCTTGTTTCCTGGTTAGTTGGATAACGTCTCTGCTGGGACCTCACAATGGAAAGCCCTTTTGAATGATTACTGGTCACGCTTTAGCAAGTGCTGTGAACTAGCTATCCAAGTCAATCCAAGGGAGGTACTTCATTTAGTTCTTCTGTTCCTTTACAAACTAGAAATAACATTATAATTTTTAATGATTTCAAGAAAAGTGCTGGGAGGCTGAATGGTTAATTTTGAAAGTAGATTTTTTTTTTTTTCATAGGTAGAGACCCTGTTGGAATCTAAATTTGGCCACATATTGTTTGCACAACTCCCTGGTGAGAGCAGGACATGCCCTAGGTAATGGGTTGCAGCACTTTTCTTAATAATCAGACAAAACTGTTCCACCTTTATATATCTGCATACACTATTCCATGTGAAATGTATAGATATTGTAAAATTCAAATTCTTTTTGTCAAAGTCAACTAGTTTTTTAAAATGTTCAAAATTTGATTAATGGTGAGTATAATCTTTACAAGATCTTCCTTTTGTATATGCAGCTGTGGTACCGGTACTTTGAGATTGAAAGTTAGTAGGTTTGGTATGGGCTATTTCATAGGCTGTGATCAACACCCTAGATGCAAGTACGTGAACTCCGCCCCCCTCTCCTCCTTCCTCTCTAAAGAAATAAAATAAAATAAAATAAATGCAATAATGATAACCGAGTTTTCTTCAATTAAAGATGATTGAAGCTGTTTGCAGTGAAATGTGTCAGCAAGGCACATGGCCTGCCTAGAATGGCATTTAAAATATATAGGCTAGAATTAACAAAGAACTGAAATTTTGTGATCAAGCTAGTACCAATATGGCACTGAAAAGTAATACTTTATGTTTGCGGTGTGGAATGGCCAAATTCCATCTTATGTTGTTTGTCTGGAAAAGGCTTTTTTTTTTTTTTTTTACTGATCATTTATACAAATTGTTGGTTCTATGTATAATAGGTACATATGCAGTACATTATTTCAAGAGGATGATGATGCTCAAGACCCAGATAAAAATCAGAATTTATCTTTTCCTGCAAAGTGTATTGGGAATTTTCCTGGTACTGACCAAAAGGTAAGGACTAATTGTTGCATCATCTTTTTTAAATTTTTCTTGTATTTGTTTTCAAAATAAAATCAGAGGAATATCATTTTGCAAGAATTTCTTCGAGATCACATTATAGGGTTCCCAATTTAGGGATTTATTAATCATTTGCTCTAAAGCATAAGATTTTACTTTAGGTGGTCATTTGGTTTTTATATTCTTGATGGCCAGTTGCTAGTAGGGTAAAACTTAGACTTGCCCTGTTCATGTTTTTAGCCAGTGAAGGATTTTCTTGATTTTCCTGATGCAGCAAACACTATTATGAGCCAAAAAAGGCACACTCAACCCTAAGCAGCTAGGAAAATCTAAAATAAAAATTATTCAAGTAAATGAAGTAAATAAAGCATCACTTGCTGAAATGATCAAAGGAACTTGTACCTTCAGCCACTGTCAAAATGTTCAAAAAAAAGAAGAAAAATGTACCTTTATTTTTTAGGGGTTTATTTTATTTATTATTATTTTTTTTTAAAGCATGTCTTTCCTGTTAGTTACCTTTTTTTAAACTTGACAGGTGCTAATAAAAAATGGCCCTTATGGATACTATGTCCAATTAGGAGAGGACAACAAGGGATGCACCCCAAAAAGAATCCCTCTTCCTGTAAGTTTCAAGGACAATAATGAAGCTATTATGTATTCGTAGTTTTTCAGAAAAGGTGTAGTAATACAATCTTGACCCAGACAGTAGTAGCTTTAGCACCAAGTTCTGCTTTACTGGCCTATAGAAATGTGGCCTGTTTGATCGTTGTACTACTTAATTACGGTGTGGGTATGCAATTGAGAAAATACTGTGCATAAACATGGTTGGAGTAATTTTAACCAAACTTCAAAGATGCAAACTCAAAATCTCATGGATTATATTTTGTACAGAAGAACAAGAATATTAACCAACTCACTCTTGAGGATGCTTTAGAGCTGCTGAAGTATCCTAAAATATTGGTAAGTATTGCTTCACAAAAAATAGTATGTGGTTCTTAGTTGTTCCAGTAATTTTTTCATTTTTCTCCAATTTTTGCTGTGTCTTGCGTAACTTTGTGTTTGAAACAATTTCAGGGAGAGCACCCTGATGATGGCCAAAATGTTTACTTAACACTTTCAAAAGTCGGCTTTAGTATAAAACATAGGAATACTATTGCACCAGTACCTAGGGTAAGCATGATTTGCTATATAATTTTCGTATTGATTTATATTTATGGGTTTTTTGCAAATTAGCACAGTTTCGTATTACATCACAAATAACACCACGGCCATTAGCACCCAATTTATTGTGATTAGTAAATACTTCTTGACCATTACAAGTCACTTGCAGAAGCAAAATTTATCAGCTGACTTGGCACACATGTTCATTTTTACTAAAGGAACTCAATTAAAAATATTTGATTGGTATCAGGAACCCAATTTGTAGCTTGGTTTCAGTGTTACCTTGAACATACCAAACAAGAACAGCTGGTTGGTTTGAGGGCAAGGCTGTGAATTTTTAGCATAGCGCCTTTACAATAACACTAATCAGGTGTCATGTCCAAGTAGCTCACAAATGTTAGATGGTAGTAGCAAATCTAAGCATTGTGGGGATCTTTTAAATCATAATGCAAAGTTATTTTGCTAAGCAATACACCTTAATTGAGTTTTTTTAGACCAATTGCAATGAGGGCTAAATGGGGTTAAGATGACCCTCTTATGCAAGATTGTCTTACAGGCAGTTTCTAAAAATGGCCTTTTACCAGTTAGCATTAGCAAAAGCATAATGGTTGCAAAAATGTTTAACAGAATTATGACCCAAAGGAGATTACGCTTGCCAAGGGAGTGAAGATCCTTCAGAGTAAGAACGCAAAGCATCTAGGCCGCCCAAAGAAAGGCCAACGTATAACTGCCAAATTTAATAAAATCCTTGCAGATCAATTAGCGTGAGCCCCTCTGCTAATTCTCTTAACTCATATGTGAAGTTGGTTACGAGTTCGCTGGAGAATTAAAGGACAGACGATCCCCTTTCCAAGTAATATGGTGAAGAAAATTGCTTTATTCTTTTTTGAAAATTCCCTTCTTTTTTTTTTTGGGTATTTCATGAGTTCAAAGTTCATTTTTTTATAGGCAATGGAGCCAGGACTTTCATCTTTATAGGTTAGAAAGATAATGTGAATTTGCTATATATCCATACACACTGGAATGGGATAGATCTCGCAAAATAATTTTTGTTTCAAAGAATTGATAATAAGTTGTCAATTTATATAATGTACGTGCTTATTATTTTTTTTTTTTCAAGTAGCAGGCAATTGCCTTAGAATGCACATTGTCACTGAAGTTCATTTAAGTTGTCTATTTTTCGTTCAGAAATGCAACATGCGGTGCATTTTTTAATGACAAATCTATAACTCTTTAGTATTAAAATTTCATACCACCAATTAGCTTTAAAATTAGAAGAAAAAACAATCTACTTGATAGTGGCACAAGCTACTGAAAGTTGTTTTGGTAGGAGAAACATAATTTGCAAGATTATGAATCTGCTTATGTGATCTTGCTAAAATTGCAATGCTAGCAACTGGAATGATTGATAGTACAAGAGAATAACCCTTGTGAAAAAATGCACTCGAGACTCCAAAAACAACCAACCAGCCACTATACTCGAAGCTAGAAATAATATCAATATGAACAAGAGAATAACCTTTGTGAAAAATGCACTCGAGACTCCAAAAAAAACCAACCAGCCACTATACTCAAAGCTAGAAATAATACCAATATGAACGCGTTAGGAGTTCTCTTTCACTAAGAAGTCTTTAAGTTTGAGAAAATAGGTTTTAGTTGGTGCTCGTTTACGACAAGACATGCTCCCATCAACCGCACAACAGGGCTGGAACACTCTCAACAGTAACAATTTGGAACATTTTGAAGGATTGAAACAACAAAATATTCAAGAGCATTTGAACCAACACATACAGCAACTGAATCTGCAATCCAACAGCAAAATATTCAGAACATCTGGACCAACAGATATAGCAACCGAATGGGCAATCTAAAAGCAAAATATTTCATTGGTACGTCACTACATAAAACCATCGGAGTAGGTCCGATGCTCATCGGACCTACCTTGGTTCGATGGGTGTGATGACCATCCGATCTGCATCAAGATTCGTGTGCTACGCATCAAAATCCGTGCAAGTCTGTATCAATTTCCGTGCGCATAGATCTTGATGCTAATCTTACGGTTATAGAGCTAATTGAACCTAAATGTAGGTCGGATGCCCATCGGACCTACTCCTATCTCCTACATAAAATATCGTTTTAAATTGCTAGAATTTCATTGATACCTAACCCTAGTATTTTCTTCATCTTCTTTTAATAAAATAATTAATAGGCTAAAAAAAAAAAGCTGGAGTTATACCCGAAACTCTTCTGTGATAGAAAATGTCATTGGACAAGTCAATTGGAAATTTGTACTTCAGCTTTTCGGCCGTATAGCAATTCATTGCTTCAACTGCGTACCACTGGGAAAGCTACAAGAGTAAAACTGGCCCTAAAAGTTCCATTCACATAAAAAATAAAAAATAAAAAATTTGCACGCAAGCTGTGCTTACAAAATAAATTATCAATTACAATCTCGCTATGGACAGCAAGACCGCCATTGCACTTGCTACAAGCGATCCACCTTGTACCCGCTGTCAGCTATTTAAAATCTTGGAGCGGTCTCAATAACCGAAACGGTCATTCAATTTTGTGCGCCCATCACCAGTTTGACCTGCCACAATAATTTTTAACATGACTACATGAGTCTTGGTCTTGAGAGGAGTGGTTTCATGTTTTTTCAAACAGTACCAAACTTTATTTGCGACTCTTACCAGCTTTTTGTGCACTATCTAGTACCTATATAGGCCCCCAAAATGCTTATGCTATCACGGTAATATAATTAATAATAAGAAAAAAGAACTATTGAACTAACATGCTGGCAAATTAATAATTAATAATAGGATGTGTTGTTTGTCGCTCACCTAATATGGAAACAGCACTACATTTGATGTTCAAGTGCTCATATGCAATGCAAACTTGGAGGGAGATACAGTCAACAGTAGATGTCAGAATATTAGCAGATGGCCATTCATTGCAAGAAATTTGGAACTGTTCATTGCAACTGGGAGGAAGTCGGTACTGGAATCAAATGCGGCCAATCTTGTTGAGCTGTGCATGCTGGTTATTATGGAAACATAGGAATGAGATTGTGTTTAGAGACAAGAGATTGCCACCGAGAATACTGGCAGAACGAATAACACAGGAATTCCGGATGTGGGCAAGATACTGTTAACTATCTCAAATTAGCTGGGGTAGTTGTACTTTTCAATAGATGGCATAGATGATAGCACTGATGTAATGAAGTGGTGTAATGACTTAAAATTTCAATGAAATAAAATATATTTGGCAGCCACTGCCAAATTTTTCAAAAAAAAAAACATGCTGGCAAATTAACAATGCATGTCTAGTCAACTCCATTACCAGGCAATCTGCAATGGAAAAATGACAAAAAACCAGGGCTTCCTTCACAAAATTACTGTATTACATGTACAGAAATTACCTTCAGGAGGCACCCAAGCTTCATGGTCCGAGCTTTCAAGAAAATCAGGTCTAGAAGGCCCCAAAACCCGTTTTTCTCTTTTACTTTTCTTCTCCATTTATCACCATCTTCTAATTCATCCAAGGCTTGATACCCTCTCTCATGTTTGAGCAAAAGAGCAACCACATCGGCTACCGAGCTTTCCGGTTCAGTTTTAGTTGCTTTCGTATCCTTATTACCACTACTGGAATCCTCACTTCTAACAGGTTCTTTTCTCTTTCTCATTATGAGACCGGACCTAGCTGCCTCAATTTCATTAACATGACCTGATTGGGGCAGAAGCACCGCTTTTCTATCCTTGTAATCCACAAAACTATCACTTCTTCTGTCTCTGTACTTTCCATTTGTACCTCATTCGCCTCGCTTTCTGTGCTAACCCTGGTAGCACCCAGCCACTGGGGTTTTGTAAGGTAAATTTAGAAGCTGGTTTCTCTTTTTCTTCCTGTTCTATTTTTTTGGGAGGGTTAATGGGTTCTTGTTTTAATATGTCGGAAGGTTCTTTGGGTTCTTTAACTGGTGTTACATCAGGTCTTTTGGCTCTTTAAATTGTGTTGTACTAGCAGGTTTCTTAGGCACCTTAAATGTTTTTGAATCAGTAGGTTTTTGGGGCTCTTTAAATGGACCTTTTTCAGATGACAATTGCTGGGACACTTTAGCAAGTTCTCTTTTTTTAGCAGCGTCTCCCATCGGATCGGCTATTTTGAGAAGATATGTAACTTTCTCTAACTCGGTTTGGAGATCAAGAAGATCTTTCTCAACTTTTGCAACCTTCTCATGCACTGTAAAATTAGGGTTACAGAAAGGGGAAAAAAATATAAGTAAATTACCAAGAAGGTTATACTCAAGAAGTTCTGATGATAAAAAGAGAACCACAAGGCCAAAAATTACAAAACCAAGATTTATGAAAAATACTTGAGTGCATTTGCAACTTTAGAATATTTGAGTTACCTTTTGGGAATTGTCATAACTTAATGGCATGGGCTAGGTATGAAAATGAAAAACTAAAGAAAGCATGAAGTGCACTAAGGGACAAAGAGGGAAATATTCAGAAGTAGAAAATGTGAAGCAAACCTAATTGAGAAGAAAGCCCAGTCATATAAGCATCAAGATCATCTCCATCTTCATTTTTCCCACCTCTGGTTGATGCCAATTGATTTTTCTCGTCTTCAAGTGATTTTCTTATCATTTCCATCTCATTAATTATTAAATCCCTTTTGTCAAGAAGTGAATCGGCTGTCTCCACAGTTTGTTGTTCCCCACTAGATGATTTGTTCTTTTTCTTAGTTCGGTCATAGAAGTCATCCTCATCACTGTTAAATTCGGATTTATATTTTGTCAGTAACTCAATTTTAAGGGAATAAAACATACCTCAACAGAGCTACAAATTTCTAAGTTTTACTTCACTCAACCATTTTGTTTATGTCATCTTACTTTTTGCTATTGGAGTATGAAGTTTAATACAAAACTAACTGGCTTTTTTCCACAAAAAGAAGTTTCTTTGGCAGTTTAAGAGGCAATTAACAAACAAGATAATATGTTTCTGTTTAAGTATTAAATGAGCTGCTCATAAACCTAAAGTTTAAAAAATAAATGTTGAATTTCGACCAAAAAAGCTGTGGATGGTTTAAACCATACTTAAAAGAGTACTGCAAAACTTGAGCTCGTACAATTTTGGTTTAAAATTAAATATGTCATACAGTGTACCCTCACTTGAATCAACATATCATAAATGTAATTTGAAAAACACCATACCTAGTGACACCTTCTTCTTCCTCAAAAGCCCCTTTCTTCTTGCCATGAGCTCCTTTCCCAGAACGAGCACCTACACTTTCCCTTATACTCTCATTCAATGTTTCCTCTAGGTTATCTAGCTCCTCCATTAACTGTATTCAACAATGATTATTAATTAACTTCAAGTTTTGAATTGGCTGATTTGGCTTTGAACAGATCCCTAATAAAATTTAGATTGTAAAAAGGAGTTGTCAATCAGGATAATTAACAAACAGAGGGTAAAGCAACAAAAAGGCTCCAATGGTTTACTCAACTGACATATCTTGGAAACAATACAAGCGAGAACTCACCTCAGTGATCCTTAGTTCGTTTCTTGCAATTTGAGTTTGTTGACCTTGAGTTAGCCCACCTTGGTTTATATCCTTTGCTCTGATGGCATCTATCTCTTTCTTCATGTGCGCAACCTAACATGGAGGATTATGATAGAGCTTAGAGATCTCGAATTGCAAATTTAAACTGCCAAACAATAATCGTTTTTATCAATTATAAATTTCATTAGATCCATACCTTTTCAATTCTCTTTACTATTTTGCTCTTGGTTTTTTCCTGCCGTTCAGTGAGCTGTCCCTTATAGGTTTGCCATGTTATTTCATCAACATCAACCTAGAAGAATACGACACGAAGAGATAATATTAGCACCGAGGATATAAGTAATAACAAGTTTAATAGAATAACTGTACATATGGAAAGAATATTACCTCGGGGTCTTCCTCAATGGCATCCTCACCCATGCCCCATGATATACCCTCAGCAAGAGAAGCTTCCCTTTTGGCACGGGCAAGTGACTCTTCACGGTCCCGCCTCTCATCCCTAGCTGCCTTTGCCTCCCTTATTTTGTTCAAATCCCCCTCCTTAATTTAAAAAAAAAAAGTAAGACAAATAAACAATATTAAATAAACTACCTAATAGGCCATCTTCTGTTTAAAATTAAAAAGTTAGTTTTAGTCTTGGAAGCAGACTCTAGATCAAGAAAGAAATGGATCTGAAATTTCATATTTATTGAGGAAATGTCAAAAGAAACAGAAAGAGCAAAGTGTATAGTTTCAAACTTACTGGAGGCATCAAGTCAGACGGACCTTGAAATACGTAGAGACGAGTTGACCTGACAGAAATCAATTAAGAAAAGAACTGCATAAGTGTATTTGCCCAAGTAGAAGTCAGATTCAGAAAAAAACAGAAGGAACTTGAAATAGCAAAAAGGAAGAACTGGCAAGTAGTTTACTTACATGCCAAATCTGATCACATCACCAACATGAATTTCTGTGTATTCCTTCTTCGTAACCTGAATTTCAAACATGAGAATTTAGATGTAAAGAATTATTCGAGTTAAAATCACTGCTATTGTGTCTTAAATGAAAAAGGTTTTCTAGCCAAATATTCAAATCAGTGGAATGAAACAATAGCCAAATGTTTTTAAGTTATTAACTCTATTAGCTTAGGTATATTAATATTTGATGAATTAGGTGGGCATATTTTTGCTCATACCAATAGTATACAATAGCAAAAAACTATATTAGCAAGGCAGCAAGGCTATTTACCTGATTCTTGTTAATAAATGTACCATGGGTACTACCAAGATCAAAGAGAAACACTTCACCGTGTCCTTTGAACTGAAGAACTGTTGCGCAATTGAAACAAAAAGAGCACAGTAAGGAAACATTTTAAGTCACACATTTCTAAATATTCAAAGTAGAAAGCTTTGATAACGATTGCAGAGAGAGAAAGCACTGCAATAAGTAATCTTAAGAGACGGGGGCCAATTCAGTTATCATACCTGATAGGGTTCGGCCCTAATAATTCATCTATTAGGGGCATCAATCTAGGCCTAAATCTTCAGCCCAAAAACCCACTTCGGAGCGCAAAGGCCCACTTTGGCACTGGACAAAACCCTTCGGTGGGGACCCATCTCATGCAATATGCCCCCAAAACCCAGACAATAAACAGCTACAGACAAAATTGCCAAGGTCACCCTCCTATGTTACAACAAATAGAGGCCCCATGCCATCATTTCCAACTCTCCGATCATCCCTAAACCCTAGGTCATGCCTTAAACTTCTAACATACCTCGGATCTGACCTGGGTCCTACGTCACTTGGTACTAACCTTGTACCGAGCTCATACCACTCTGGTACCAAACCCCCTTTCCGAGCTAGGGATCCAATCAATACCAGTCCTACACAGCCATTACCAAAATGTACCAATCCGACTAATCTACCGACCCTCACACCCAGATAAAAGAAGTTGCACCCAAAATGTATTTAAGTTTATAGAATTTCTAGAGGATATCAAGTACTAATAAAATATGGCATACCAGCATGAAATCGTGAAATGGTGGGATGTTCCAACATAAAATCACAAAGTTCTGTTTCTTCCAAACAAGTAAGCTCCTTTCTTTGACCTGCACCAATGCCTTTTATTAGGATAAAAAATTGCAATTTTGGTCAGCAGTACCAATAACAGTAAAGTTATGGCACTAACATCTTACTGGTATTTTTGAGACCATTGTATAATTATGTGTACAGCACTCATTATGAATAAAGGTTACGTTAGAAAAGAAAAAAATTAAAATCAAGAGAATACTTACACATCTAAATTCTCTACTATCAATCCTTCTTGGAGCACTTCAAAGAAGAACGGCTGATCAGGGGCCTCGCTCCATTCAGGGATAGTGTATGGTACTTGTGACCTAGCACTTTGCGAACTCAAACGCACCACGCTGGGTTTGTCATTAAATTTAGGTGCCGCATTAGGGTCTTCAAGTTTATCCTTGTCGGAATCCGGCAAGGGAGGGGCAGGTTCGTCGGAGCTGCTCGGTTCCTCCGGAAGAGGTTCATCCGAAGTAGGCGCAGGAGGTGGAGGCTCTGGTTCTGAACTGGAACTAGAGCTAGGGTTGGGGTTTGGTGTGGGCGGAGGTCCCATAGGTACCTTCATCTTCTTCTCCAACGGGTTTTAGAAGAGGGGAAGTGAGCCGGAGAAGCGGAGCGAACTCGGAGAAGAGCGTAAGGTGCGGGGTCGGGTTACAAATTATATAAGAAACCGACATGGTACGCGGCCCAAGATCTGATTCGGACTAGGAGCCAGAAGGCCTCTCCTAATGGGCCTAAGCCTGCATAAACCACACTTTTTCATTCAAAATAACAAATTGTAATTGATGTCAATCGCCAACATTAGATTCTAATTATCTATTTTCAATTTCTAACGTTTTTAATGATTCATCTTATCTAAAATTATCATTAATTTGCATATTTATGAGAGTGTATTTGTGAAGGTAGCGGTTCTGATTCTCAACAAGTTCCTGGTACCAGAAGACGGATCTTTAACATGACATAAAACTAATAAACAAGTCCCAACTCAAAACCATTTTCACATGCTTGTATGGCAGAAGAGCTGCCGCGTGTGCTCAGTTCATGCCAGCACAACATGATACATGCCTATGTAGATCCAAATCAAAGCAAACAGGTGATTCACCTGATACAGAATGGAAAAGTTCAAGGGGAATAAGTACAGAGTACTTGACATTGCTGAAATAGAAACAGTAAATCTATCCTCAATTAGGCAGACTAGAAAAAAAAAGTAACAATAAAATCATAACAAGAATTCAATTCAGGATGACATCAGGTTCCAGAAATAATTTTAACAAGCCATTCATAATTTCACTTATTTCTACTCATCCATAAGTAAAATTCTGTATCAAGGCCAAAGCTCATTCTACTTCCAAAAAGCATACATGAACATAATATAAATGCAACTCAACTAATAATTGAGTGAAAAGAATTCTCATGCAACTCAACTAATAATTGAGTAAAAAGAATTCTCGATATTCAAACTATATAACACTCACAAAACACAACAACAGTGTTGTGTTTTATAATACACTTTAAAGATATAAATATGCACATGAAACTAACAGAATTTTAATTTTTATTGTTCCACTAAATGGAGAAGGCGAATCAATTTTGAGAGTCGTCGCTCTTGGTTGAACAGGGATCGTGCATCGCTGTACACAGCTATTGAATTTGAAAAGTACAGCAAGACAATCATGAAAACAGACAGGATTTTATCCTTCTTGCTTGCTATGCCATGGCGATCCCTAAAAGATATAGATAAACAACAATCAGCAATTAACATCATAATATATAAGTTCATAATTACGAATACATGAGATAATAATAATATAATTTAAATAATATACTTTTTTTCCTATCCAGATGAGTATAACCTTGGACAAGCAAGATATCAATATTAAATTAAATATCTAGATAATAAAAATCTGAAATAGTAAAGCACAGATACAGTACTAAACTTACTGTTACTCAACACGAGAGTGCTGAGATAATTCATTCCCCCCCCCCCACCCCCCCCCCCCCCCCCCCCCCCCCCCCACAAAAAAAAAACAAGAAAGAAAAAAAACAAGGTAACTAATACAGCAAATAATGAATAAATTAACTAATGAGAGAGGGGAAAGAAGAAAGAAGAAGAAAACTCACTTTAGAGTAATGGCAGCGGGGAAAATGAAAGCAATACAAACAGCAGCAGTTGCACCAGTAAACTGGAAAGCATCCCAAATACTAGGTATAAAATTTGCAGCCAAGAAAATGACCAATAACAAGGCTGCAGTGATACCCGCAAACCGCCTATTATCCCCTGACAATGGCCGGCCAGAAGGGAACACGAGCCCATCCAAATTGAGCCTCAGTGCATGAAAAAATAAGGGGGAAAACCAGCATGAGGTGGATTACATAGCTGACTCTGACAGCGTCGTCTAAGATAGAGCTGTATGGGATTCCTAGGTTGGAATCGAAGTTTGCAAGCACATCATCTAGGGTATTCTCACCAAAGAGGAGGAAGCCGAAGAAGCTTGTGGTGATGTAGACTGTCGAGCAGAGCAGGAGGGGATGTGCGCACAATTGGTTTTATTGGATGATGCATCCAGTTCGTTATCAATGGTGTGAACTGAGTGGTACAAAAGGTTGTTAGTCTAATACTCTTATGAAACAAGGATGGGGGCCTTACGAATACTGAAACCATTGTTGGTTTTTTTTTTTGTTTTTGTTTTTGTTAGATGAATAAATCATAGTAATTATAATAATCGCTGTAATTAGGAACTAGCCATTCTTCCCTATTTTAGATTTTCCTTTGGTCTATATATTTGGACAGTATTGTAATTGAGAAATATAGCAATTTCCACTTTCAGTTATTAATAAAATATGGGAACTTTAATCAATGAAACCCAGGTTTTCATCTGTAAAGTAAAACTCAACAAAAGAAAATTTAGCAGGTAGGAAAATATCTTGTACTGGTACTTGCCAGCCTGTACTGGTTTCAGAGATCACCACCAAGGCATAAGATCGAGATGATGATGACATTTTCAAGAGCAAATTGGTAATGCTATCAGTAAGTCATATCCTACTAACATTACAAAAAGTTTATGGTTCTGGTTAACTAGCATGACATCTAGTTGAAATTAACAGCTTCTTGATACAAAAACAGGGTATTAGTTGACTGAAATATCATTGCACAAAATAGCACAGCTAATTACCATTATAGTGGCAGATATAAGCAGTGACTAGAACTGGCACGGCAGTGAAGAGATTCCACACAGAATTCAGATCAGTTACCTCAGGAAACAGCTTGGGCATGGAAATGCCACCGCCTATCAACTTGACAATAGCAATGCCAGCTGTGATCACAACGAAAACAACCGCAAGCGCTACTGAGATAGCTGAAGTGTATCTCAGTGAATCTGCAAAGCAACCAAAGTGTCAAACATTAGGGGCCTTATTTCAATTCAAGAGGTGATCTTTTTTCACGGGGTACAAAAACAGCATATGTGCAATTTGTAAAATAAATACAACTTTAGAGCTCACACTGTAATTTGGGACATCAATAGACATATTTTACAACCGCATAAAACACAGTTCACATTTTGTACAATTAATTACACTCAAGCTGCACTTACCGACACGCTTGAAGCAGGCAAGAGGAGTAAATACACACAGAGTGGTGACAAGGAGGATGACAAAACGGCTGTTCCACCAATGGGACCCGAACCAGCCCTCTAGCACCCCAAAATGGTGGACCCCACTTGCAGAAGTACCCGATAGCACGTCCCCTGCAAGCAACCTCACTCAGTTAATTTTTATAGTGCGAAGCAACAAGAAAATTTATATGCATATGCATCTTTATTATATAGCTAGATAAAACAATGGCTCTTTTAATTTTGAATGCTTGTCCAAATTTTAATGCTACTCAGCTGAGAATTGAAGAGTGAAGACATTCACCTAGTCTAGACTCTTCAAGTACATACAAAATAAAGAACACAGCTTATGCTAAATGATAGTAATAAAACTTGACCAAGAAATTATCCAGCTAAGGAGTAAACTAACAGAAAAATGGCAAATATTTCGAGTGGATATTTAACAGCAACAAAAAATACTCAAATAAAAATCACAAGTCAGAAACTAAAATTATACCAATAATAATCATGTAGACGATCATGACCCCGACATTATTCACTACCACACAGACTTGAAGCAGACTTTTCCCCACCTTTCCAAAGGTATCCCCCATAACCTCCCCATAAGACACCGCCTTACAAACCCGACTAAACTTGATGAGCAAATCGATCGACGACTCGGTCAGAATTGCCCCGAAAACTATCATAAGCAGCCCCGGTACGAGACCCAGAACCTTCATGGTGGCCGGAAGCGCCATGATTCCTGCACCAACGATTGTAGTCGATAGATTGAACACGGCGCCGGCAAACGAGGCGCCATCGAATTCGTCATACCCACCTTCTCCATCTTCATTCTTTGTTGGTAAAAGAGGTGT